>OZ025300.1:151476967-152076967 GCA_964019185.1 Maratus speculifer
ATTACAAAAATACTGGAGAGAAAATACTGGACTGCCTGTGGCAGTCCTGTATATATATATATATATATATATATATATATATATGTGTGTGTGTGTGTGTGTGTGTATGTATAAAAGTTGAAGTATTTTAATTATTAAGTATTGTCTGACTATTTGAACAAATGATTTATGACGTTTGCTATCAGAGTGTAAGATGAAACATGTAGAGCTAAAAAAATAATGTACCTGAAATAATGTACTAACTTTCTATACAAAGCTTTAACAATAAAAAAGAAAAATTACTTACTTTTCACATTTAATGCTTTTTTCACATTGTGAAGGCATTGTTTTTTGAATAAAAAATCTGTGAGACTGAAAGTCATTCCTGCTTAACTAGACACGGAACTAAAAGAAAGAATAAAGAAATTAATTAATCTACGTTTTTAATTTCAACGTTTTTAGCTGGACGATTAAAAAATAATGAAAAATCTCCATCAAAGATTATGCATTGGTTGTAACATTTACCTTTCGAAGCATAAAAGTTGAAAAACAATCAATTTTATTTTTTTTTCTATTGTATTACGCCTAATTTACTTTTATTCTTGATCATTCCATTTAGTACGATAAATCAACTATTTTGACATCTTAATACAATTTCTAAAAAATAAAGCTGTATACTCTCAAATCCCGGTAGTTTCTGATATAAAATCGGCGGGTATTATTATTAACCTTCTAATAACTATGGAAGCATATTTGCTACCATCAATGTTCCCGATTTCGTGGATATTTGTACAGATTATCCATAATTACTTTAAAGATTTAACCCTTTGCACTCGAGAAGTGATTCTCAATGTTTGCGGACTCTCTATCTCAAGAGCTAATGCACGGTATTAAACAAAAAATTATATTCAGGTAGCCTCTGATAAAAAAATCTTTATAAAGGGTTTTTAATAGTTTATATAAGGGTTTTGTCAGGGTTATAAGTTTTTATTGTGAATCGGTTAACAGGTAACGCTGTTATGGTGTATTTTTTTACCATTCCCGCAATAGTTCTATCTTAAGAATTAAAGCACAGATTGTCATCAAACTTAAGATTAGTCTTTGAGATGATTTGATGCTGTTTACTTTTTGGTGTAAATCACTCAACAGGTAGTGCTGCTATGCTGCATTTTCAGGATTTCCGCAAAAGTTCTATCTCAAAAATAAGAGGACTGAATTTCATCAAATTTCAGATTCAGTTAACCCTTGACATGAATTGCTTGCATTTATGTTTTGGTACAAATCTGATATTTTGAATTTTTATCGATTTGCGCAATAGCTCTAACTCAAGAACTAATGCAGGAATTTACATCAAGTTTCGGATTCAGGTATATCTTCATAAATAATATTGCTGATTACTTTTCAATGTAAATTGCCTAACAAGTGTCGATTTTATGCTGGATTTTTAGCGATATCTGCAGTAGTCCTACTTCAAAAACTAATGCACGGGATTTCATATCTTTAAAATCCTCAATATGGGCAAAAATTGTTCTTTAATTTTGGCACTGTAAAAACAAATGTTTAAATAATAACATAAGTGAGATAGAAGAAATTCCCCATACAATTAGTTACAATTGTCGTACAAAGCGCAATTATAAATTTAATCTATTGAATATTTTCCAGGATATTTCAAAAGTGTTTTCAAAAGTGGTGAATTCAAATTGACTGTATCTCTTTGAATCTATCTATCATCAGTCCGTATTCTAACACCCATGGATATAATCGATCAAGATGGAAAATTTATGTGTTATTGATATTAACTGAGCGCGTTCGGTAAAAACATGAAGTTGCTAACAGTTACATCGCGGGTTGCAAAATGATAGGCACAATCATGTAATTGCCTTAACAAAAATATAATTATTTTAATCCAATTATAAATCAAATAAATTTACTGCAAATGAATAAATGTACAGACTAATTAATATAAATATAATGAAGACATTCTAAAACTGTTGTTATAAATGTGACATAATACCTTGCATTTTCCCTCGGTATGCACTGGGAGCTAAATGATAAGAACGAAATATATTTTTCTAAATTATAGAAATATTTCTTGTCACTTGGACTTCTTTTGTATTTAATAATTTGTACATTGTAGCATAAAGTTTACATAATTTTGAATTAGCTGAAATGACAAAATACGCCAAATCTTCCAAATTTCAGATTTTAATTCTACTCTCGAGTTATGCGGCACGATTTGATGATCTTCCATTATATATTGTGCCAAATATTACCGCTAACCTAGTTCCTGGGATTTTGGATTGCATTATTGGCTGGCCAATCAAGTTTGAAAATTTTATTTATCTTCAACGCACTTTTGGTGCCTTTTTTTCTGATTGAATTTAGGAACTATCTTGTTGAAAATTTCGTAAAAGTTGGTAGCTTTTTTACTCAGGTTCAATAAATGGCATTTTAACATACTGATAACGGTATGTCAATTTTGTTTTTTCATGTAGAAAAGCAGTTATAACCTTACTTATCGAAGAAAAAGTAGCCCAAAACATTTGAGAGCTTCCGCCTAATTCATGCTTGGAAAATATTTTTTTTTCATTCGAAAGGCCATGCAAAATGGGATGAATAATGTACGTACAATTGAAATGAAACTTATTTTTAGCACTGATGATAATTTTATACCAGTTCGTATTCTGCTTCTGCAAACAGAAAGTGGACTTTTTTTACTGCCACACTGTAAAAAAAATTCAATCGGTTCCTAAAATTTCTTAGTAAATTTGTATTCCACAGAATTTTTTAATAACCATTTCAAACTTTTTTTGCAAGTGAAACAAATATTTCTTTTGTAAACTGAACAAAAGAATTTTTTGTATAACTAACTTAAAACTTTTTAGTATGAGCCACCAAGCAAATTTTAGTAATAGCTCCAAAATTATTTTTAGTAACCATTACGTTTGCCCGAAGGGCAGGAGCTTCTTTCGAGCTGCATCCAGTGGCTAAAAAGACAGACTTCTAAAACGGAAGATTTTCGGTAAAGCCGCAATAGATGGCAGCACCAAACTAAAACGGAAGATTTTTGGTAAAGCCGCAATAGATGGCAGCACCAAACATTGCTACCTACTCTATTTTGACATGTTTCTAAAGGAGAGGGAAAGTTCTGAGATCATTACCCACGGTAACTCCTACGACAGGATTTTCATAATCCCTTTATTTACATTCGGTGCATATTTGGCGGCGGCCAGAATCGAACTCAGGTACTTTCAGCCTGGAGTTCGGTGCTATGACCACTATGCTGTCATGGCCACACCAAATGAGTTTTAGTAATAGCTATTAAAAATGTAAAACTATTAACGCTATTCGTTGCTAGCTTTTTTCTAGTAATTCTTACAGATTCCTTGTAACCGAGTAAGATTACAAAAAATTTTTTAGTAATTACAAGGATTACTAAAATTTTTTTAGTAGATCGACCCTTTTTTTTACATTGCAGATGTTAAAATCGAATATCGACGTGGTTTAACATTTTGAAGAACTCGCGACATTTTTATTATTCTTTGTACGATTGATATTGATGCTGACGTTTTCATCTGGCTTCCAAATTCCTTTACTGTCAATATTTTACATGAAACCGACGAATATTTTTACTTTCAGATTTTTTCCAAAAATTTTTTGGCTTTCCTGTAGATTTTGTTGTAACATAAATAGTTAGGTTCAGTAATAAAGTAAAAATGACAGACTTTCAAAGTTTAATTTAAACAGAATTTTTTTTGAAATTACAATAAGAAAATGTTATAAACAACAATTTGTCCTCTTTAGAAATCACAAACCATTTTGATTTACCCTGTAATCCAGATGTTTTACGAACTAAACAAATGTCCTCAGAATTTCTTTTAAATTCATTTTTAGATGATAGGCATAAAAATCCTCCAATCACGTTCCACGGTTTCAGAATTATCGACTTCACTCTTATCATTTTGCTCGTGCATAAATTTAATAAAAAACATATTTTTAAAAAATATTAAAAAATAATAAAAAAGATTATAAAATTTTTGTATACGATTACTTTAATATTAATCGGAATATAATATATTTAATTTTAGCACAATAATTTATGCTTTTGCATAGCAAACACAAACTATTTTTTTTTAGGTCTTTGTGAGATATTTTAAAGAATTCCTTTGCATTACATCCCATGGGAGTGGAAAAAACGTTTGAAGTATTTTATAACGATATTTTACAATTTTAACCACATTTATAATTATATCTTGATTGCGCTACGATGATTAGCATAGAACATGGCATGGCTATTGTTTAAATGCAGCCATACACAAAATAATTCGATTACTGTATCTCATGAAATAAAAATTGCTATAAGTTCGTTTACCGTTGCAGAACGCGTTTTAAATGAAAAAATATCGGTTCATATTCATTCTTAGTGTATAAAAATTCTCTAGATCATATATTGTGTTTTAAAAAATATTTTTTGTATATTTCCATTTATTGATTGAAATTGCTAAAGACAAATTTTCAGTTGTGTCATACGTTTCCTAACTCAACAAAAAATTAACGTACTGTGTATTATATGATAAATCTATAGCCCATAGAGGAAGCCACAGGAAAAAAAAAACAGTTTTAACTTAGACTTTTCATTTGAATTTCTAAAAATTTTTTTAAATGTGTTTAGTCTTTTGAAAATTGTTTACTTAGGCATTCTGTTTCAGTTCATTAAACTGTGAAATTATAAAATAGTATTCTGGATGGGTTCCAAGTGTTTGACAATGTATGCTTTACGCATAATTTCACGTTCTTGTTCTTGTATAAAAAAAGAGTGACAAATGCTGAAATATATGGACTTTATTTAAAGTTAAATAAAAATTCTTTCTTTTTCATTTCAATTAATTCCATATTTTTTTTTTTTTTTTTTTTTTTTTTTTATAGAACAATATTATACTACAATAACTTGTAAGACGTAAATTGTAGTATATCAACACTGAAAAAACAAATAAAATTATTAATAAACAGCTTTTACACAGAAAAAAAGTCAAATGGCGCATTTATTTTTATTTTTTGTTATTTATAAAAAAAGCTTTTTTCATTTATCTATAAAAGGTGATTATTTGACTTTAACTAATTAAAAAATATAAATCCATAAAAGTATAAAAAATACCTCTTCAACAATGATGTATTGTTTAATTTTAGTAAAGGAAAAGTCATTGGTTTTGCTACATTTTCAGTAAAAGTAGTTTGGAAATGGTGTTTCTCTCTTTTTGTATAAAGATATATCGTAAGTTATAAATCTGATTTTTATTTAGTGATTGTTTTTTATAAAGAAGCAATTATAGTTCAATTGTAAACAGTGTTTTAGCTTTTAATCATTCTTTGTACTCTCCATTTTTTATGCATCAAAAAACATTCACTGCAAGAAAAAATATAATGTACCCATTCATAAATTAAACGGCTATTGAATTTAATACAGCTTTTACAATTTCATATTAAAATTATTTATTAAATAAAAAAGGGATATCCAAATGAACAACATATTAAACAAATCAATAATGCTTAAAAACTAACGAACTAACTAACTAAAATAACATAAAACATTTTTATCTTGCATTAACAGAGGCATGAATAACCCTACTTTTGTTTCTAGATGAGAAAGAATTTCCTCTGCCGTCATTCTTGTAGTACTTAGGAAGGAGACTAAAAAATCACCTTCTCTTCATGTTAACAAAGAGAGGTCTTTTCAATACACTTTACTTGCTTTTATATTATCCCTTTTCTCCGTCTTTTGAATATTTAACCAAAAATATACTTAGAGATTTTAAAAATATTTATCCTTTAAAAAATAATTTAACTGAATAAATGTCATTTATAAGAGTATATAACAAATCCATATAGATGTCTATTATTGAATTCTAGTAGCCATTATAGGAAGAAAAATAATTTTGAAGAAATTAAACAAAATAATTGATTTTTTAACTTTCTTCACACTTATATTAATTAACATCATGGCATTTTTCAATATTTGAGAATAATTTATTCTTTATTAAAAAGAAACCGACTAATTGAATTGGTCAGTCATAGCTCTTATACTGACATTTCTAGACACAGCGTACTTCTATAACCGTTAAAATAATTAAATAGCACATGATACAAATATCATCCTGTTGTTACGCTGTATGAAAAAAATCAAAATATTATAGGAGTTTAAATGCAAAATATTTAAAACGTAACTCTCATATTTCAAAAAAAAAAAATAAATAAATAAATAAATAAATAAATATGTAGATGTAATAAAATAAACATTAAAATTTAAAAAGACTTTATTTTTTCCCACAATATATTTTAAATACTTAAATATATATATATTAATTGTACCTAAATAACTTGATATTTATTGCAATGAAAATTTTATAAAAATACTCAAATATATCTTTTATCAAATTATTAATTAGTTGCAATGTTTTAAATACGAAAGTTTGACTTTAAAAAATTTCAGTACCAATATAATTAGCTAATGAGATTATTATTAAAATACCAGTCTTAAACTAATTTAATTTAATTTAATTTTCTAAAACCTTTTTCATGGAACTTTCCTTTTCATTGAAATCTTTTCTTATCTCAAAATAGGTTAAAAAAAACTTGGTTGTCATTTTTTAATAAAAAAAGTTTTTATAAAATGATTTAAAATAAGTCGTCATTCATTCTTACATCTAAAAAAGTATCTCACATTTCCAGATATCGGGTTTCAGGAAATCGATTTAGCACCAATTGCTGCAAGTGCTTTATTTAATGACAATAGAGATAATGTATCTTCCTATACTTATCTCCTGGGTATATTTGTCTTGTAGATTTTCACAATACTTACCTTTTATATCTTTTACATTAAATTTACTTTCTGCACTCCATTTTCGCATAATTTTAATACAGCTTTAAGCAAAATATTATAAATCCTATTTTTCACTTTATTAGTGTACAGTGTAAAAAAAGAAGACAAATGGTTCTAGTCTAGCAGGAATATATCACCACGAACAAAAATATACAATTACACCTACCGAGCTACCCACGATTACGAAAACTGTAATTTATCTCTTTTCAGCTCAGGAACTAATGCATTTTCTTCTGTTTTTCTTTTTATGTATCACTGACCAAAATGACAAGTCACTCCAACCGCAAGGCAATAAATAATCGGTTAAAATCGAAGTTCAGCACCGATAGTGGCATAGCATGCATTCGCTTTTATAAATGCGAAGGAAGAATTTTCTGTGCAAAGCAGAAAGATGCGCACACAAAGCCGCGGAAAGCAAACGCAAATATAATAAATTTGTTCGACACAGTAAAATTCTGGTTTTCTGAAAAGCATGGGATCAAAGCATTTTCGGTTAATTGGGTTTCCATAGGAATTTTCTAATAACCGGGAGATTTATATTGAATACTTGTTTGATGAAAAGCTGTGACTTTAATTTAGAATATCGTTGTATTAAAAATGCTGTGGTACCGTATTCAAAGCACCATCAATGGGAAACCAAAATTACGAGCCACTCCAACAGCAAGGCGATAAATAATTGGTTAAAATCGAAGGTCAGCACCGATAGTGACAAAGCCGCGGAAGACAAATACAAAGGTAATAAATTTGTCAGTAAATTAAAAATAAATTTATAAGTAATAAATAAGATACGGGTACCGATAAAAAGAAATGCACATCGCGATTTTAAATGAAATAATACCGATCTTAAAGGTTATAAAAAAAACTAAGTTGATTGTATTTATTTAATAAAAAACATGTATTTGTAACACTATTTGAACCAGTATCTAATAACACTCTTCAAACTTATGACTTTTCTTATTTTACTTCACATTTTTAAAGCTAATAAGAACTAAAACAACTCTTAAATATATAAAAATGATTCAGAATTGTTTTGATCTAAAACTTATAAATAAAATAGTAATTATAAATCAAAATATTTTAATATCAGTGCAAATAGTTTTGACAATAAAACTTTTCACATTTAAAAAAGACTTTAACGAACTTTAAGGTCTTTTGGCTTAGCCGATATTCGTATGATCGGGATTCAGATAATTGGGGTTCTACTGTATAAAGAAACATTTAACAAAGTTGGACACTCCTTGGAATTTTCACATTTCACATCCTTATTAAGGAGAAGAAACATTCTATTTTATATTTTAAACACAAAATGGATATGAAATTTCATCATTTTATATGAAAAAATTGAAAATTTTTAGTAATGACCATGGGCCATAGTAATTTAAATGACCATAGTAATTTAAATCTGTAGTAAAAATTGAAAATTTTTACTACAGAAAAATAAGACGGAAAAAATATAAACATATTTCTTTAAATTGTACGATTTTTTTTTACTACTGTTTTTGGAATACATTCTGTGTAGTTTTTGTAGTATAATAATGCATTTTCTGAGGGGAATAGTGATCTTTTGTATTTTTTAAATACTAAAGTAAATTTTTTCAGGTTTAAAAAAGTTTTATAGAAAACATGATAAATTAACTGTACTGAGTATAACCTTAAAATTAATATTATTCTATTGCTTTTGCAAGTATAAACAGGATTCACAATTCAAAAGAATTCATTGATAATATATGCATCCTAAACATAGATATTTCAGTTAAGGTAAAGGTATTGATAAGCTGCATATCGACATGAAAACTTCCCGTAAATCAGTGTCAGTAAAAGACACTTTTTTTCCATATCCTTCTTCAGATAAAGAAAATAAATTAGTTTTTGGCATTTCTAAGGAAAACGAATAAGTTCGGAAACAAAGGTAACTCGGTAGAATATGTTATGTAATTTCGTTCGTAGGTATATTTTCACAAATTACAAAAAAAAAAAAAAAAAAAAAAAAAAAAAAAAAAAAAATACACTATACTTATTGGTGATATTATTAAATATGGAATTCATGTACTTTAAGCAAGACAGAGAACAAAAAGGTCTACAAAAGAAAAACAGAAGTTTTAAAAGTTTGTGCTAGGGGAATAAGTATCTCTATATTTCAGAAAAGAGACATTTAAAAAGACATACTCAATACTAAAATATCATTAGTATTAATTTAACGTCTTAAAAGGCGGTTCAATATATGATCGCCGTTTTTTTTAACAGCATATGCTTTCTGTGCACAGCATGCATAACAACAAATAATAAGGTGTATACAGGAATCTGTCATATAATCCGTGATTGGTTAGCTGTCAACATAGCCAGGTGTTGGACAACACAGTTCTAAGTAACTCCATAGTCAGAAATCACATGATGTAAGACATGTGGGTCGAGGTGACCATGCAGCTGGAAAGCAGCGACTAATTTAAAGAAAATCAGTCGTAGCAGCTGCTGCCAAGGTATTGTCCTTGTTGAAGTGCTGGAATAACAAAAATGTTTAACACCTTTGAATCTCTCTCACAGCAGAGGAGCTTGGCAGTTCTGTCGAGGTAATTCTTTCACAGAAGAACTGACTTATTATTTCCGATGGCAAATCACACGAAAATGTTACCTTCGATTAATACAAGGGAATTTCTTTGAATGCATTTTTTTATTGTTATCACAAATTCGGAAGTGCTGTGTTCATTCAAGCATTATACGTCATTATTCTGATAAATATGTTCAAAGCAATAGGCAATAGGTTATCCTTGTCGGTATGACGTAACTCTTGTACAAAGCCGATCCTCTATGTATAGAAATGAATAATCTTTCGTCACACTTTCCACACCGAGCAATAATCCATATGCATATTCCGATCTACCCTACAAGCCCTGTAAGTGACAGCAATATTGTCAGCTTGTGATATATTGACGTTCAACATTCCAACTTCTTCACTTGCATCCTATGGCATGGGTTTTCGCGATGTGCCTTGCTGAATCTACATAAAACCTCTTTATCTTGCATCACAACTATTGCTTTTAAACTATTAATTGAAAAAAAAAGAACAGTTATCTCTGCGCTTTATTTTCTGCGTTTAAATGTACGATGTGAGGGTGAGGCATTGCATTGGTTGAGGTATAAGAATTGGATATGCAACGCACGCTCGACTAAAGCAGAAGACATCACTTCACATAACTTTTGATCAAATTATTTTTTAAAGTAACACATGTTCTTTAAAAGCCAGATAGGGTGGTATTGTGCCTAAGGTTATAAAATTTGTACAGGGAACTTCTTTTGTTGCCGCCCTTAAAAAAAATATATATAATTTATTATCTAAAGAGCTACCACAATAAGAAGCTCATGAATATTTTAGAATATCATTACATAAAAACGTGTTTAATTTAACACTTCTATTGCTTTAAAATTACGAAGCATTTTTTTATTCTTATAGTATTTACATAATTTGAAATCTTTACATTGTGGTTTATAAGAAGTTGAATATTATTCAAATTGTGTTAAAAAACTATGACTAGCAGAGCTGACTTTAAGGCTTTGGATCGGCAGATTTATTAATTTATTAATATTAAAAGGATTGTAGATAAATCTGTTATTAATATATAATCATCCTCACAATATTCTGTAACTCTTATGGGAAGATTTTTTAAAACAAGTCTTTTATCTAAGAGTATTTGGCAAACCTATTTTTTATTAAAGTATATAAACTGCTTTTAATACAGTATTAAGATATCGCCACACCAATGTTTAATACGTATTTTACGACATAATAATGTAAAAAAAAGGATATTATTACATCGTCGTCAAATATGATGACTTTGTCATTAGCCAGCGTTATAGTCATTTATTTTTTGAAGAGGATGCCTTTTCAAAGTAATAAAGAACTCAATTAAAAGCTTCTTAAGATTTTTATATTTAGGATATGAGAATTATGTAATTTTAAAAAAATCATCTGTGATTTTATACTTATTACCAACTTTCTTAATAAAGTGAAATTTATTTACAATATATGCTTTCAATTATTTTTTGTTTTTGTAGAAAATTCGACGCTTAACTTTACTCTTTGAATATTTTTACGCAATTACTTTTTAAACTAGACATTCGAAGACATTAATATTTTTAACATTGTTGAATTGCTTTTTTATAAATTTAATTAAATAAAATATAACAATAAAAATATAAATAATGTCATTTCATATTATAGAATTTCCCATTTCATGCGTTATCAAATAAATATTTTAAATGCAACATATTTATTGTCAAGTTTTCTATTTTAAATCTGCTTAGATAAAAAAAAAGAAAATGCTGCACAGAATTCGTCAATTTAAACTGCTTTATAAATGTGTGACGTTAATAAACTTGTAAAAATTCCAATTTTTTAAAAGTGCTTTAAGTACAGAGAAAATTATTCAAATGAATGCTATTAAATACGGAATACGAAAAAAGAAGAATTGAAGCAGATAAAAGTATTTGCAAAACAATTTGTATTACAATTGTCTCAACTACGAGACTTGTGTTTGGCACTTTTCCATGACAAATGAATCAGTTTTTCATACATAATCAAGCAACATTTTTCTTTCTTCATGTCATACAGAAAACTAAGAAGCACATGATAATAGTTTCCAAAAGAGGGCCTAAATCTGTATACTAATAGTTTTCTTTTAATTGTGCGATGTTTCGACTGTATGTGTGTATCTGCTACAAAAATGTTTGTTCCTGCCGTTTCATAAAATGTTCTTGGAATCTCAGTTTTTTAGAAAATATTAAGTAGTGTAACTGATTTTTATACATTGTAATACTTACATAAATATGTATAGTTATAAAAATATTTATTAATTAATATGTTAAATATGCATAATTATTAATCAATGATACATATTTATTTAACAGATATAATCATTAATTAATTATATGGGTTATACAAGTTGGCTCTTTGTGTCTGATATCGAAAACATTTTATTATTTTATAAAAAAAAAAAAAAAAAATATATATATATATATATATATATATATATATATATATAATTTCTCTGACTCACAAAGGCTTTTTTAATTGTACTAATTTAATTTGATTAAAAATATTTTATTTTTAGGGTATCTTCTCGATTTATCTTTTATAATGATTTTTGTGAATGATCATCTGTTTTAGTACAGTTATGATAGAATTTTTCAAAAAGTATTCCATACTCTTCCGTTATCTTAAACTAAAAATGTCTTGTCATCGTTATGTCTGTACCTTTTAATGAGCACGTGAAAACTTTTAATCATATAGCATTGCTTGCTTTTTAATTCGTACTTAAGCCTTGAGTCAGTCATAGCTGATAATTATAATCTATGAAGTTCACAGCAGTGCGTAGTCTCATTTGAGCCGATGCAGCTCAAATCACTAAGAAATGTTGAAATTTTCGAAATAAAAAAACTAGTTTTTTTTTTTTTTTTTTTTTTTTTTTTTTTTTTTTTAATACAGATGCTTTCTGATCAACTGATATTTCAGCATCATTTTAGTTGAAATTTCAGCACTATTTTCAAATTTGAACCATTTTAACTAAATCTTTTATTATTTCTTTACTATTTAATTTTTATTATTTCTTTACATTTCAACAAAATCAGATTTGCCCATTTCGTTTTCATTTTAGCTGTTAATAGAATAAATAAAATGTACTTCGGATTTTTTTCTTCTAGAATTCTTCGTTGTAATATTACGTGCCTTGGAAAATAAGAAAGACTCTAATTCATATTTGTTATTTCTAGCTGCTTTGTATTCCAAACATAAATGCAAAGTTTATTTCTTAAAGTGTCTACATTGTTTTTCCTTCAAGTACAAAAAATTAAAATAAAATTCCTAATATATTTCAAACTTTCCCTTATTTTCATATTGTTAATATTAATGCGTTTTAAGTTTTCAATGTTAAATGTTAAATAAAGAATTCAATAGTCTTATAAAATTTCGTCTAAATGATTTTTTATAAATTTAATGTAAATATTAATACATTTTCGATTACTTGAGAATGGCTTTTTCTTGTTTATAGAAATAATACTTCAGATACAATTATATTAATTTATAGGATGCGTTTATGTTGTATTTTTTGCAAAATTTATAATTGCAAATTTGCAATATCCATCCATCTATTTAATTTATTAAAATCCAGAAAATAATACGAAAAAATTCATTTTCTAATTTTATCATGTGCGATAATCTTTTTTTTATATTTATTATCCTTCTATTGCTAAAAAAAAGAAGGTACAAGCGTTTTAGCGGACGCAATTTCGTAAGAACATTCTATTGCTAAGAAAAAAAAAAAAAAAAAAAAAAAAAAAAAAAAAAAAAAGAAGCTACAAACGTTTTAGCAGACGCAATTTCGTAAGACCGTGCAGCTTTCGTCTCCAATCATTGTTATTTTTAAGTAATATGCAGATCATAGTTAACATTAAATTTTAAAATAAGTAAAAATACTGTACAATGGAGTGTTTTATTCAGTTTTTGCTTTGTGTGTGTGTGTGTGTGAAATATATCCGATAATCTTAATACTCAGAATGAAGAGAATATATATGAGATATAAGTTTTTATTTTAGGAACATCAAAGATGTAACTTGTTTCACTTTACAAAGCCTTTCAGCATGTTCTTGACTTCTGACAGTGATATAGAAACTTGAAAAATGTTTATGTGTGACATTTTGATACATCATGAAAATATCTTCTCAACTTTAGATTCGAAATGAGGATAATACTTGTCACTATGTATGTGTTACATTTATGTATTAAATAAATAAGGTATGATAGGTGAATTGAATGAACATTTGGAATGCATTATTTCTTTTATTATAAAGACATAGTAAGAAGTTTTTATATAAATTAAACTGAAAAAACTTATATATAAATATTTAAATTTTTTAGTAGTAATTTTAAGACTATTGTTTGTAAATTGTTTTAATTGTAAGAATTTTTTCGTGGTAATTAAAATTCTAAATTTATAACTATTAAGCGATCCAATCCCGAACTTCTCAAATTACAGAATATTGGTTAAAACCATTTCTTATATAAAAGAAATAATACGTAATTTTAATTTAATTGCATATTTTGAACTTGCATACAACTATATCCCATCTACAAGTATTTTTCTTTTTAATTGCATTAAAATACAAAAGATCATTAATTAATTATTTTTAAAAAACATACATTTCACGTTAATATTTAAAATGTTATATAAAGTTTGCACGAAAAACCTTTTAAAAAGTTATCATATTTTTGGAAAAAAAAAAATCAAGGAGTCATTTATGAATAAAACGCCAGAATTAATACACGAGCTAAACTTGGCTCTGCATATGATCAGAGAGCTTTTTACGGTTAAAGAACCGCGAGGATATTTCTACGTGAAGCAGTTTCAATGGGATTTATTTGACTTGAAGGACAGAAATGTCATTTTGGTGCCCTCCGAATAACAAAATGCAGTTGTCTCAAAACAGGTATTCCTTAAAGAATTAAATAAAGTAAGTCTTTGTAGACTATAGTATCCACATAATTAATGAGCGATGTTGTGATTCCAGTTTCAGACTACTAAGACGGGTTCAGTTAGACCGCATTTGGAAATTTTGTAATTATTTTCTTTCTTTTCTTTTTAAAAATGTAGAATATGTATTCTTTATTTCTTTTCTAGGAAGTATTCTGTAAAAGATTTTTTTAATAATTTGGTGGACTTAATGAGATTTTCACAGGTAATGTTTTTGATTATTTGTACAAATTCCGAATAGAGTCACACTGATTACATCTAAGTCGATCAGAGAAAAATGGAAACTGTCTATCATTTTTAACGTTTCAAGAGAAGAAAAAGAAAATTTTTCGCATTCTACTAAATGTAGTGCGGTAGTTGGCTGCGTGGGTACAGAGTTCACATTAAGGCAAATGCAGGCACCTCCATCATTTTGCTATTTAGTTTTCTTGTTTTCAGATGGGTGTAAATTTCGCTGTTCAACGAAATGTATCACCGTGGTTTGTCTCTTGAAAAAGCATATATTTTGTTATTTGATGTATATTTTGGTCAAAACGCTCCATTCTAGGCATTTAGATAACACTTAGATCTGAGTTCTGAAAGGTTTAATAATGATGTGGTAACAAATACGGTTTCAAAAATTCACCCAAATTAGATATGTAATGTTTTATTTAAAAGAAAAAAAAAACAGATATACGGTGCAATTAAAATAATAGAATTATGGCTTAGTGTACAAAAAAAGAGTACAAATAAATTTCATGCCTTTTAATCAGCGTATTTGTCGAATGAGAGTTTGTTATGGACGATAATATGTATGTATATGTATTTCGCCAACACATGGTGCTTCGATAAAATGCATTTTTAATTCAGTTTTCTCTCGGTAGTAAATTTCATAACGTAATGTGTAAAAAATTATTATGCTTTCCTCTCCAGCTTCGACGTTTTTGCCGAAAGTCTCGTATATTTAAACGAAATACCGGAATTCAGCTTAAACGGAATACCGAAAATTTAAATTAATTGCATATTTGCTACCCTAAAGCTACCTTCTATATCATTCTAAAATATTAATCCTTTTAACACAATTACACGCTAATGTCTAAGAATACGAATTAATTTGACCTCTTCTCGGACCAAGTATACCAAAGTATGTAAACAGCATTAATTTAATCAAAACATGTGTGCTATGAAGTGAAGAAATGAAACAAAATGCATAAGTATTTGTCATAAATGTTACTGTTAACGTAAAGTATTTTTTCATGCAACGCTTTGAAAATTGCACACAATCAGGAACACTATTATAAGAAGACTATTTTTGTGATTATCCAAAATACATGGAAACACAAAATTAAAGTTGAAACATCAAACATTTTTTTGGTCCCCAAAAGCAGTAAAGTAATTTCGCTCTATTGTTGATATTTTGGCTTCTTTCCAAAATGCAATAGACATTTCTTCACAGTTTTAGACTACTTTTATTTTACGATTTTTACTCATTCTACTATCTTTTTCCCATCAAACCGAATCGTTTTTTTTTTTTTTTTTTTTTTTTTTTTTTTAAATCTCAAATAGCTTTGTCAGAGGTCACAAACATCTTAAAAGCTCTAAAATGCTAGTTCGATTTTTTAAGTTATGTTCTTCTTTCTTAAAAAAAAGAAGAGAGAAGATATATTAATAAAATCTTTATGATTTTAGGCCTGTTTTTTTCCTGATTACATTTAGTATATATTAATAGAGCTTTTTAAATATTCGTTTAACATGCATTGAATAATTTATTTATTAAACAAAAAAGCATGTAATAAATAAGTATTTTCTAATCTCGAATGCTTTTATATACATAATTTTAAATCTGGAGAAACTAAATTAAAATTTTTTTAATCATATACCCAGAAAAACTAAATGTGCAAGTTAGTCACTTTTACATAAGCAAGAGTGTAAATTAAAAAAGTTACACTTTTGTCATAAAATTTACATTCATGTCGCCAAAAATTATCCGTATTTATGCATGTTTATTGCGCTAGATGGAAATGTGTAATTTAATACGTCTTCAAAAACTCAAACAAGAAAATAACTTATAAAAAAATTACATTTTCATCGTAATCGGTATATTAAATAAATTTAATAATTTTGGATATAACACAAATATATGGATATTTTGTATTTTCTAAATAAGGTATAACCTTTCATTTCTTTAACGGAAAAATTTGTTACAATCATTTTTCTCTATTTTTGAATCTGTTCGAAAGTGTTTCATAATCTTTCATAAGAGCTTCACATTCATTCGTGTTTCATATTCATGTCTGACGCCTGATTATTGGCAGAGATTTTTGACACAACCAAATATTGTTTTATTACAACAGGATATAAATGATATTTCAAAAAATACATTCTGAATGAACTGAAACTCACAAAGGTAAAAAAAATCTCTTGTGAAAGGTGTTGTATGTCGCTGAAACGGTTTATTTTGCGCTATAGTATTAATCGAGGCAATGAAATGGCAACTGCAAACATGTAAAATTGCCAATTTTGTACTTTCGTTAGGATTGTCTCATCTACTATTTCTAATATCTAGAAAAATGTGTTCATTACGTAACACTGATGTCATATTAACGGTAGCAACACCATAAAAATTTGTCAATTTTTTCAATTTTGCATTTACTCAGATCATTATATTAGGTCGGAAAGAAATATCCGTGTATAAAAAAGGTTTTTTACAAACGGGGATATTTTCAACGGGAAGCTTTACTAGAAGTTTTATATATAATCTCCGTGTATTGCCGTTATATATAATCATTGTTTTAATAATCGCCGTGATAATAAAATTTATTGTCTTGAATAGGGATTTTTTTTCCTTTACAGATTGCCCGGATAGTAGTATAGTCATTTTATAATCGAGCATTTCATACATACCCTTTCAGTTACAAAGTACTTCTGTTACTAAATGATGAAATATAGATTAGTTCCAAGATTTAAAAACAAATTTATTTTTGAATAAGTATTTTTTTTGTCCTGTACATTATTAAACTAAACCTTTATTTCAAAATTTTGGTGCTAATGCAGCTATTTAGAAGAAAAATAATATGTGGGATATGTTATATCCTGCTATCATTTGTAGGCTTTATCACCAAATACGCTGTACTGTACTGTTTGTACGCTGTAGGAAATTTTTCGGAAGAAATATCTGCATTTTTTAGAGAAACATAAAATTAAGTTAAACTCTCGAAATTTCGCCTTTTTTAATCCGGAATTTTCTGTAAGGTAATAATGGGCTGAAGAATTTCCTTTACGTAAAATTCCGAGAAGTGTACGAAACTTGCTTATAGAAGTTTTCGACAAAACATATGATTCCATTATTGATTTTCTCGATTGTTTTTTCTGTAGTCTTCAGTGGAAATGTAAATTTTTCTTGAAGTCGAGAGATGAGCTGCTATGATTTTAAACATTTCAGCAATTCTAGAACTCTCTTGACAAAATCACACTTAAATTGTCTGACATCCTCATTAACCAAGATTGGTAACAAAATACTTACATTTTACTTTGGTTCCCAGTTTTTTAAAAATTATTATTAAGCATATGATTCCCCTGAAAATTGATTATAATGATTATTTCTCTACAATAATAGAGGTATTCAAAATAAATATTTAGTGATTTCCCCCCAACAGTGACTATATCACTTATTCTTAGCTTGGTTGGTTGACTGAGGTTTTATGGCGCAAAGTCCCCCTTGGGACATGCTGCGCCAAGACAACACTTATTCTTAGCATTTTACCTATCTATGCAATTCCAAATTTAAATTTGGGATTGTATTTGCTATTTAAGAAAACTAACTTCATTTTTTTCATCCAATGTTATATTTCTTTTATAATATATATACATAGAAAAAACATCTAACAGAAATATATATATATATATAATTTAAAACTTCATTAGTATTAAATGTGTTAATATATAATTATGTGACATTTTAATGTAAAAACCACCAGACATCCATAAAGGAATCTATTTTTCAAATCTATTACCTAAACAAATAAAAGAAGAATGATGTTGTCATAATGTTTCTATGCGTACTTAGTAATCCTAGCTTTGTTGAAGAACTCTATAGAAGAAATATGCTTCTTTCTTCAATACTTGACGATTTCTAAATATGTCACTGTAGTAACGAGATAATAAATAATAAGGAAAAGAATTATGCACAATCTTTTTAATGCGAATTCTCTAACATACTTTTTTCTGAGAAGTAAGAAATGTACTGCTGGGATTTTTCAAAAATTTTCCTAATTTTTTTTTCACATAGACATACAATAAATGGATACTGCATATTCTTTGGAACTAATAAGGATTATTACGACATAAATACTTTATCTGTTTATCTTCACATGTCATATATATTTCAATAAAACTGTAATTATATTGCAACAATTAATCAAGAATTGTAAGAACAGTAATACTTTTAATACCCATTTGTTTTATGTTTTTGTTTTTACATATAAAGTATTTAATTTAACTTTTGTAAAATGTTAATAACAATTTTGTTGCTAACGGAAAGGGATAATTTAGCGAATATTTCTTGAATTTAATAAAAAGATATATACAAGTTCTTTAATTCTCTTAATATGAGATTACTTCATTTTTATTATTTTTTAAACAAATGTTTAAATTATAATTCAAATGGTGCTGACATGAAATAAAAATTTCATTTTAATTTTGATTAGAAGTAATAATAAATTTTATTATATGCTTTAAAAGAAATTCCAAATAAATTTAATTTAAATCTGATTATATCTCGATGCATTTAAATATTTAGTTAAACAATATGCGGAAATTTGATAAATAAACATTTTCTCTCTTTTTTCTAATGCATATGAATATATTTATTGAATGCTATAAAAATGTCAAAATATGCGTATGCATAATATTAATGTTTCGAAAATTAAGAAATTATAGATATTTTATTCCAACGAACAATAACATATTTCTTAAGGAAGGATTCTGATAAATGAGAATTCATTTCTAACTTTTATGACAAAAGATATCGCGATATCATGCAAACAATAATCTTCCTATACTGAAATTTATATACAGCATTCTAAGATATACGGGATGAGAAACAAGATTTATATTTCAAGAATTTGTTGAATTTAATGATTTGCAAAGTTATAAATTAGTAAATTCTGCTGATTTTTATTAGGGGAAGACATGACAAGGACGCTACGCCCACATACATTAATGTCACTCTAACATTTTATGCTATTTTTACTTTCTTCTATCTTCAATAGGAGAAAGTATTAAAATCGAAATTTTTTTCAACATCCGGTTTTCGACGGATTTACATGATTTATGGGTCAAAGATTGCAAAAAAACATGTTTTTACAAAATGTCTGTCTGTCCGTGTGTGTGTGTCTCTATGTGTGCCGTATGTCACCGTAAGATATGCATAGAATTGAAACAAAATTTTTGTGAATATTTTTGGCTGTGTCAATCAGGTCCTCCTTCAGTTTTGAAATATTTCGCTGGAAGGAGGCGCTGCAATTGCCTTTTTTGTGCCATTTACAATATTGTACTGACCAAAAGTGTATGAAGTTATGCATCGAATTGAACCATTTTTTTATGTAAATGTATGGCTATGGCTAGTTAGTTCTCCCTGAATTTCACAAAAAGTCCGCCGAAAGGGGGCGTTGCAATAGCAATTTTTGTGCCATTTTCAATATTGTACCACCGAAAAGTGTATGAAGTTATACATAGAATTGAACGACATTTTTTTGTGTAAATGTCCCGCCCAGAATTTGAAATAAATCCGCTGGAAAGTGACATTATAATCACGATTTCTGTTCCATTTCCATTATTTTACCATCAAAAATAAGTGAGTCTAGCTTGAATATTTCCCATAGGATTACAAACAGGTTTGTTTTTCCTTAAGAAGCATTCCCCGAGTTGTTACATGTCATGAAATTTCAAGATCAATAAATTATTCGGCACTAACATTTTCTTAAGTAACGCGAAGTTTTTCTCGCCATTTCCCTCTCTCTCTCTCTCTTAATGTATATATATATAGAGAGAGAGACAGATATTTGTCCTGAAAATTTCTTTCAAGCATGTATCCTCAGAATTCCAAATTACGGCATACATTAATATTATTGTCCCATATCATTTTTTGCCACCTAAAAATCTTCAGAACTCAATTTGACTATTTGTAGACCTTTATCTCATTCTATGCGTTTTAAACTTCATTTCTAAATGCCCACAACACGGTACAATTTTTCGTTCGACTCTGACATAAATACGTGGTTGATTGTATTTAATATACAGTAATGGATACAATAATGCAGATATAATAGGTTAAGTACAGTAAGATGCCACTCTGAGTTTCTCAATTTGTGCATCATAGTGTATAATAATAATTAATCCTTTGTGAAAGAGCGACACGCATATGTGCCGCAAAAATGCTTATAATCTTTGTTTATCAACACCAGAAATATTTTCCTTATTTAATTGGAGCATTTTCTCGATCTAAAAAGACCAACATTTCTATTTTTAAAAACCAGTGAAAAAACATTAAACATCTCGTAAAAGGCTCCCATCACGATGGCGTTCAGGCAACAACAAGTGAAAAATCGGGATTTATGATATTAAATTACAGGGAATAAAGTGTGTCAGAAGCTTATACAATAAGAAAAATGTGTTGATTGAATTATCATTGCAATAATTATAAAAATGTGCTATTTTTCATTTTTCCATTGTTTGGTAATAAAAACTCAGTTTTATGTCAATTTTTTTTACAAAAACATCATCAACAACAGAAAAAAATCGATTTTTTATCCTGCGTATTTTTGTAAAAATAATAATAAACAAGATTTTAATAAATGAGATTTTATAAAGAAATTTTTTGTGATGCAACACCGTAAAAAAATTTATTTTACATTTTTCTTTAAAATGTTATAAACTACTTTATATCATAAGAAATAAATAATAAATGAACAAATAAATATTTTTCATGCAGTATGGACAAAATCCGTGTAATTTAAATAGATTTATTTTTTTAGTAAACATTTTAGTTCATTTTTCTAAACATAACAACCGTGACAATATTTAAATTAGCAAGATTTGAAAAAACCAAGTTTCTTAAATTAATCATATTTGAATATAATTAATATTAACTCAAGAATAAAAATGACAAAATGAATTATTCTGTAACTATATTATTTTTAAAAGCAGAAATTTAAAAAGGAACATTAATTTTCAAAGTAAAAGATAAATAATAACTGTCAGAAAAATTCCATGATATAAAGAAATAAAAAATAATTTAGCTGTCACAAAATAAATTTATTTTTCTGGCATAATTAGAAAAAAGTGCTTTAAATGTTATGTTATATGACATCACACTAAACATATTTGACACTGTAAAATGCAATTTCAAATATTTTAGTTATTATAAGGTACCCTGGGGTAATAACGCCACGTTAAGGTTCTACCAATTTTCACGGCTTAGTTTTAGATTGTATTTTTCAAACAAATATAGGATCTGATACAGCAACTCATTGACTATCTATATAAAATAAAATAATTTAACAGATATGTATTCATAAAATGTAATAGCGTTTTTTCTTGACCAATGCTATTTGGCGTTATTACCCACCTATATGGGTAATAACGCCATGCAAACAAAACTATGAAATAAGATGGAATAATTGCATGTAGATAGTCCAATTCTAAAAATACAAACTCTACAAACTTAGAAATTGTCAAATTGCATTCTAAGCTATTGAAAATGTTCAATTTTTTGTGAAAGTGTAAGAAAAATAAAGGTGTGGTTTGGGAGGGGGGGATGAGGCAAAAGAATATCAGACAGTGAGCTTCTTTTTGCTTAAAAAGGACCGCTTAAATAGAAATATGAGAAACATTGCACAGTTTTAACTATATTTATTTGAATCAGTATTTAGGATGTAGCTCGGCCACTGTAGGGAATCAACCGGTGTATTAATGTAAATGATTGGCGTTATTACCCCGGTATAGTTATTGCGCAGTGCATTTTAAATTACAAATTATCCCGAGAAGATATCCAAAATCTTCAACAATATTTTAAAAGTACATGAAATGCACTACAAATTTATGTAGTTAACAAAGTATTTCCGGATAAAAAGATAGTCTTCACATCACAACACGTATCTCGCAAATTTTAGATCAAGCGTTAATTTTAGTTGTTTGTAAAAACAATAAGACCTAAAAATGAAACAAATTAACTTGAAGCTGTTTTTTGCGATTTATATGACTCAAAACCTTTCTGCGCAGAGCACATGGGTGTCATTTACCTGATTATTTCATAATTATGCAAAATATAAGCACTAGGCGTTATTACCCCGCCTGGCGTTATTACCCCAGGGTACCTTAGTTTAAAACGAATTTTAAAAGAAAACATCAGTTAATAGATTATTAATTGGGCTTGTCGGCACTAAGTATTTTGACATTAATTTAAGCACAATAGAGAATTGATATTTTGTTTCAATTAACAGTAAATAATCTCAATAAGTTTTCTTCAATATTTAAGAAACTAAAAATCTATGCTATTATCGTAATATTGTCTTTTTAAGACTAATTTTTGAAACATTTTTATTTAATCTAATACAACTTCACATAAAAATTATCGTAATTTTTTTTTAATTCTGTACGTGACATTTTTTGTTTCGGTACCAGAGGTAATAACATTTTTATTAGACTTATTTTTATTATGTATTTTAAAAATGTGCAGCTAATAAAATAAAATAACATCAGAATTTTAGTAGCACATTTATTTTTACTATTTTAGTTTTTCATCTATACATTGAAACAAACCTGAATTCTTTTGAAATATAAATGATATTAATAAATATCACAAGCTTCACATTGAAGTACAATTGCTTGTGACATAAGTCTTAACATATTGCTAATAATATTTCATACTTGATGCCTTCGTAGTAATTTCACTTGTCTCGAATTAAATCATCTTTCTGAAAGTCTTAAGACATTCTTTCAGATTTAACACTTTAGTACATTTTAATGAAACCGTTAAGCACAAAGGAATATTATATTCAACAACGTCAAACTATTTTTTTTTTTAGGATTGTGCGCTGAAACAGTTAAAACGGAATATCATTACTGTGTTTGTTACAACCATTTAACTCAGACATGGAAAGTTAAAATTGGGGGAAGTAATAAGGGCTATTGGGTTGTTTCACATGGTCTATTTGAAATAACTAACTATCGGATTTACAATAAAGTTTCTTTTTCTTTACACGTTAAAAATTTAAAAATAAATAAATAAATAATAAAAAAGTATTTAAAAAATCAGTTTTTATTTCTGATGTATTTGCTATTTTTGTCGATCAAATTATTGATAGATTCAATTTTGTTCATTGAGACCTTTATGAGTCAAAAATGTACCTTTAAAATATTAAAATATTTTTATAAAACTGAAAATTATTTTTTAACTCATTATTATTTTTTTAATTGGATATTTTTTATAAAAATTGATAAATAAATAAATATATGTTATTACAAAATTACTTTACATCATTAACATAAGAACATATTTTCTATAAATCAAAATTTAGACAATAAAAATCACTAAACTGCAGGACACAGAAAAAATATGTTTTCCCCCCCTGAAGTATCTATTATCTAAAATTTATTTATTTTATTACTCCACTCCATAATAGTTCTCTCTAACATTTCAATCAATAACCCGATACCACTGTTGCTCTTTCTTCGACAGATCATGATTCTTCCATTATACAGAAATCTGTGTCACAAGGAAAATATAATCTATGTGCATTGGCCCATAAAACAGTCATAAAAATATGATAATGCTTCAGAAAATAAACCAAGATTTACAATTGAATTTTTATTTGGATTCGGGACATTGCTTCATATTTATGATCTTTTTTTTTTTTCAGAAATCTTTGGCTTAAATTGTCTTATCTCTTGCTGAATAAAAAATTACAGGTGAACATTATACAGTGCAACCTCGATTATTTGAGCTAATTGGGACGGCCAGTACATCGGATATCAGAAATCACGGTTAATAGAATTGTGTGCGAAAGAATTGTGTACTGTTTTCGAGAATTTAATAATCATTAGAATAAAATACAACAAAACTTTTATATAATCTTAAAATGAACATATGTAAAATTAGATAAATTTGAAGAAGAAATCATCTAGTAATAGTAAATTTTAAACAGCAAATTAAAAAGAAAAAAATAATACTGTGTTAAATATTGAAAGATTCATTTTCAGAAATTAAAGAAATCTAAAAAAGTATTAATTATATTACTTTATAATATTCATTGTAGAAGGTCTAGATTTTTTATGAATGGCTGGCTGTCCAATCAACCCATTTTTTGTATAACAGAAGATATAACAGTGTAACATATAGTCTTTGAACTAAATAATTTAAGGCGCAGTTGTTATTGCTTGAACAACTTGGGTATGACTAATAGTCCTTGAATCTACAAGAATCTGTAGTACGGACATTGAATTAAAAAGTGTATCTTTTCCAAGTCTCATTTGCAGAAAAAACATAAAATAAATAGATAAGTTTTCGTTATTGGCTCGGTTAATCGAGGTTCTACTGTACTAGTTTTATATAGAACGCTATTCAAAATCATATTTACAAAAAATAACACCATACAATAAGAAAAATGTTAATCTAGTGGAGGAAAATGTAACCAAAAACGAAAATGTACAATAATTTTTACAATGTTGTCGATGATTCTGAAAAACATACCTTGTGTTTAGAAGCATCTGAAATCGGTGTATTTTCGGCATTTAAAAATCAATGAAAAAAATTTAATTGATTATTTTTTCTGAATTTCTGAGCAGATCTTATTTTGTTTATTGCTGACTATAAAATTTCATATCAAGTCGTATGTAGAATATATTGTTAACGGAGTATACAAAACCTAGAGGCGGCAAAACAGATAATCATCTCACAGAGTTCACGGATGAAAATCTAAGATTAATTAAATCTCGATTCGCTTATTAAAACGCAATCGCTCTGCCAATTCATATCTCGATGGAAAACAACTAAAAATTCGATTTTAGCAGTTGAATCATAGGTTTGCCATTATGTTTTCCTGCTCCTATTCCTCCATATTTTCATACTTTTGGGTGAAGGAAAGTACAATTGTAAACCTACGAGTCAGCCGTTAGAATCGGGTTTTTAAGTGTTTACCACCAAGATATGACGCGGAATTTTAATATGAGAATCGAGATTTAACTAATCCTAGATTTGTATGCGTGAACTCGATTAAATGATTTTTAGTGCTGCCAACTCCCGGTCTATATGTGAAACATTTACAAGACAACATAAACTTTAATCATCACTTTAATCATTATCTTGATAAAAGTAAGAAACATCACAGTTAATTCAATAACATATTCTATGTAAAATGCCATTTACAAAAAAAAAAAAAAAAAAAAAAAAAAAAAAAAATTAATTTATTTACACTTTATTACGATTTTAGGCATTTTAATATACCGTATTTACTCGTGTCTATGGCGCACTTTCTTTCCAAAAAATTAGGGCAAAATTCCTAGGTGCGCCTTATACACGGAATATTTTTTTTACTGTTGGATGCAGTCGAACGATATACATATGAAACGCGAAATTATTCAAAGAAGATATTATAACTCGGAAAATGTTACTTAACTGAAGTATTTCTGCATATTTATTTCATTCCTTGCAGTTTTTTATACAACAGAGCTAATGACATTAACAAAACGCTAATTAGCAATTCTCTTTACCGTCACTCATTCCTATTTCCCGTCATTCTCTTACAACCCGAAGTCTAAATATGCATTTTCGTCTAGTTTTCTGGTCTGGTTTAACGTTTGTTTAAATTTTTTTTTACTAAAATTCATTTGGTTCATTCCATTCATTAGCTTATCAAATTTATGGTGCGCGTTATGTACGAGATTTTAAGAAATCGCCATTTTTACTTGTGAAGTAGGGGTGCGCCTTATACATGCGTGCGCCCTATACACGAATAAACACGGTATTGAACTTCACCAGAATTTAGTTATAAACATATATTATTTGCATTATTTTATGTATGTCTGATCTAAAAACAATTATTATCAAATTTTTTCTATATATATATATATATATATATATATATCTTGACTAAGTGAAAAAATATTACTATCTTTATGCAACCGGCGCATAACAGCTCTGTTTTTGCACAAAGTTTATATACTCTTTTATGAGAAAAGTATGAAAAATGATGAAAAGATGAAAAACATGTAAAAATGGGTGAAACAACAATGAACCACAAAAGAGCAACACCAAAAAAACAAAACAAAATAAACTCCCTGCTCTTCAGAAGGTGGGAGGAGCAACAGGTATCAAAAAATTGTAAAAAAGTGTATCCTCACAGGTTTCGCAAGGCATCACAAAGCTGCATACTCCAATTATATAAAAAATAACTGAGAAAAATTAAATTTTTTTTTAATATATCAAAACAGTAAAATGAATTTAACATTAAAAAACATTAAAAAATGAATTTAATAAATAGCCAACAGCGAAATCATAAAATAAATCAACTCGTAACATAACACAAAGATATTATATTTAGAAATTTCCAAAGTAACATGAAGAACCTCAAAAACTAAACAATAAACTAAACTAAATAGACATGCAGCAATGCGATGCCCCCACCTTTACCTATGAAGAAAACAGAAAAAAGATACCTGTTAGAATATTTCCACATAAAACCTCCATACTTGCATGAGCGAGGGAAACTGTTAGGCCTAAGATGATAGCAGGCCAGCTTCAAAGTTTAAAACACCTTGAATTGTCGTTCCGTTGTTCACTACTGTCCATTTTCAAGCTTGGTCTGTCACTCTCGATTGTCATCATTTCGAGGCGATGATTGTCAACATTTCGAGAGTGACAGACCAAGCTTGAAAATGGACAGTAGTGAACAACGGAACGACAATTCAAGGTGTTTTAAACTTTGAAGCTGGCCTGCTATCATCTTAGGCCTAACAAATTCCCTCGCTCATGCAAGTATGGAGGCTTTATGTGGAAATATTCTAACAGGTATCTTTTTTCTGTTTTCTTCATAGGTAAAGGTGGGGGCATCGCATTGCTGCATGTCTATTTAGTTTAGTTTATTGTTTAGTTTTTGAGGTTCTTCATGTTACTTTGGAAATTTCTAAATATAATATCTTTGTGTTATGTTACGAGTTGATTTATTTTATGATTTCGCTGTTGGCTATTTATTAAATTCATTTTTTAATGTTTTTTAATGTTAAATTCATTTTACTGTTTTGATATATTAAAAAAAATTTTAATTTTTCTCAGTTATTTTTTATATAATTGGAGTATGCAGCTTTGTGATGCCTTGCGAAACCTGTGAGGATACACTTTTTTACAATTTTTTGATACCTGTTGCTCCTCCCACCTTCTGAAGAGCAGGGAGTTTATTTTGTTTTGTTTTTTTGGTGTTGCTCTTTTGTGGTTCATTGTTGTTTCACCCATTTTTACATGTTTTTCATCTTTTCATCATTTTTCATACTTAATTACTTTACTTTACAAGTAATATATATATATATATATATATATATTACTTTTGAAAATATATTTGTTTTTATAAGATTCGGTTTATTATTTAATGTAACGAAAGTTCTAGGAGGAAATGTGATATATGTCCTTCAAACAAGAACCAATATCTTAAAATAAGGGAATAAATATATAATTTGTATGCAAATGAGTTAAATTAGGAAAATGTTACATTATTAAAATTATTGTATCAAGCTTGAAGGTACTCCTGTTAGCAAATAACTATGCATAATAATAATGCTTTCGAAATTCACAATTATAAACGTAGTTTATTGGAGAGGGGATAAAACTAATTAATGAACTTTACGTTTTATAAGGTACAACAGTTTAAAATAGACAAATACTTAAATCATCAGGGATAGTAAAATATTTACTTACTATTATATCTATTAGTAGTCAAACGCTCGAAACTCCAACTAATTACGACTTATATGTAACTCAGAACCTAGAATGAAACAGCAATGTTATTTCAAGGGCATTAGGGTATCTATAAAGAGTTCTGCTTTACGAAACTTGGCTTATAATGTAAAAATTTAAATTACCGTTTAATGGATTAGAAATGACGAAAGGTATTTGAAAATTTTATCATTGAAGCTAAATTACAGAACTTTGTAAAATTAATTAATTATTTTTGAAACTTGTGCACATTTAAAAATTATTTTCAACCAGACCCACACATTCCGGACTAAAGAACACAGGTAAAAAACTTTTTTTAAGCGAAAACTAGAATATTATAAGATAATAAATTTGTACAAGGTAAATATTGTGAAAAAATTAGTTTATAAATATACAACTTTAACTATTTAAAAAGTGCATTTTTATTTGATGAAGCTAATCAGACTAACTTCTGAATGCCTCATATTACATAAGATATGAATTAAACAATACTATTTCTGGAGCCATCATAAACAAATTTTAAATAAAATTTCAGTTTTACAGTTTTCGGAACTGCAGATTTTTTAACTACTAAATATTGCACAATTTAAATTTTTTATAATATTTTTTACTATATTTTGTTTATCAGTTTTGATATTCTATTTCTTTCTGCCAGCAACGAAAGCATCATCTAACTATAAAGTATGTCTATAAAGTATAACTATGAAATATATCGAACAGTACAAGTTCTATCAAAATCCATGAAAAACAAAAACTTTAGCTTTAAGCAGTAAAAATTATGCGGCATAACATAATTTCTAAATTAGACGAAAAGAGTATTGTCCCGATTGTGCAGTTTTACCCGCACATGCCAGTATGTTGTTCTGTCCTTATGCATGATACATTATTTGAACAAAATTGGCACTATGTTTAGTGTCAAAGTACTCTAAATGCTTCCTTATATAGACAATTTTCCAATAAGTTAACTACATTTAATATGTAAAATATTATTAGTGCGATTAATCGGCCAACCTGCGTCTAAGCATTTATTTTATTTTATTTTATTTTATTTTACTTTATAATTTTATTTTCTTATTAATATGCACGAAACACAAAGTGTTTACGATGCATTTTCTTAAACAATCGTTCTTACTTAATTTAAAAAATATTCTTGGATAACCCTGCAACTCCATAAGGAATTATTGAGCAATTTTATTAAAATTTTATTATAAATCCTTATGTATTACTTTTTCAGATGCATATTGATTTTTTTTAATACAGAAATGTATTCATAAAATACAGAAATAAAAATACATAAAATACAGAACTGTATTCGTAAAATACATCTTACGTTATCGGCAAAGTAATAAAAATCTAATATAATCTTCTTTGCTTGTGTAACTATTTGTTAATTATGATGTAAACATTTTCCTTAAAAAATCATTAATGAATTAGTATAATATGCATTATTCTATTCACAGATATCATTTTCATAGAAATACTAGTTAAATTCAAATCACTTGTTGGTTAGTTAACTCTATCGGAAACTAAAAAATATATTAAATTTAATGGAAATTAAAGCGAAATATTATTTTAAAAAGTGAACTCCATCTCGAAAGAAATTAATATATTTTGAGGGAAAATTTCACAGGATATCGCGTTTTAAACTAACCCATAAAATATTAATTTTTGGAAATTAATTTCATTTCTTAGACAACTTCATTAGACAACTTCATGCAGATGAAGGGAAAATGCAGGGAAAGTCCGTTTAATGGAAATTTTAAATAATTCCTCTGAGGGGAGAAATAAATTTTTTGAAGTAGCTCAATGTTTTTCTTCAATATAGTAATATAATAATCCTATTTAAAATTACTAAACATCTTGAAATATTTTTGCTTGAAATGCATGAATGGAACTTCTATATAATTAAATGTTTCTCCATTTAATCAATAAGAGATATCGTGTAATACTATTATACACAATTATTAGATTACGCAATATTTAAATTAGTAACAACTACATGATGAATTTTTTATTTCAATAAATAATTTTTCTAAATCATTTATGCATTTTCCAGGGAAATATGAAAGTATTGCAAAAAATATTTTTACACTATTAATATAAATGATATCGTTGGAATATACTAAGAGTTGTTCCCAACAATTATTACTTAGTACGTATAGTTTAAAAACTTCTATTCATGGTGGTTATGGAAAAAAAAATCCGTATCTAAGGTCTGTAGAGGTGAAAACAACATAATGTTTAGCTTGAAATGCAAAAGTATTTTTTCATTGATAAAACTAAAACTAAAAATGATGCAACTGTGGTAAAGTGACAGAATTTTAACTGAGTTTTCAGTATTTCATTCTCACTTAAATTCATGCTGATTCTCAGGTTAGTCACCGGCATCTGGCAGAGCAAAATGTTATATAAAACAAAAAAAGATATATATCGTTTTACGTAATTATATATATAAATTCCCTCCGTGCATAAAGATTCCGGGGTCAAATCATCCATGAGAAAAAACACTTATTGTGACCAATGACAAATTCCACTGTGAAAAGTTATCTCCGATTTTAAAGGCTATCAATTTATTGTCCAATGCAAACGTTCCAGAGTCTTAATGGAGCGTTCTCATTTGTCAGATTTACAGTTTGGGCTGTAAATGACGTCACTACATTTTACTGTGCTTTGAAATCTTTTCCCTATTTCAAACACAATATTCACACTGTTAAAAATTTGACTCATTTGCTGCAGCATCACTCGACCGCTTTTATAGAAAACGATTACTTTGCTGTGTTATGGAGCATTCTCATTGGTCATAAAAGAGACATTCTATAAAAGCTGTGGAGTGACGCTGCAGTAAATGGGTCAAATTTTTAACAGTACACTGTTAAAAATTTGACCCTTTTGCTGCATCATCACTCCCCAGCTTTTATAGAATATTCTGTAAGTAACACACACAAAGTAACCGTTTTCTATAAAAGCGTTGGAGTGATGCTGCAGCAATTGTTAAAAATTTGACCCATTTTCTGCAGCATCACTCCACTGCTTTTATATAAAGCGGTTACTTTACTGTGATATGGAGCAATCTCATTGGTCAAAAAAGAGATATCCTATAAAAGCTGTGGAGTGACGCTGCAACAAATGGGTCAAATTTTTAACAGTGTAATAAGGTAAAGTAATCATTTTCTATAAAAGCTGTGCAATGACGATGCAGCAAAAAAGTCAAATTTTTAACAGTGTTTAATTAAAACTTTTTATTTAAGAAAAGCGAAGGTGCGTTTTAAATACAATATTGTTAGAATTTTTATGTTCGTGTTGCTTTATTTTTTTATTTATTTTTTATTTATTTTTTTTTACAACCGTGAATAACTTCATTGTCACATAACGAATCACGATTGTTTACTCTTTATTGTTGACATTTGTTTTCGATGTTTTAAAGTATTTTCTATCCCACTGGCTCCATTGCACGCACACTTTGTGTGGAGCTCATGGTTGTACTTCTCTTGTGTTGTAATATTTCCTTGTGTGCTATCTTGTCCCTGTAAATTGACGATGGCTTATAAGCAGGCTTCATGTCGAGCACACAAGTCAGATGTATGTTGTTCAATAAACAAACAAACAATCAAACAAGTATTTTCTTTTAAGTATTAGCTAATGGTATAAAATAGTTAATTCACAAATGTTTTAAAATAGCATTATTAGTGCATGATTTGCATCATTAATTCATGTTAATTTGCATGTTTGTTGTGAAATAATTACTGTAATTTTGTGAGTGAAATTCATTAGCTCCATATTCTGTGCCATTATTTTATTCATTCAATTAATAATTTGGCTACCCTCTCATATTCTTCTGAAAATAGCCCAAATGGGAAAATTTTTTATACATTTTGGTTATTTTTATTATTTTCTCTCAGTATTTTAAAATATTTTCTGGCTGTAGTTTCATAATGTATTCTTTTATAATTGATATTTTATCTTACTTTATTCTTTTAAAATGTATGCATTTACCATTTGTTCATTACAATCCTTCCCCATCCACCAGATAGTTTTGTTATAACTTTGAATTGATTACTTATATTCTGGCTTCAACGGGCATTTTAATCTTTTTATTAGTAATTTTAACTTTTTCATTTGTGGGGGTTTGTGGTTTTTATTTTTTATTTTTTGCGCTAGTTTTATCATGTCTTTAACCAATCGCTTTATTATAACCGAGCCTGATTTTTTTTAATCCATTTTGTTTGCACGGAGGAAGGGTCTCAAGGCATACTTGAAACGGCGAATGAAATTCTTTGAGGGGCTTTTGTTTTTATGAAATTTGTGCGTTATAATGTTGTAGTTTTTTTTAACTTATATTTTTAAATATATCGCAGCCTCTTGCGCTTCTTTAATAATAAAAAGTAAAAATATGAAAAGCGAAAATCTATAATAAGCATTTATGGTCAGAACTCCATGTGAAACCATTTTTTACCATATCGAAGCAAAAGAACATGTAGAAATTCACGACTGAGCCGGGCTATGTTTTAAACTTTTTTCCAGGCCGTGTCGGTTTATGATTATAACATTTTTTTCGGGCCATGACGAACTGTTTTTTACCAATGGATTGCTTCGGGACCGGGCCGACTATCACCTGGGGCAATTCTAGGGAAGACTATCAGCATATTTTTAAAGCAGGCTTAGCATTAAATCAGTACCCTCCTTTTTTATGCCCAAATGATAGGCACTGTCTTAAATCGACATTTAATAACGGACAATCTCAATACGATCCCTTAATTTCTTTCAAAATCCGTCAAAAACTTTTTGTTTAAAGATATGGTTAAGTGATGTAAGTCAGGAATTTTAGAGAATTTTGGATTTTAATATTTCTGTGAGATTTTTAGCTATGGAGAGGAATTTTTTTTTCAATTCAGAAATGGATAAGGATTAATCTTCTAATTCGGAATTTTGCACTTTTGAGCGCCGTATGAAAACTTAATTTTCGTATTTTTTAAAACAGGTCCTTCCATGGAATTTTTAACATATCATTCTTTGCATCTTGTTTTTGTGAAACTTTGCAATTTGAAGTTTGTATCTAAGGGAATATTTAGGGATATATATAGCTTATTGTTTCGATAAATTATAACTCATCCTGTATATGTAATTTAATTTGCATTTTTGAATTACTTTTATATTAAGCGAAAATAATTTATATAAAGTTGTAAAGACTACCATCGAACAACACAAGTAATCGTTATAAGATACTACAGTAAAATATCCATAACGGACACTCCCGAATAGCGGACACCTCTTTTTAACGGACAGTTTTCCAATCCCCACTCCCAAAACCGAAATTTTTATATGTTTAACCTCTGAATAACGGACATTCCGAATAGCGGACACTTTATTCGGTGATAAAGGAAGAAAAAATATTTTTTTTAAAGAAAAAAAATGAAATAAAGCAAAAAAGCCTCTGAATTTATCAGGATAATGTATCACAAATTTTGTTATAACAGATAAATATTGATAAAGAATTGGGGGGAAAACAGACCACCCCCCACGTTCAGTGCTAAATTCATTGAGTTGTACGGGAGAAATTGAATTGCCCAGAGCATTGAAATGACACCCAAGAATATTTTGAGATTTTATGCTTTTAAAGGTCAAAAAGTGCAACTTCTCCCTCCCCGCCCGGAACTCTACAATGACCAATAACGTCACATAGAAAAACAAATTGCATGTGATCGAAAGCAAAAGTAAACTTTTGCAACAGATTTTTTTTCACAAGAATATAATAAACAGTCATAAAACTGTTCACAATTTTATTCAATTTTAATTGCTTAAGAAATAATTTTAATTTCTGATTAGTTATATAATAGAGGTTTTAGGACATATAAAAGTCAATTAATGAAACATTAAACATTTCTTAGCGATTTTTGAATCTCTGACATTTTTCCAATAGCGGAAACCTCCGAATAGCGGACAATTTCTCGTTTCCGAGGTGTCCGTTATTTAGAGGTTTTACTGTACAAAACACTTTCAGAGACATACACACACAAAAACTATATATATATTGCTTATATCATTTAAATTATATGAAATAAGAAAGAAGTTACAGCTACACAGAACGTAATTTATCAGACAAAAATTCATTTCTTAGCAGAATGGAATTTGAATTTTCTATTAATATGCAACGAATGTTTTTCGTATATAATTCGGGTGATATTCTGAATAACATTCGTATATTATTCTTAATATCCAATTTGTATTGAAAATATAATTTAAATTCTAGAAATATTTGACTAGAAGATTAGGTGTTGTAGACGTGTGATGCATTATAAGAGAAAAGTGAGACACATTCCAAAAACATAGTGCTGAAAATTTGAATAATGCAGGCTTTTTGTATTTCAATCAACTTATAAAATCTTTGAATTAAATCGATGAAAAATGGCTGAAGTGTGTTTTCAATTTTAATTGCCACAATAAATTTTCGTTTCAAAATTATTTTAAACTTAACTGAAATATTAAGAGCATAAATAGTTTTTTTTAAGGTAAATTAATCAAAAAATGTCTTTTTATACAAAGACACACATATATGTTGATATATACATATTCCATTTTATTCTCCTAATAGATCTGTCATATGTGCGTCTTACTACATAATAACATAAGTATAGTTACAAGAAAATCACATTATTATACGCTGTATGTCCATTTTGGACTATAAAATAGGTGTTATGTGGTAAAATCATCTAACCCTTCGAATCGCATCCCACGTCTTCTTTCCTAAGAGTTTAACACTTTTATGAAAGTTTTCTTCCTGCATGCAGAACTAAGTGCTATAATCGCATGTTTCAGTAAAGAAGGACAAGTTTCCTTTTTAGTGCGGAAGATTGCAGCACAGACAATAACTTCATAGAGTTCTATGCTGAAATTTCATAATTAGTTAAGACTTGATTCGCTTGTAAACGATCTGGAAAATCACATATTGGTGGAAACATCTGAAATCCCGATTACAGTAGTTGACTCGTAGATTTACCATTCTCTTTTCCTGATCCATAAGTATGAAAGCATGGAGGACTAGGAGAAAGAAAACCTTCGATTCAGCCGCTGAAATCGGGTTTCTAGTTGTTTCCCACCAAATTATGATTTGCCAGACGAATTGCTCTTTAATATGCGTGTTGAGGTTTAACTAATTCTGGAATTTCAGCCGTGAACTCGATGAGGTAGTTGTCTAAGCCGGCTACTCCCAATAGGACATCTATCCACAATTAGCATTTTCATTGATAGAACAAAAATTTACTTTGTGACAAAAACTGTTCATAAATGTGTTTATCTTTGTGTTTGAGATTTTGCAGTTTAGAGTTTTCTGTGTTAATCATTTCCAGAATATAATGTGATATTTTCATCACATATGTCACTGCACCTATCGAGCAGCCATGAATTTTCACTTGTACAGACCAAGGCTTCTCAGCCATTTCGTGAATTTGCTGACCCAAATCAAAAATAAGCTGTTCATTTCATCTATTTTGGGTTTGGACAGGAATCTTAACCAAAATCTAAATTGGCCGGCCAATGTGCAAACTGGACAAACCTCGGATTTTGTATATCTATCTATCTATCTATCTATCTATCTATATATATATATATATATTATATATATATAATATATTAATCTCGCACATTGTTTATGCTTAAATTCATTTACGCGGATTCTAAAAATCTAAAAGTTTTCAGTTGCATTAAAATCGTTTGTTTTTCGGGGAGAAAAGTGCTGCTCGCCAAATTGTGTACAATATACAAATTTCCAAGCTGTCAAGAAAGACAACTTACAAGGAAGGTCTCCATACTGGACATACTCAGATTTTTTTTGAAAAAAAATACTAATTAAACTGATCATGTACGTAATAAAATCTCAGCAAAAAAAAAAAAAAAAAAAAAAAAAAAAAAAAAAAAAAAATATATATATATATATATATATGTATATATATATATATATATATATATATGTATATATATATATATATATATATATATATATATATATATATATATACATTAAATTGCACACACACACACACACATATATATATATATATATCATTTTTCGTGTAGTTATTTGAAAAAATATTTTCATATAGAAATAATATAGAAAAAATATTTTCATATATAAAAAATTCTTACTCAAAAAATTATTTTCATACATTTAAGAGTAGTCAAAAATAAAAGCTAGATGTTTCCATATCAACAAATTCGAATTGACAAGCTCAACTGGATTTTGAACTTTAAACAATTTTAATGAATTTAAATTTGAATTTCGTTTTAAATTTCAAATTACGATGATTAAATTTGAATATAAATACATATAAATATGAATATAACGAATTTATACGTAAAACAAACGGTATTTAATTTATCTAAACATGTTGAATATGAAACTTTTTCCTTTAAAATGCATTTGACATAAAAAACCATTTTTTGAATTTGCTTTTCATCGCCAACCGATGATAAATCGTCAAATAACGAAATTTTCATTATTTTTTTGGACAGGGTTTGCAGGTTCCGCCGATATTTTTTTTTTAAACGTATACACCCTTACGAGAAGAACATTCACAGATTTTTCGGAGTATGCCCATATGGAGACCTTCCTTGTTAGTAACATAAACATAGGTTTCTTGATAGCCTTTCCTACGAGTTGAGAATTATTATTTACATTTAAAATATTTCTCAAAAAATATTCTGGTTTCATTACAATAAACTTAAAAAAATCGATCTTGGAAAACATTTAATACAAGCATCTATTTCTCACCAAGCTGCTCTTTTTCACTAAATGAATCTTTAATTAAGAAAATATATCAATGTATTTTATATGGTGTTTTATTATATTATATATTTTTTCCTCCAATCTACTTCCACACTGCAGAAATCTATATGCACACCATCATATTTTTCTATCTTCTAATGTGTCTCATAATTTCGATTGTTACGGTGCAACTCATTTAGTTCATTATTTACAGTAAAATATGGAAAAGAACTGTAGAACTGAACATCTTCCTTGAAAATTGAACATTTCAATTCTCATCAAGTTCTTCCAGTTCTCATCCAGTTTTTTAACTGATTATACAACTTTAGCCAGTAATATTTTTGTCTATATTTGGAAGTGTAAAAATTGAAATGTGCGGTATTTCGAGAGTAAAAAATTGCAATGAAAGCTAATAAAGTTTTAATTTTATCGTCTGCTGTTGTCATTGACAAATGACGTCAGCTTTACGCATAAACACATTTGTTCTTTATGACACAGATAATGTTTTGATAAGTAATGTAAATGCATCGCTATATGTTTCGATTAAATGGAATACTATAACTAAAAATATATTTTGCAATTCATAATTACATATGGAATGAGAAATATTATAGACATGCATAAAATTTAGAATCAAATAGTGTATATTGTAAAGAAAAAATCTACAAGTAAAGTTTGAATTACAAATTTACTCCCATTTTTCCTTTGATAATTTTTCTCACATGCGTTTTTTATATTTATTTACAGAGTTCGCACACTCCTTATATTTTGTAAGGACTCTCACACCACTATTAGTAATAAGAAAAAATTATATTTAATTTTTAAAAAATAGAATTTACAACCATCTTCTCATTTCACAATTTTCGCAATATTTTTCTGCAGTGAAATGCATTGAATATACTGTAAAATTTTAGTGGTAGAGCTGTGCGAAACCTGATTTATCATAAAATACATTAAACATGCAAAATAACTAAAATTATTTCATTGTTTGTGTTTCTATATACTTTAAAACAATTTTAAATATTTCAAATATTGTCAAGATTTTTTTATTAATGCATGGAGTATTGATATAAACGTAATATCCATTGAAGAATATATTTCTTATCAAAATACCAGATAGTATCTATTTTATTCAAAGTTATATTTCTGGGATGAAATATTTAAGAGATTTAAAATAATTTAGTAGACATAAGCAGGTGTAGGTTTTTTTTAAGTTGTAATTTTTATTTACAAAAATTTCAAATACTTGTAACAAATAAATAAATCTACACATATCAAAGTTAATTCATTTCAAACAATGCTTTGTTTATATTTCTATACTTTAAATGTGATTTTTTTAAAACAGTCAGTTTTCTATTGGTTATTTAATCATAAAACATTACTTTGAGATATATAAAATAACGAAATGTCCTATCCGTACATAATACATAACAAGAAAAAAAATCATGTATCAAGCCTAGATTAGGAAGCGCTTTCCAACTCATTCAGAATAATGTAACAACACTGCACCATTTGAAATATTAAAATAGTATGTCTCATTTCACAATATGGAAATGTATAACGCATGTCAAAACCGAAATTAAGTTGATCACATCTAAAATCGAAAAATTATCTGAATTTTTTTTGTAGCCTTGTATATGATGTAGAGATTTGTATCTATTAACAACATGCATTTCAAAATTTAGTTTATTTAAGATATACATATATTTCAGTTGAAAATTCTCCATCAGGAATTCCATCTAATAAAGAAAATGGTGTGCGAATACTTTTATGCAGCCATGTATATAAAGTTTAAAATTTATAAATAAAGAGTAATATTCAAAATACTAATTACATTTAAAAGCACATAACGAATTCTAAAACGTACATGCCAGCAATTATTACGCAAAGCCGATTTCTTTTCTGAGTCACTGTAAATTAATAGAAAATGCTATAACTGCTCTGTTTGAACTTGATCAAAGTCAAAATGAATGTTTTATATCAGTTTTGACACATTTGAAATAGAATAACATAAGTAACATTAAAATACACTCCAAATGATTTTTCCTGATGTACCATAATGTAATCTAATTTTTGAGTGTTCCTGTAAATGAACCATTAATCGTACATACTTCATATTCAATTTCAAACATGCTTAGGTGACCCTAAATAAACTTTATCAACTGCATGACAATCCGAGTACAGTCGACTCTCGTTAATTCGAACTCGCCGGGACCACAAACAAAGTTCGAATTATCCGAAGTTATAATTATGGAAAATATGAAATGGGAACATGCTTAATATGGGGATATTACAAAGGAATTAATGTTATAGTGTTTTTTTTAAATTTATTTCGTGTATCAGACTATGACTTAATATTAAATAAGAATGTATAAATACATAAAATAATTAAAAGATTAAAAACGTGACGTAAAATAACGTGAAATAATTAAAAGATTAAAAGACGTAATAATTAAAAGACGTAAACGTGAAATAATTAAAAGATTAGAAATTTGAAGTGTCACTGATGGACAGACGGGGCACTAAGTTAGTGGATATAAAATGCATAGGATAACGTATGTAAAAGTCCGGAACAATTTTCACAAAAATCAAAGAAAGAAAGTTATTCAAATGATCTGAAGTCCGTGAGAAAGAAAAGAAAAATGAAAAATGGGAATTCTCATTAGTTCGAATTAAACGAAGTCAAGAGAAAATGAGTTCGAATTAATGAAAAATTTTAAGGTTATTCTGCTATTGAAAATTTCGGGACTTCATGTTTAGTTCGATTTAAGCGAAGTTTCGAATTATCCGATATCGAATTAACGAGAGTCGACTGTATATATACGTGAGAAAGCGTAGACAGACGGACAGACAAACCGAACGCATAAGCACTTCTCAACTTTGCTGGAAAGTGCTAAATATGCTAATAATTTCTGATTAAATATAATGTATAAAATAAGTTTTTAAATGTAATATGAATATATACTGCGTGCAAATTTGTAGCTTCAATAAATTTAGTAAATATTGAAAATATTTTACTTCTCTAATGTCGATATCAAGGCTACTAAGTACTTCTTAAAATCTTCTTGTTCAACCATATCCAATGGATTTCAATCCCACGAAGATCTCTATAAGGATAAGATATCAACATTTTTGTTTATATATAGAACCTGAATACATAAAAAAATATTGATGTTTGTTTAACTCATTTTACAGTAAACTAGCTAAACTTTACAGGGTGTCCGAAATTTTCTGGATACGTTTTTAATTCAATGTAAAATTAAGAACAGTCGTAATGGAGTACGGTTTCGACTGCAATTCTTCAAAAAATGAAAAGTTGTCTCCCAGCGTTGGGAGTCTTCACTTCTGTGTCATAGCGTCAAATTCAATCTGAAACAAGAAACAAAAGGCACGCGTTAGTCATAGATTATTAAAGACTTGCCATCTCTTGTTAAAATCTAAAACAAAACTTCGTGAGTTATAGAAATAATTTAAATAAAACTAAGAAACTATCTAAGAAAGTATTTTTGGAACCGGTGAAAGCATTTAAAAATCTGATTTCAGCAGTACCTACCATGGCCAGAAATGTATTCCATTTCTTTTGAACAGCCCTGTATTTGATTTGTCGGATGTTGACTAAGAGTTTTTATTGAAGAATTCCCCCCCCCCTCACCCCTCAAAAAATAAATTAATAGAAGAACAGAAATCAATTCCATTTCATGTAGATTCATGGGTGATCACAATTTGAGTTTAGCTGCAGATTTTAGATTCTTGTTTAACTGGTGCATTTTGAAGAAAAATAATACTCATTCTTTCGGATTTTTGAGTAACTTTGTAGTAATCTCCTTATAAATAGGGAAATTTGTAACCAGATATACTAATTTTACAGAGCACAGTATGGCGTTGTATAAAAATAAAAATATGGAAGTATGATATTGAAGAAAATTTTGCGTTTTGCATATCCAACTAATTTTAAATTAAAATTTATTTGCCTGTATACCATCATTGATGTTGTATAAGTATATTTTTCGTAAACAAAAAACTTTTTCTAAATCATACATTTTAAAGTTCAATTCTGCATCGTTAAAGAATTACTTTTTTATGCTAAATATTATGTTTCGTTTATATATTATACACTGCTCAAAACAATTAAAGAATATTGCAGTTTTAGGTGGATTTTGTATCTGGGAAACTTTTTAGCTGATTGATACATGGTCGACAGACATAGTAGGTTATATGAGAATAAATTACACATGTTTGGCAGAAAAAAATGCATTTTATTGCGCATTTGTGTACAAAAGGAAAAACACACAATTTGTGCATATGAGAAAAAAAGAATAAGAAAAGGTGTTTTCTTCAAAGAAAATCATTTTCAGTAGGGGGTATGGTTTCCACGGGCGGCCAGCAACGTTGAACACCTTTGAGCCATGGACTCTATAAGGCTATTAATGACGAGTTGGGGTATTCTGCCCCACTCTTCCAGAAAAGCTCTTTCCAGTTCTTGGAGAGTTTGTGGAGTTGTTGGCGGCCAGAAACTCGTCTTCCTAGAGCGTCCCAAACGTGCTCGATTGGATTCATGTCTGGAGAACACGCTGGCCATTCCATTCGAACGATTCCTTCCTCGAAAAGGAAATCCTCCACCAGGTTTGCACGATGTGGCCTGCAGTTATCGTCTATTAAAATGAAGTTATCACCGATTGCTGCAGCGTAAGGGACTACAATAAGTCTGAGGATCTCATCCCTATATCGGCGACCAGTCAGAGCTCCATCTCGAATAATGTAGAGGTCAGTGCGCCCTTCAATGGAGATGCCACCATACATCAACACTGCTCCACCGCCAAATCTGACACTTTTGTGCACGAACGCAGGATTATTCCTACTGCCACGGTCCCTCCAGATGAAAATACGCCTATTATCCGGATGCACAGAAAAACGGGACTCGTCAGAAAATAGAATATTGCTGTATTCATTTCTCCTGCAGTTGGCATGCTCGGTTGCCCACTCCCTGTGGTCGCGACGATGACTTGATGTTAATCTAACACATGCCATCGGTCGGTGAGCATGCAGACCTACAGCATGGAGCCGGTTTCGGACAGTCTGAGTTGAAATCGTGGTGCCTGTAGCCGAGCGAAGGTGTTGTTGGAGAAGAGTAGCGTTCATGTTTCGGTGTCTCCGAGCTGTTAACGCTAAATACCAATCTTAATTGGGCGTTGTTCCCCGTCTACGACCTTGCCCTGATTTCGACCTGCACATCCACTCTCCAAAAACGGTTCCAGATCCTGGAAAAGACACTTTGTGATACTCCAATGGCTTGCGCTACTTCGGCTTGAGTTTGGCCCCCTTCTAACCTACCAACAATTCTCCAAGCTTCTGAATCTGTCAAATGACTTCTCTGAGACATCGTACTCATCGAAACAAAGCACTGAATGCCGATCATCCTTGTCTTCATTCTCTTTTATCCAGTTGAAAATCAAATTTCATTCGCTGCCGCTGAAGCGACGTTTTTGACGTCGAACTCAAAATTTGCATACTCCACAGTTTGAAAATCAGAAAAATTTGCATTTGTGATTCTCTTCTTCTATTTTCGGCAAAAAAAAAATTCGTTTATATCTTTATTTTATATGAAACTTCAAATGTCCTTTAATTGTTTTGAGCAGTGTATTTAGCTGTCAGTATGATTCCTTTAAAATTTGCGTTTCTTTTTTTATAAACACCAGATCACAAACTGATACTGCACATTTATATGAAAAAAAGTCATGTCAATGTTCCTAAGTAAGACTTTCAACTAACATTAATAACTTTAAAAATTCAGAAAATATGACTTAAAAAATCATAATATAAAAATAACGAGAGCGATCGTGCCATAAGACTAAAGGAGATAAAAGACTTCAAAGAAGGACCATTTTCGCCATTTTGTTTGCCTTTGGCGTCATTCCAAAATATCCTGAAAGTATTTCATAGTTCTCAAGTTCTATTTATTTATATTTATTCTTTTCTCTAAACACCAAAGCATGTTTTATTTCTTAAACGATTCTTCGAGAGATCATAAAACTTTTAAAAAAGTATAAATGGATAATTTATCTTATAAATTTACGTTTTATTATCCGTATGGATTTTCTGCAACCTTTTGTTAGAAACGCTATGTTATTTCTTTTTTAAAACATGCTGTTTAAAATTTGTAAATAGAAGAGAAAGAGGTATAAACATGACGCTATAACTTCTTGCTGGTTTATAAAGAAGTCAAAAGCATATATGCATAAATTACTTAATTCGATGCTTGTTTGGATTTAATTTGCCTACTTTTGAAAATAATTATCTTTTAAACTTTGTGGTGATATGTTTTTAAAATTATAGTATTCGGATTAATTATTAACTGAGATCTTATCTGATTTAAAATTAAAACTTTTGAAGGTACACAAGTGAAAAAAAAAAAAAAAAAAAAAACGAGGGGGGTAAATAATTGCAAATAATTTTCTACATAATTAGATAAATCAACCATATCATTAGGTTAGTAAGAGGGGCTTACAATGTATGCTGTGTTTATGAAAGTTAATAATTTTCGTTATGTTAATTAATTATTTTACAAAAATTGAAAGATTAAAAATTAGGAAACATGTAATGTATTTAGCCCATTAATAATAAAAAAGATGGCTAACTCCGCGAGAACCTCTAACGTCATTTTAACATTTGCATTACCATAGCTGCCAACTTTTACGAATTTTTCCTACCATAAAAAAAATATAGTAAATATATTCATGTTTAATCGTCGAAATCTTATGATTAAACAAATGGAAAATTTCTGTACAATTTTAGTGGTGGCAAAAATGAGTAAAAGTTTGCAGCTATGCATCACCTAATTAACTATTAAATTTCGCTTATACCGCTTATACTACAAATAATTTATTAAGAGCAACTTATTATAACCTTTATTTAACTTATGCTTCGTGTATCTTTGCAAGTATTATTTTGTTTTCATCTAACATGTCGAATATATTTTAAGCTCATTTTATTTGACTGCATTTTTGTTGAATTAAAAAAAAGGATTTCCTTATTGTCAAAAAGATTTATTGATAATTTTACTTATTTGTTTTACGCCACTGATATTAATTTGAATAATTAAAATTTTAAAATTGATATTTAAAATTGATTTTTTATGTTTCTCATATAACAATAATTCTTAAAAGTTTTTTTATTTTTTATTTACGCTTATAATGCGTCCTAAGGAACAACTCACTCAAAAAAAATATTTATTTATTTTATGTTTAATTTTATTCTGGCCCAAAGACAGGGTCCAAAACAACTTTCTTTTCTGTTTAAAGCATAAAGATATAAAAATGGAATAAATATTTTTTTCCATTTCTTATTGTAACAACTTATTAACAATTAGTTACTATTTTCACTGGCGGAACCTGTATATGCTTTCAATCTCTGTTAACCCATTTTCGGCCAAAGGTTCGTATACGAAACCTTTCGATAAATATTTTTTTTTAACACTCTGACACATTTTTTTCAAGAATTTTATTTTTCTTCTATTTTTTAAGGCTTTTGAAGACATCCATAAAATATTAGTAATTCAATTGGAGTAAACACTTTCTCTTAAAAAATTTTCAAAATACGCTAGAGTTTTAATTTGAAACGCCTTTGACAAATTCGACTTTTTTAAAATATATTATTATTCCAATTGAAATGAATTATATGTTTTTAAAATAGATTAAAGTTGCAAATTCTGTATATGAAATAAGAATAAAACAAAAGTCATAAAAATATTATTCATATTCATATTATTCATTATAAGAAATAATATTTTATATTATTATATAAAATATTATTTCTTATATAAAATATTATTTTTCATGCACGAATCTTTTTTTGTGTCTTAATGTATGTAATTTAAGCATATTTCAATAAAAATAATGCTACATTTTATAAAATTTCTGTGCTTGGCCTAAAATGGGTTAAACTATATAAAAAAATATCTATATCTATAAAAATATCTATATATAAAAATATGTTTTCGATACTATTCAAAATTGTAGAACATTTTTAGTCCCAACAAAATTCAAATCCTTGCTTAACAAATATTTTAAAATACACAATTCTTAAATAATAATTGTTATCAAATGATTTCTCAACAAATTTAGAAAACATTTCCTGGAGTTTCAAACTAGTACACAAGTATTCTAAAACATTTTAAAGCGTTACTCTCGTTTTGCAAATTAAATGTTCCAAATACTCCGGACGTAAAGAATTTCTATAAGCTGCTTAGGTACAAAAAGCAAAAATAAAGCAAATATGCGTAAGAATTCAAAAACACGTATATTTATTCATTATTAGTATATAATTTTTTTTATTTCTGAAAAAAAAAACAGTTTGGGGGAAAAAAGTGCTCAGTATTAATCCATTGATAGGGAATTCTTTTCAGAAACGACTATGTAGTATGCTGTTTTAGAAGTATGTCCTTAAAAAAATACCTATTATATCTTATGACTGAAAATATCTTACATGTTTAGAAGTGAAATGGAGCAAACCTTAATTTGATTCGATATTTTTTTTTTCAAATATTTGTGGATTTTAAAAATGTTAATAGACTTTTCAAACAAGTATAAACTATATATTTACATATAGATAATCAAAAATCATATAAAAAGCACTAATAAATTTTCTAAACATTGTTTCAGTTAAGTGTATCGGATAAATCGTCCTCTATCATTTTGTACACTCATTGGTGTAAACGTTGTAATGTTACAAACTCAAATTTGCAGGAAATTTTAATAAATACACGCTTAAAATTATTAAAGTTTTCAATGTTTTTGAAAGCTTACCCGACTCGGTCCTTTTGGAAAAGAACCACATTTTTATACATACATTTTATACATATATTTTTACAAAGTATATATATTCGTGTAACTGTTTGTTTGCATTTTTAACAGCTAAAAGATAAAAAATCTTAAAATACAAGTTTGTTTTTGTTAACATTAATTACGAAGGGTATTAATTTAAAGTTTGATCCTGAAAACACTATTTAGTTTCTAACACAACTCATGAGGGTCGTTCGCATTATTCATTATTTAGAAAATTCTTATAGATGTAAAAAATTCCTCATCTCACGTTCCGTAACTATGAAGTGTTGGTGAATATGCATATCTACAATAATTTCTTTTTAAAAAAGGATACTAAACTTGTCTTTTATTGCTAATTCAAAAATTCACATAAAATATTTCTGCGTAATTTAACTAAATTAATGAAGGATAGACCGGAACAGGTTTTCAAGGCCAAAATCAAAACAGAATTTTGGTGATCTTCCTTTTTTTGACCGAAAACGAAAACAAAACCGAAAAGGTCAAATATTTTTTCGCTACAGTAATCCCTTAACATATCTGAGGATTAGATTCCCAAAAACCTTTGAGAATATCAAAATTGTGAATGTTGAGACTATCTTCTCGTACATGTAAAGGGATTAGTTTCTATTTTTGCTTTTTTTTTAATGGAAAAGAACAATTGAAGTTCAAAAAATATATCTATTAACCATAATACATTAAAAGTACATACTTTAAATAACTTTGAATAATTATAAACAATGTGCAACATTTATTTCAAGTGTGCTGCAAAACATTTAGTGATGTCTGATTGTTTTGTAGAACAGATTTTATGTTTATGAATTTCCAAGCAAAAAAAAAGTTGGAGCCTCGATTTCTATCCTTATATAAAGGCTCCTCACAAGTAAAGAATCCCATTCTACTGCAATTTCAACAAATTGTTGTTGATATTTTAAAATCTTCCCGAAAATTTTGCAAAAATTACTTCAGTCGCAATAAAAATTTGAAAATTTAGAAAATTAAGGTAACTGAAAAGGAATGTGCATGAAAAATAAAGGAAATTACTAATCAATATTTTCATATTTCAGCACAAGCGTTGAAGTTCTTACAACTCAGTCCATTCAGTTAGACAGTACACTATACAGTACATACGTGTCTAGTGTCAGGTAGTTCCTAAAATTAGTAAAACAAAGTGAGTTTACTTTGTGCAAAAATATTCTTTATAAATCGAAATTCTGGAATAACCAAGTTCATAACCATTGTAATCAAAATAATTGATACCGATAATATTTTGTAATCTTATGTTTGCAACTCATACCGTGAAAGTTTGAAAATAATAATGCGATATTTAGCATTTTTATTACTTTCCAACATATTGAAAAGCGCTTATAAATTCGATTTGTCTGACTGTCATTTATCTATCTGTACTATAACTATTAATTAATGCTCGCCTGCAGGAAAAGTGACACATCTCTCAAAAATTCATTTGCGTTTTATTCTATTAAATTGTAAATCATTAATGCAACGGTTTCATAAGTGTAGTTGCCCGGAAAATCGATTTGCTATTTTACATGAGGTAACTGCAATCATGAACTCTTTATGGACGATTTGAAACAGATTAAAAAAAAGAATATCATAATTATGAAGTCTGACTAATATTCTATAAGTGTAAAGTTTTTGGAGTGAAAATGTATCTTCCTGTAAAAGTAATCACTGTTTTCCGAGAACATACATTGTAAAAAAAAAAAGTTATTATTTTTTTTCTAGGAAACTGGTATTTCTAGAACTTTTTATGTAACGATCACTACAAAAAATCATGTAATAAATACACATTTCGAACAGTTCTAAACAGTAGAGCAGCTTTAAGGGGTAACCTATTTGACGTCAATTTAACACCCAGTCTATGTAAATGAAATATTTTATGTTATTATGAGCTATTAGAGAAAAGTTTTAATGAAGTATAAACTTATTTAATATAAAATTTAAAAAAATAATAGAAAAATTTATAAATTTTAAACTTAGGATTTAAGTTATACACTTCAGTGAATTAAATTAGTGGAACGAAATAGAGGAATAACTTAGCTCTAGTAATCAAATTTTTATAAAAAGAAAATAATAATCATAAAATAATAATCATAAAATAATAATCATAGAATTTAGAACTTATTTAGAAGTCACTCTCACCAAGCTAAGGTAGTAAAAGGTGCATAGGAGGCGGTAAAAGTCAGAATAACCTTTTGCCGCGCAGAGCAAATTCTTTGCTTAAAATTAAAATTAATGACTGACGCCGAAATTTAAAAACTACTTTATTTGTTAATAGGCAAAAGATATATTCCACACATTCAATAAATCGCAAATGTTATTAGAAAACAATTCTTGTGCCAATGTGGCGTTCGGGTGTTAAAATTAAGTGGTTTCAGAACTATACCAGCTCGCCGCAAGGGGTTAATAAAAAAAGGCACTAATAAGGGCAATATATATACAGGGTGATTGTAATTTTTTTACAATAAAAGAGGAGTGATAGTACATATCAAGACAAACAATATTAAATAGGAGACCAAGGGTCCCAAACATTTTCCAAAGCAGATAACCGCCATTAAAGTTTAGGGACCAAAATTTCAAATAAACATAAAAAACGGAAAAATCAGTCGATTGAATTGCGGTTTTCACTAAAATTATTCTTTATGTCGGCATTTTTTAAAAATAAAATTATAAAGATAAATTTCAAAAAAATGCCGATAGGGGGCGCTTTAGACTTTGGAATCACGAACAACTATTTTTTGCCGGTATTTTTTGCATCTCATTAAATGTTTTAGTACGCTTAGGCTCAGACTTAAATTTTGAGCTCAAAATCTGAAATGTTGAGAGTGGTTAAGTAGCACAAATTGAACTGTGTTCAGAGGGTTCAAATTTCAAATGATTAGAAACAACGAAAAAAATGGTTCATTGATTTGCGATTTTCATTAAAACTATTCTTAATGTTGGTATTTTCTTAAAAATAAATTATAGAGATAAATTTCAAAAAATGTCGATAGAGGGCGTTTTAGACTTTGGAATAACGAACAACTATTTTTGCAGTTATTTTTTGCACCTAATTAAATGTTATCGGAAGCTTAGACTTAAACTTAAATTTTGAGCTCAAAATTTGAATAGGAGGGAGTGGTTAAGTAGCAAAAAATGAACTGTGTTTAAGGGGGGGGGGGAGGTTAAACTTTAAAATAATTATAGAAAAAGAAAAAATTGGTCGATTCGTTTGCGGTTTAAAATAGAGCTATTCTTTAAGTCAGTATCTTCTTAAAAATAAATTTTAAAGATAAATTTCAAAAAATTCCGTTAAAGGGCGCCTTAAACTTTAGAGTAACCAACAATTAATTTTAACCATTATTTTTGGTTCTAATTAAATGCTTAATAAATGTTTTCAGAAGCTTAGATTTAAACTTAAATTTTTAGCTCAAATTCTGAATCGTTGGGAGGGGTGAAGAAGCGCAAACTGAAGTGTGTTCAGGAGTTGAAATTTAACCCTCCCTCCTCCTCGAACACAATTCAACTTTTCGCTACTTAAACACTCCCAACGATTCAGAATTTGAGCCCAAAATTTAAGTCTATGTATTTGAAAGCATTTAATGAGATTAAAAAAATAACTGTTAAAAGTAGTTGTACGCTATTCCATAGTCTAAGGCACCCCCTAACGGCATTTGTGAAATTTATTTTTAAGAAAATGCTGATTTAAAAATTAGTTTTAGCGAAAACCGCAAACGAATCGACCCATTTTTCCGTTTTTTATAATCATTTGAAATTTGTACCCCCTGAACACAGTTCAGTTTGTCTATTTAACTACTCCCAACTATTGAGCTTTTGAGCTCAAAATTTAAGTTTGAGTCTAAGCTTACGAATACATTTAATGAGATGCAAAAAATACCGGCAAAAAATAGTTGTTCGTTACTCCAAAGTCTAAAGCGCCTTCTATCTGCATTTTTTGAAATTCGTCTTTATAATTTAATTTTAAGAAAATGCCGACAATAATTTTAGTGAAAAGCGCAAATCAACCGACCGATTTTCTCATTTTTTATGTTTATTTGAAATTTTGGTCCCTAAACTTTAATGGCGGCTATCTCCTTTGGAAAACGTTTGGCACCCTTGGTCTCCTATTTAGTATTGTTTGTCTTGATATGTACTATCACCCCTCTTTTATTGTAAAAAAAATTAGAATCCCCCTGTATTTTCTTTCTATAAGTATAGCAAGAAAAAGTGAAGTTTTTACCTAAGAAATTATAAAAAAGATTTTTAAAAAATGCAAAATTCTCGTGAAACAAAAAATATTCATATATATTATGATATTTTAAGAAATATTTATCTTACTAGTGCCTGTCATATAACACAGTAAATACTCTTCAATGTGTAGACGATTTGGACCAAACTATTTTTCCATCTTTGATAGTATTTCACTTTAGACAAACTTTTTTGCATTAAAATCGTTTTGCAGTACTCTCAGACATTTTACCATCTTACACAGCGTCTGTTTTAACCAGTATTTTATGTACATAAAAGCAAAAAACTAGAATTTTATACGTAATTCGAAGATATGTATTATTTTTTTCTTTTTAATGACTGTGGTAACTGATGACAGACGAATAAGCAAGCTAAAAGAGAAATAGTAATGTTTGATACTTACTTTAAAAAATGTTCATTGACTTCTAGCTTTAAATTTTAAATGGAAGTTACTATTTTAAACATGCACTATTTAAAAAAAAATCAAATGCATATATGTTATTTTGTTTAAAAAAATGTAACGTGATTTTCAAACTATATTTACAAAATATACAGTGCATAAAAAATTTACTGTGAGATGAAAACTTAAAAGTATTATAATATTCATTCTAAAGTAACATTCTACAGGTACTTTATTCTTTTTTACTGTATATCACTGATATTAATAAAAAAGAGACTAAAAAAAATACTTTTATTTAATTTCAGAAAATATTATGTTGTTATTAATTCCGAGAATATTCCTACAGTAGTTGTATTTAAAAAGAGGGGAAAATCCTCGAAATTCCAGTTCACAAATCAAAAATATGTTAGAAAATAGATTTTAGTTAAACATCTTTATATTTAATAAAATGTCTTATATATACATATTTTTTAACTGTATACTATTAGTATGTCCTAATATTTATATTGTATCATGTAATATTTCGAATCTTAAACAATTTATTAAGTGCAACATCTTATATATGGTAAGTGATAATAATAAAGTTTATCAGGTGTGTTAAGATCAGAAATTTAATATCATGTTAAAATTAACTTTTTTGAGTCCCTTTAATAGATACAAGCACAAAATGTTTAAAATCTTCAAATTAAAATTTGTTTTATTTAAAATATTTTTGTTTTAGCATACATTGTTACGTTTTATTTTATATTTAAGTTTAATTTTTATTTAAAAAATTGTTTTTATATTTGCTTCAACTGCCCGTAAGGCTGTAGCAAAGCTATTAGTTCACCATATTTAAATATTGCACCGTAAAGTAAAATAAGTCTCCTGAGACCCCTGAATCAATTTTTACTTCTCGCCAAATTAAAAGTAAAATTTCTTCGAAAAACAGTTAGAGCTTTTCAACATATTACATAAAGGAAGTGGATTTCTTTGTTTGATGATATAGCAAACAAACAAGATTTTTCCTTTTAATTTTCTCTGCATCATTAAAAGAAATGATTTTTTTCTTGATTGCATAACATTTTAGGGCTAGAAAAATCTGAAACATTCCACGATATTAACAAATTGTTTTCTAGTTCTTTGTTCATTATCTAAAAAAATCTTTTAAATAAAGAATTTTTTTTGATCAAAGAGTTAGATTTAATATTTTCTTTCATTCATCTCCTTAAATGGGGTAACTCAATAAGAAAAGTTATTGAAAAAGGTAAAAAAAATAGATATATTTTAATGAAACCTTTTATTTATTTGAAAATTCGTGTTTCTTTTTTTACGGTAACCTTTATTGACATAAAAAGAATGTCTTTTGTTATGAGATAAAACTTTTCTTTCCATTCAAGAGAGAAATATACATTTATATTGAAATTGATAACAATTGAAAAGTATCTTAAACAATAATAATAAAAAAAACATTCAATATAGGAAAATTTAAAACAATTTATTGGGTTACCATTAGTATTTTTAATCATGTTTTAACATTTATTAAGTTTAAAATATTATGAAATAATGTGTAGGATTTTGCACTTTTTATTTCATGGATTTGTATAAAGTATAAGAAAATATTATATTTTCCTGATATTCAAAATTATAATGAATCCAGAACTTAAATTAAAAAATAATTTCTTTTAAATTACCATGATTCCATAAAGTGTTTTTTATCTTTGGAGATCTCAGAAACCATTATAATTTTGAGAAGAGAAGCATTTTTAAAAATAGAAAAAAAAGAGTGTATCTTAACCTTTTGCCATAACCATTTACCGACGGTGGATTTTTTGTAAGAAAAAAATGGCTTTTTACAATCAGTGGGTTCAACATTCTGTTGTTTCCTTTTCTTTGTGATCGTCGCACATTTTGTTATTAGTGGGCTCGATTTATTTGTTTTATAAGACGATCTTTCATACGACGTCTTTCTTTGGATTTGTTTTTCTTCCATAACTGACAGTTTGCGCCCAGTTATTTTGTATATATATATATATATATATATATATATATATTTACTTTTTTCTTAATCAGTAACGACATTTCGATATTTTTTATTTCATCTTTATTATCAACAACACTTCGATTTCCAGTTTGAAAAAAAAAAGTCTTCGAAATGTAAAAAAAAAAAAATAAAATAAAATAAAATAAAATAATAATAATAAATAATAATAAAAAATAATGAAAAAAAAAATGCGGACATTACCAGCATGCTCAAATTTGGAAATACAGGTTTATTCTCGACTGAAAAATACCACCATATTTAAAAATAACTGATAAAATTATTAAATATGCGGGTGACGTCACAGTGTGAGGCAAAAAGTCATCAAATCTGTCAAAAAATAGAAAAAATGATAATCCATTTTGAACTGCCGACATACGCCACTTAACTAAAGCAGATGTCAGTAAGCATCTGCCAGTTATTAAAAAGAGGACAAAGTTATCTCAGTCGTCATTTCTCGTCACCAGTATGACATCAAACTGCATATCGCACGAGGATAATGTATGAAAGAAATCGATAATTTTCTTTCAACATTCGTTTGTTATTTACGTTGAAATACTTTAAAAATACAGTAGAACTTCAAATATCCGAATCAATTGAGATCGTACCCCATTCGAATAATTGGATTTTTGACAAAAAAGGGCTTTATTTTCATTAATTATTTTAAGCACATCTCGGTCAATATAAGCTATTCGATAGTCTTCAACCGTTTTGGGGCAGCATCCGCTTGACAATGAGAAGCGCCATGTGATCACACTTCGAGCGATGCTACACCCACTTCAACATAATTTCCAGTTCGGTAAATGCTTCAGTAATTCATGGTCCAAAGTCTTCTTCTTAAATTTTGATATTAATGTTTAAGACATTTTTTTTCGGCACTTTCTTTTCTCACACTTTCAATGAGTTCATCATTATTGAGAACTTGAAATCCACGGTCTTACGAATTACACGCAATCCACTCTCCTATATTTTCACCAGTAGCTTCTGAACATGCGAGAGTTTTCAAAAGAATGTTTACGAATTATTTGATTGGCGCGGCAACCTCATCTTCTACTGTCTCTTCCCTTCCCCTTTTTTGATCTTCCTTCTCATTTTTCTCCTTTTCTTTCTCTTCATCAGTTTATATTTCTTTTAACCTGTTCTACACATGCCTTAATGTGATCCGGTATCATGTAAGCATCGTCGTTCAAATTTATTTTCTTTCATTTGTGTGTAGTTAGCTAACATACCTTCTTCATCTTCTGCATCTACCAAAATTTTCTTTAAAAGATGCCTTCTGTAATGGCTTTTCATGTTTCGATAACAAACTGGTCCTTTGGTTGCAATAAGCGTGTGACGGAAACTTCGCGGGAAAAAGATTGTTTTAAACTGGCCATTCTCTTCTTCTAAGAATTCTTCGGCAAAATGGGTTACTGCATCTTGATCAGTCAAACGCTCAACTTCATTTTCAAGACATTTTTTATACTTATTCACTTCAGGAATGAAAATTTCCTCGTACCACTCGGTAAACAAAGCTGTGGTCATCCAAGCCTTGGGTGTGTTTTTATAAAGGACAAGAGGCGTTTTCACATTTTTATATGCCCTTGGACCTTTTCACTTCCTCGTCAACGGAAGGGGTATTTTATGGCATCTCGTTGAATTCGCACAGTTAAGCACCGTATTATGGTTTTTAATAACTTTATGTCTTGTAACATTACACTCGCTTTTAGATTTTAAAATAGTTTTAAACAGATCTTTCCAAACAAGACCTCTAATTATCCGTGTTCTACAAAAAAATCGGGTTTGTAGAAGTCCGCGAGTTTTTTCTTTTTTTAATTTAATTTTATTTTTTCAATCAAATATCCTGCACCTTTAGAGTCTGCTGATAATTTCTGGCCACTTAAATACACGAATACCGTTGCTGGACTTAAAAATTCTTAGCCAGTCGTTACTTTCTTTAAAGGGTAAACAGCCAAGTTTCTAATCCAAGATCTTAGCTTTTACACATAAAATCAAGCCCGAAATCTGGTTTTCCACAGAACGTTGCCGCAAAAACCTCTTCAAAATGGCATCTTTTAAATCTTTATTTGTTGTTGCCTTGATTCGTTTTCTGGAACTTCCAACTTCGTTTTCAAAGTACTGACACAAATACGAGAAGTGAACGTTTGCTTCTTTCAATGTCTGAAATCGTTGATTGTCCAAAACCGTACATCTTAGCAGACTGCTTAAACATAACTCATTTATAGGATTGATCTATAATTTTTAATTTATCGCTAACGATAACACAACATGTTGTTTTCTTTTAAAAGTAATGTAAACGACGAAATACACCCATAAACAAAACATCGCACCGACGCGAAAGAATACCACCAAAGTAGCTGGTGAACTAATCAACTAGCAGCTGGCGTCACACTGGCTAACTAATCAAAAAGTACAAAGGTAGTCGCTCTGGGTCTACATACTCGTGACATAATGCATAAACTCGTGTATAATTCAAAAAAGTTTAGACAAATTTTGGGAGTTAAGGATGGGGTGTCGACTTATACACGAGTGTGTAAAAAATAACTAAATGTTTCGCAGATCATCAAAGATTGGGCAAGACTTTTAAATAATCACACATGGGTCTAGACTAGAGGGAGAAAAAAAACAGACATTGGTCATATTCCTGTGACTGACAAAATAAATAAATAAATAATAAAGAAGAAAAGAAAATTCAACAATAATGTCCTTATAAATATTTTGCACCCATTTTCTCGGGATAGAATTTCCTTCACTACAGGATTCAATATTCTAATCTCCTTATTAAAAAGAGTTTAGGTTCAAAAATGCTTTGATATTTATCTCCTAAAAGGCCTACAATACAAAGAAGTACTGTATTTTAGCAGTGGAAGAAGATGTTATCCTTATGAACAAAACTTAAACAGATTATTTTCTTTTTAAGTATTATTAAATTTATATAAATAGGTGTCAAAATGGATTAAGCTTCTTTAGTTTCACACAACTATGCAGTTTTAAAACGCTGAATTAAAAAAAAAAAGTTTAATTAGAAACAAATTTCTTCTAATTTGATGAAAATTTATTCTTTTTTTTTTTCTATTGATTACAAATTATTTTTTAGCATATTACTGCAAATATAGTTCGATTTATACCCGAAAATTCATTTTCTGGTATAACTTATATCTGAGTATATAACGCCATTCTTTTTTTTTTTACATTTCATTATAATATATCCTATCTTAATAAAATAATGAAGTCTTTAATGTTCTTATAGTTTATTAGCTTATACTTAATGAAGCAAAGGTCTTATTGGAAGTTTAAACTAATTAACCATTAATCGTTAATTTATTTATATAACTTAATTGAAAGCAATGGAATTAATTTGCTCTTACTTTCAAACAAAATTGCAATAATTAAAGAGTTTTGTTTTTTAATCCTTATTAAATAAAGCACATTATTTAAAATGGCTTTTAACGAACATGAATATCAATGATGAGACATTAAAACATGTGTTTATGATGGGAAATTTATGTTTTTTCAATATAAGATTAGATGTTTTTTTAATACTTTAAATCATTAAGAAATTCTGTCTCCAACATATATTTAATAAAGGAATTAACTCACTAATCCTCTTTAAGTATTTAACTATTATTTTCTATGAGTACTATTTGCTCCTGGAGAAATAATTTGGAATTATATTTAATCAGATAGTCGGGAAAAAGTTCTTTCATCTTGTGTGGGCGTGATTGTGGTTGTCTTCGCGCTGCTAGTGATGTTTGTGATTTTCATTTCTTTTTAATCCTATGAATCCAAGATGGCATTTAAGAAATACTCAATAATTTGATTAAAATATTACGGAATTATCTAAAATGAATCGATTAATAAAAAAAGCAGTTAAGTTATTTTTCCAGTACAAGTATACATATGCATATACACTTAGAATTTCTTTAATATTCTTTTCTGTTTCAAATGTGAACGAGAGATAACTTTTATTGATTCAAATTCGAGAAATACTCGTTTAATGTTTAAATCTCACATTTCAAGAGCTAAAAAACTAGAAGATTTTAAAAATTATATAAAGATTTTAAATAAACATAAAAAATGTCCTTCTAGTCATTAGTTTTGATGTTTATAAACTTAAGTGTAATTCAGTGCTATTTATCGCCGAGATTCACTACTGAAACAAGGAAACAGTGTATTGAAATACTGAGCTTCCCAAATGAATTGCTCAAATGTATTTATTACACCTAGCATGATTCTTGGTTACCCGATAAGCCGGGGTTGTTGTGTTCAAAACGCATCAGACAAAAAAATATCTTAATAATAAGTAGTTATAAATACAGTGAACTAGCTAAAGTGACTACCTTGGTAAAGTTGCCACCTGTCTAAAGTGACCGCCTTTGGAAAATTTTATTTGTATTCATATACAATAATTTAAAAATTGTCCGGTAATGTGACCATCTGTATAAAGTGTCCATCTGTGTAAAGTGACCAGTCAGCCTGTCATTGTCAATGTTATTTGAACCTGTGAAATGTGAATATCCATTTTTCTGCATTCTGAAAAATTTTCAAACTAAAGTAGAAAGACGAAAAAGATCATTTTCTGAAATTTTATTTGGATACATTAAAAAAGATCAGAGATTTATCTTCTATAGTGAATAATTGCTTAAAGTATAAAGTGACCACTTTGTGTTTTAATGTAATGATAAGGTAATTTTTAATGAAATGTTTATAACTGACATAGTTATAGAAATGTTATTATTATGCAATTACAACGAAAATAAAAATGTATCTTGTAGTTATGTGTTATTTGAGTCAATCACTGCGGAATTTCAACCGTTTTCAAAAGAAATATAAGCAGAAATACCATCCTCCGGCTTTTTGAAAATCAAACAATTATACTTCTAACCAGAAATTTATTGAGTCAACGAAATTATGTAGATTTCAAATCACCCTATGAGTCAATTCTAGACATTTCAAATTAAATAAATTTTCTGGTTCAAATACGTTTTCATGATTTAAACAAAAGCCGGAGGTTGGCAACTCTGTATAAGTGAATTTTAAATAAATTATCTTCCCTATAAGTATATTTTAAATTAATAATTCAGTTATCAAAGTTGTTAATTAATCAGTTCATTACATGATATAGTGCATTTTTCCTTATTTATATTTTATTTTAATTATTGAGATTACAAAAGCTTTAATGTGCCATTTTGAAAGACACTTCATAAAGTGTCCACTTCTGTATAGTGTACATTTTAGCCTGTCCCCAAAGGTTATCGCTTTAGACATGTTCCACTGTATATTTGATTCAGTATTTTTCGATTAAAAACACTCTAAAGGAAAACAATTGGTGATAATTAATGGAATTACCAATAATATGTTTACCAACCTTATACTTGCAAATAAATTTCATGCCGTGTCAAAAAATATAACGCAAATCATTATAGTAACGAAGTCATTTATTTGAAATATAAATAAAATATACCTACTTTATTAATTACAATAAAATAAAAAATTTCAAACATAAAAGTACCTATTAATTAAGATTTCTAAGTATTGTTACAAATACATTGCAAAATTTGTACGGATGAATAAACAATTATTTTAACCAAAGAGGGACATTGTTTTGTTTAGATATTATATTAATTTATTGGTTCAATCGATCTAGTATATTTATTTACTGTACTATTATTCTTGTATTGCAATATATTGTATAACGGTGATGAATATTTCGTGTTTGTAGCTGTTAACATGCAAATTTTTATATATAAAAAAATGTAATTTAACAAAGCTTCTAATCATTTGAAAACTAAATTAGCAAGATTTAAAAGAATTTCGGAAAAAAGTAAAACACATTTTCTTTTCACGTAAAATATACACACAAATATGGGGGTTTCAGTCTTCAACAAAATAGGTTCTTGAAATAGATACTGTCTTCAAATAAATATTCAATTGATGTAAATTTATTATTGATTTTTTAATGTTATTTTTATTAATGCTTTATACACATTTTAAGTGCTAATTATGTTTATTTGACGAGTAGTTGAATATTAAATAAACTATTTACATGGAAATATTTCTTCGCTACCTTTAATCGTGAATTAAAACCCTCTAAATATATGTATTTTTTATCATTTGTTTTTTTTTATAATCATACATTTTTTTAAATGTTAAAAGCATCTGAAATATGACACTGAGCATGAAAGATAGAAACCTTACCTAAAAAATACATTGAAAATAGTACATTAAATATTAAAACATGTTTTAATTTCCAAGCCAACTTTTTCTTTTGTAATCGTGAAACACGAAAAGATGAATTGTAATTAATTTTACTTGAAGTAATGACCTTGTGCCACAGAAATACGATTAGATCAAAATGCGTGGAAAATGAAAAGTGATTGTTCCCTGTCATACGCAAAAGTTTTTCAGAAAATGAAAAGAACAGAGATTGCATTGTATTCACTTACATATTTAAAAAAATCATTATTTACTGCTATAAAAAATATTTTGAAAATTTAAAAATAATAAAGTTATTTTTGATAGTAAATCCATCATATTATAAAAAATAAATGCCACTAATATTTACTATTTTTATTATTTTATTTATTACTAGCTGTTCTGCCCGGCATTGCCCGAGCCCATAATAATATTCTTAAATGAATCCAAAAATTATTTTGTAGTTCTGTTCAGAGATGGGGAGGGAGGTGGGCAGAGATTGTGCAATTTACCAGGCCCAATTGATTTTCAGTTGGAAAGTTGTGTACAGTGGCATATTAAGGTTTTGAATTTTGAAATATTATATTTAAAACGGATTTATGAATTTAATTAAACTTTAATAATGTTTTGAATATTTTTATCACCTTTAAATGATTAAGTAATCGAAAATGTATCGTAAACTGCAATGCTGTAAAAGAAATAATAAAATTGCAATCAAAAACTACTATACAGATTTTTAAAAAAAGGCTCTAGAAAAAAAGGCACCAGAAATTTATTTTCTAATACGGTAAAGACTGTTTATAAACTGACTAAAAACTGAAAAGACTGTTACTGTTTAGCTGGTACAGACTGTTTCTAAACTGAAAGAATATGTTTTTAGCCCCCTCCCTCCGCAAAATATGCAATTACGCTTTGTGCAATTTAAAGTTTCTGCCAAAAAGAAAGTTTTTATTATATATATATATAGATAGATTGTACTATGTAAAATGCAGTTTTTTCTTTTAAATTTTTATTACTCCATTCATTTATGTGCAATTTTTTCTCAAATAATTCACTTGTTTTAAAGTTAAAAATAATTAGAAATACTTAAAATTGTAAAATAAATAAATAAATAAAAATTAAAATTAAAAACAGAACTTAGTCTTACTGAGTATCGAACAAGAGACCTTTCGTCTAGAAGGTTTAGGCGTTAAAGTGCTACGCTGCAAATAATTTACAAATGCTATTTATTTAATTGAAGTGAAAAAACTTCTTTAAACACCATAAAATAAGTTACTTAAACTTAACTTATTTTATGGTGTTTAAAGAAGTTTTTTCACTTCAGTTGTGTATAACACCAGCTTCAATTTTATACATTGCTATTTATTTATTTATTTATTTATTTTTTTGCGTCGGTTTTATTAGTTTAACAAAATAGATGGTTATTATTGTCTGAATTCTCTCCAATTTTAATAGATAGTAAATATAACTTAAGCCAAGCTCTTTGTTTCAAATTTCATTAAAAAATATGCATATTTAACAAGAAAAACGATTAGCCGAAATCGATAGTAACCGCAGAAATATCCCTCGATCTTTTTTTTTACATATTTTATTTTGTAAAAAAAAGTTACTACTCCTCCAAACGTTTTGAAATATTTGTAGGTGATGTAAATCTGCAAAAAGATTGTAATAAAATTCGGACATTCGATTCTTTTAACGTATAAAAAATTTTCCTCTCCGTGAGCATAAAGTGACTTGCATTTAATGGTAAATTTAAAAGGTTTAAATATATACAGTTAAAAATTAATTGCACCATGGTTTTGAAAAACGTCTTAGATTTATAAGCATTTTTTTGGTTTGTCAGTACCTTTTGATATGCGTCGTATAGGGGCGTTGCAATATCGAAGAAAAACTTTTTCGGAAAAACGCTTTCTTTATGCTTTTCTTTCAAAGAGTTAACTGCGACATTAAAAAAAAAAAATCCCTGTCGGCTTTTCCTATAGGCGGAGGTAGATTTCGAAGAGTGTTCATTTCAACAAAAAAAAAAAAAAATAAATTTGATTACAGATAAACCCAGTTTGACAACTTTATTTGTCCTCTTTTGAAAAGTTTTTAATTTCATTTTTCTGTAAGGACTGGTTTTATCAGAATCATCTTAAGTAAATTCGGATCAAATGCCCATTTTGACAACCTATTTTGAAATAATTCTGACTTTATTAAAAAAATCAACTAATACGACTCATTATATAGTTCTTAAATAACAAAAGACTGTCAATTGAATACGCTTGAGAGCAAAATTGAATTTAAAAATGAGTTATAAAATAACCAATTTTGAATATAACCTCAATTCTTAATCATGATAGCTTCGGGAAATTTTGCGCGAAGTGCCCAATTCGACAGCATTTTAAAAAATATATTCAGCCTGTATCAAAAAACTGACCAATACGGGACATTATACAGCTCCTATATAAGACAACCTGTCAATTGGATGCGTTTGAGAGCAAAACTGAAGTTAAAAAATTAGTCAGAAAAAACGCAATTTTTTATTTCAATGCTTCCTTAAATTTTCAATCACAACTTCTCGAAATTCTGTTCAAAATACCCTTTTTGGCAGCCTTTTTTGAAATATATTCTGTTTTTATCAAAAAATTGACCAACGCGTCACATTATACAGTTCCAAAATAAGAGGACTTGTAAATTGGATGCATTTGAGAGTAAAAATGGATTTAAAAATGAGTCAGGAGAAACGCAATTTGTTATTTGAATACTTCTTCAAATTTCCTATCACTGTCACTTCGAGAAATTCTGTTCAAAATACCCTATTTGGCAGCCTTTTTTGAAATATGTTCTGTCTTTATCAAAAATCTGGCAATGTTTCACATAATATAGTTCCTAAATAAGAGGATCTGCCATGTGGATGCGTTTAAAATAAAAAATGAATTTATAAAACGATTCAGAATGTAAGCAGTTTGGATTAGATGTTTTTTCTCCAACTCCAATTTTTGTTTAATTTATTTTTGCTATAAGAATTGATCCTATGAAAAACTTGTCAGCATAAAAGTTGTAGATATTATTGAGAAGATGTAAAATAAATTTAATTGGATTTGATAGTGTAAGAATTGACAAAGTTATGGATTTTTTTCTTTTTCGAAAGCCCTTTTTATTTTCGTTTTTAATTTTTTTTTACTGGTAAGAGTTAGTCCTGTCAAAAACTTGCAAATACAAAAGTTTTAGATAATTTTGAGAATATTTATAAAAAATGTAGATGGATTGGATATCTTCAGAATTGACAATGTTATGATTTTTTTTCTCCCAAAAACCCTATTTTTTTTTCCCTTGAGCCCATTTTTAACTTTATCAAAAATCTGTCATGCATAAACTTTTGGCCCGTTATTTAGAAGTAATATAAACTTTAAACTGATTCGATATCTATTTTCATTAAGGAGTTATGGGCTTTTTTCTGTTTTCACAAAAACGCCCCCTATTTCGACCCCCTTGGTCCAATTTTGCCCATTAACGAACTTAACCGAGATTTTATCCCCTTTGATTTTATGTACGAGTTTGGTGGAGATTGGTGGAGAATTATAGACGTTATCGTGTCCATAAAAAAGTGATATATATATATATATATAGATAGATAGATAGATAGATAGATAAACTGGTGCGATTGCAATAGGTAGTATTTTTTAAGAAATCTACCTAATAATAATTGCACCATTTGAAACGTGAAAATCCGATCTTTCGCACTATGTGTTTCAGTTTTAAGTGTAGTCAACGATTTGGTCAATTTAGATCAAAACAAAACCATAAAAAACAGTAAAAGCAGAACAATAAAAAAGGAGAAATGCAGTCGTAAGTGCTTCTGGCTTTAGTTTCGCTGTGTAATTGCGTTTGTGCGCATGTGCAAGCTTCTTAATTTCCTAGTAATCAAAAGCGATACCGCCACAATCAGGTAGATCTCAACTTGTGGCAATCGAGTGACTTCTTCCCCGCAGCAAGGTAAAAAACGAGTTAAGCTAGGCATATTACCCGGCAGCTAGGGGTCTGGTCTGTGGTATAATACAGTCACGCCAAAAAAATCTTGACACTTTTAGACGTTTTGTGGAAAATCTAGAAATATACATGAGGAATTATTCTGAAACTTCAGGTGTGTAAACAATATAGCACAGGTCATATATTTTCGTGAAATTTTTTTGCCGAAGTCCCATAGGGGACCTTCAAAAAATTGAAAAAGAATGAATATCTTTTGGATAACCCTGTCAAAACTAATGTAGCAAAAGCATTTAAACTGCAGATTATCATTAAGTGACTTATTGTAATTATGTGTGTTCATTTTTATGCTGATAGCATGTATACTCATAGAGAAATTAAGGTTTTTATAAAAACAGTCCCAATTTTTTTCAAGATTTTTGCTTATTATTTGCAGAGTTCTTAATATAAAATAAAGTTTTTTCCTGAACATATGACAAACAATATTATACATAATACCCTGCAACCAGAATTTAAAAAAAATAATAATTGTATGAATAATGAACAGGTTTACTAAATAAATTTTCATTGCGCATACGTAAAAGTTATGGAAATTTTGATTGCATATTGTGTTAGCTAAAGGTATGAAGCAACTTTTGTAAAAGTCTCAGAATCGCAGCTTAAAAATGCTGAAAATTATCGTCGATAGAACCAGATGAAAATCCGTTATTTCCAAAAAGACGCAAAAAGATAAGGGGTTGTATCCAAATATAGTAGTGCGCGCAATATTATGTACAGAGCCGAGAAAAAAAATCTAGACACTCATAAAAAAAGTGTTATAAAAGTAAACACTTACATTTTAAATAATTTTATTGCCAAAACTAATATTTTGACATATTTCCCTTCGCTTTTATGACACTTTGCAATCTGTTAGGCATAGAAGTTGCTAAATTTCGAAAATAGATTTTGTCCATATTGACCCACAAAGTTTCCAATACTTCTTTCAATTCCTTTATGCTGGGTGGGTGACACTCCTGTACCTTATTTTTCATATAATTCCAAGCATTTTCTATAGGGTTGAGATCAGGTGAGTTGCCTGGCCAATCAAGCGTAAGTAGTGCGCGCAATCTCGGCTCTTTAAAGATAAATCTGATTTTTAAAGATAAATCTGAAACAAAATTAAAAAAGGGGAAATTACCACGGTTGTAGATCGTCCTCAGCTACTATAATCAAAAATAAGCATGTAAAAATTTTAAAATTTGAGCGAGATTTTTGACAATAATGCCCTCCTTAGACTTATCATTATCATCCAGGTCTTTTTGAGTGACTAGTGTTGGCTCTTAAATATTGTGGATTTGTCTATTGACATGCGCCATCTGTCGGCGATAATTACAACTTATTTGATTTTTTTTAAATTTTTTTTCAATTATCTTTCCTATAGTCGAATAGTAAGCACATCGTTTTTAGTTTTATTCTGGTTATTCCTTAAACCTACAGTACAATCATATATATCATCTGAATAACCATTACTAATTTCCCCATTTATTCAGCCATTTAAATAATTGGAGTGGTAGATATATTATGCAATGATTATACACATTACTGCGTTAGAATTTATTAACAAAACGAAACATAACTAAACTTTTAAATTTCTTGTAGAATTACAATAAAAATATGAAATTTTATTAAGGTTTAGTAATTCATTTCATTAGTACATTATTTATTGTTAAATTGTCATTAATGAAATAAAATAATAATGTTTGTTTAATATTCTACTTACTGATAATAATATTTTTCATTTTATTTTTTTTACAAACAGATCATGCAATAATAATTTTTTCCTCAAAAAATGTTTTTTAGTTTATTTTATCACATAAATATTCTCGACATTTTACTCTGCGACTATTCAGATAAAGTAATTAAAAATTAAATTGAATGGGATTCAAAACGATGAAGACAGGCATACTTAAGTAATTCATCAGAGCAAGCAGTAACTACTTTTCATTTTCAATTTTCCTTCCGGTTTCTGTAACGCGTTTGTAAAGCATTAAAATTAGTAAAATAAAAAGATTATTTAGTAAAAAGACGTGAAAAAGTTATTATTAAAAAATACTTTTCTTATAATTTTTTACTCACGTGACCTTTATTCTCAGACTCTTCTCATTTATTCATTCAAGACATTCAGACAGTAGCTTAAAATTAAATTCAAGAGAATTCAAAACTAGAGAGGCAAGAAAACATAAACAATTCATCAAGTTGCAAGAAGCGTCTGCTCAACATTTGTTATTTTATCTTCGGGTTCTATTCTCTTTTGAAGCAATTTGTCAAGCATTAAAAGTAGAAGAAAAAGTGTTTTTTTTTTTTGTTTTAGAGCTTCTAAATTTCGTAAAAGATATTTGTTATACATTTTCCTCAGCAGAAATGATTTATACAAATTTTATATAAAAAAGGAAATTTTCACTTTAGCTTTAACATTTATTGAACAAAAATCTAAACTACCATAAAGATAAACTATACAAAAAGAAAAAAAGAAAAACTCTACATATTACACTTTTATAAAACAATATTTAATACAATTTTCCCATTTATACAATGATGTTTAAAATAGAAATATTAAAGAATGCGCATCTTTATTTTGTGTACATTTTACTGTTTGTTACTACTGTAACTTTGTATAAAAAATATACAACGCTTAAAATCTTCACTTTATGTCTGGATCCACCAAGCGAATCGTTGGTGATGGTTAGGATTTTCTACGAAATATCACTGATCCTACTTGTCACAGCTAAAAACATAGACAAAAAATATAATTCAATTTTGTGCATATCTTCATATATTTTTTGATGAAACAATGGCGACATACGGACAAATGGACGGACACACGAACAGACATATATTTTGTGTAAACTTGTTTTTTGGAATCTCTGATCCTTAAAATGTGTAGAGTCATTTCAAACCGGAAGCCGAAAAAAATTTGGATTACAATATTTTCTTCTATTAAATGTAGACGAAGGGAATTAAAATCTTGCATTACGCGTAGTAATCTGATTTTTCTCGAATTCGATTTGAGTCTTAGTTTGTGTCAGATCGTTTTACGTTATTTCCTTCTGGGTTCTGAGCTTGATTTAAAAGAACTCATATTTGCAAAAAAATAATAATAATAAAAAAACTAGTCGTTGGAGGCCACCGTAATACTTACCCATCATACATATGCATAATATAAAATATGAAAATAAAACATATGTAACTTATTTATAAACTGCATTGCAATTCCAAAATAAAATTTTAACGCATATTTAAATAGTTTTAATATACATAGTAATGATTTATTAATGAATTGCTGATGAGCCAATTTCGACAAATTATATAAAACGCCAAAATACGCAAGTAATACCGTATTGCGTAAAAGAAACATCCTTATAACTCCAAAAATGATAATCATGTTAACAAGCAATTTACTGCGTCAGATGAAGCGTCTCATTTCCAATTAAAATATATCTTTGAATTCATTTTTGAAGGAAATACAGGGTCATGAAAAATCAAAGAATGTGAAAAGAAGGATTACACGTATCTCAGCAACTAATAATTCGACCGAGTTCGTTCTTTATGCAAAATTTGTGTTACTTTATTGCCTTTTATACCCGCTCCTTAAAATAAAAAATTTCGAAAATTTTTATATACGTTTCATCAGAATGAATTTTTGAGAGTCCGAAAAAAATAGTTCCGGATAATCGAGGTTACTGATATTAAATAGGCTTTGTTCCATTCTTACATACTAAGTACATACGAAATTTCAACTCTCTGTCTCAATTGTTCGGGAGATAGAGCGGTTAAAGACAGACAGACAGACAGACAGACAGACGGACGGACGGCAATTTTTTTTTTCTAAAAATATGTTTTTCGGAATCTCCAGTATCTGAAACGTGAAAATCCGTCAAAAATTTTTTTTCGATTTTCAAAACGATTGCAAGACACCCTATACTACGTATGATGGGTAAGTAATAAAATAAAAGGATTCTTGAAGGTTTTCACATGAATATATACAAAGTATTTGAAAATTTAAGAAAAAAAAATGTTTGTTCACTTTTCAAAATAAGCGATAAAACTTTTTTTACTGTCATAAATCTAAGTAATCTTCCATATTTATATTAAAACAAGATTTTTTTTTTCATTTCGAGTTCAGTTTGAATTTTGGTCAAGTTTTTCTGTTTGAGATCAGCAGGGGTCGCAACTCCCTACAAATTTCGCACTATTCTACCAGTATTTTAAATCAAAATTCTTCTTATCAGATTCCTCTAAAAGCCACAATGAAATCGTACAATAAATATTATCGTTTTAAAATTGTGGTAGGAAATTGTGAAAATTTTAGGTACGCTGCGACCCCTGGATCAGTTTACGTATTAATGAAACATGTTTGTGGCATATGATCCAGTTAACTTGTTGATTTTAAGTAAGTTTTTTTCTGATTGAGATCAGAATTATAATTCAAATAATTGGTAATTCTGAATGGTGTCACATACGGTGTATTAAATATGAAACAACCATTATTTACAGAGATTCAAAATTATACTGCTGAATATTTAAATATATTATCATCACAGCTTTAAAATTAAGTCAGAAAATACGATCGCGGTGTGGGGGGTAAGACACAAAGAAATTTAAACGCACAATGGAACTGCGATCTCGCTTTTTTATAATAAAAAATTTCCAGTGCGTTCTATCACTTCCATAAACATGTACTTAATATTCCAGAACATAATATTCTTTGCATATTCTAGCAAAATTTGCGATTAAAAAAAAAAAATAAATAGTAAATCATATGCTTCCACCTACACTGTAAAAAAAAAGTGTCGATCTACTAAAAAAACTTTAGTGATCCTTGTAATTACTAAAAAAATTTTAGTAATCTTAGTCAGTTACTAGAAAGTCTGTAAGCATTACTAGAAAAAAGTTAGCAATGGATAGAGTTAATAGTTTTACATTTTTAATAGCTATTACTAAAACTCACTTGGTGTGGCCTTGATAGCATAGTGGTTATAGTAACGGACTCCAGGCTAAAAGGTCCTGGGTTCGATACCGCCAAATACGTCCCGAATGTATGTAGTGTAAGTACTCGTTAATAAAGGGATTATGAAAATCCTGTCAGAGCAGGTAGCAATTTTGGTGCTGCCATCTATTGCGGTTTTGCCGAAAATCTATCGCTTCAGAAGTTTGGATGCAGCTCGAAGGAAGCTCCTGTCCTTCGGGCGCACGTAAAGGTTATTAAAAATAATTTTGGAGCTATTACTAAAATTTTCTTGGTGGCTCATACTAAAAATTTTTAAGTTAGTTATACAAAAAATTCTTTTGTTCATTTTACAAAAGAAATGCTTGTTTCACTTGCAAAAAAAATGTTTGTAATCGTTACTAAAAAATTCTGTGGAATACAAATTTACTAAAGAATTTTTAGTAATCTCTTGAATTTTTTTTTACAGTGTACACGGGTACTCATAAGCAGGGTGTTTATTTTTATTTTTTATCGTTTTATCGTATAACAGAGCGAATGGAGCATTCAAAAGATAAATGAAAATGTAGGCATAATTATCTTAAAGTATACACTTGGGAATGTGATAAAGAATAACAGTAGAGCCCTTAAGCTTTTTTTATTATTTTTTTTCAAATTTCCGCAAATGCGTAGATGCAAAACCTATTTCAAATTAAAAACCCCTGTGTCCAAAATAAATAAGAAAAAGAAATATTTAACCACTTGGGAAAACAATACGGTAAAAAAAAATCCTATGTCGATTAAAAGGTTTCATGACACAGATTAGCTTTTCTATTAATTTCATTTATTTATTTATTACTTTACTTAGTGTCTATTTATTTCAGTAACTTATTTAATACTTTATTTGGTTTCTATTAATTTTAGTACCTTATTTAATACTTCATTTAGTTTCTATTAATTTCAGTACCTTATTATTCAGTACCTTCGTGGCTGTTCAAAATATAATGTATCATTCCATTAATTCAATCTAGATTTGTAAAGTATCTGTTAACTGATTTTATATTTTGCATTTTTTATACAATCTTAAATAGTCTAAGAACACTCGCTTGATTTGTATACAATTTTTTTCAAACAATGAATTTCGAAATGTAACTACTACATTTTGAAAGCATTAAAAAGTAATAATGACTTTATATATTTAATTTAAACTTCTAATCAAATAAATCAAATGCACATATAATACATATCAACTTTATCAAAAGATTATATTAAGCAAAATATGCTTTTAAAAAGTTTTTAAAAACAAGTTTTGACTATCAAAAGAAAAAAAGTCTTAAACTATAGAACCGAAATTGTCATTCTGAACACACATCTTTTCAACCATGCACTGAAAATCTGTTATCATTTATCGATGTCACTAAAACTGCATATTAATAAAAGATTAATGGATTTTCATTCGCGTTTGAGCAGGTTTAAAAAATTGGTTATGATAGTCATTGACTAAAGTTATAAAGAAAAAATAAAATTTCTATTACTTTTTCCCTTTGAAATTGTAGAAGAATTAGTATAGATCAATGTCAAAATCTTGTTGATTTTACATTAAGATAAAAAAATGGACTGATTTAAAAGTTTTCTTTATAGGAATTGGTGAAATATTAAAAATAAAAATTATGCCAAATTGTATTATTTGGCGAATAGTTTGACGACATTTCTCGACGAAATAATCCAGTAAATGCAAAAAATTAAGTTTTTTTATGAAACAAATATTGATTGAATGAATTTAAATAATTCATACAAATTTTGCAACTATGCTAACATTTCTTGATAGATTCACTGCCATATTATTATTAACATGAATAGTTTTATGCAATGGCAATACACAATGGTGCTCAGTTAGCCTCAATTTAAAACCGAGAAGTTTTCTACCAAATTTCCTTATATTTACAATGCAGTTTACTTTTGCTGCCGAACTATTAAAGTTGGTAACAGTTTTTGAAAAAAAAAAAAAAGTTCACTCAGGTTATGACTAGCATAATCGCATACATAAAAAAACTTATATATAACAATGCAAACTCAATGGAATGTACATTTTATAATATGTTTTAAGTGCTTAAATTAATGTTTTGGAATCCAAAAAAAAAAAAAAAAAAAAAAAAAATTAATCCCTTTCTTCCCGGAAAAAAAAAAAAATTATTAGCATATTTAAAAGAAAACAGTATTATTTTTATATTCAACACTTGAATGTCATCACTTTTGCAAATCGCTATGATATCATTCTCACTGACTTTTCAATCATGCTAAGATTACGAGCGGTAACTATAAATGTAAAATAAATAAGATAATGTAAATGTCAATGATAACTTACTTTACATTTAGAATTATTTTCAGTAATTTTAGTAATATAACTCACTCAAACACATTATCAAAACGTAAATTTGACATGCTTTGCTAATTAAACTTATTCAAAATCCAATTTAGGTGAAAATTACCAAATGTTATTGTTATTTCTTAAATTTTGATAGTTATATTTACTTTGGTAACTGCCATAACTGAAAAAGAAATGTAAAATATCACATAAAGTGCAATTTTCACTATCATGTTTTAGGTAAATTTCTTCCAAATTGACCCTTAGATAGGTTTCATTGACAAATCATGTTAATTTTACATTGGAATATGTTTCTGTGTTACATTACTAAAATTACTGCAGAAAATTGTTCTAAATGAAACGTAAGGTACCATGGAATGTCACACAACTCTACATTTATATCTTTAAGAACTCATCAAATTATAAGCAAATAACTTGAAAGAAATTGGAATTTTTTTTATAAAAATGTTAATTTCTCTACGAATATACTTGTTATCCGTAAGAAAATAAACAAAACTTATTATAGTGAACCACTTATTCATAATCTACAGTTTGAATATCTTTACTAAATTAGTTTTAACAGGTTTATCCAAAAGATATTCGTTATTTTTCAATTTGTAGACGGTTCCCTATGGAATTTCGGGAATACATCTTTACAGAAATGTATGACCTATACTATTATGTTTACACACTTAGAGTTTCAGGAAAATTTCTCATGTATATTTCTAGATGTTTAACAAAATATCAAGTGGTCGATCACCTTTGGCCATATAATGTATACCCGTTGTTTGAAACAAGATGTAATGCACCAAAACAACTAAACATAAAATTCGCCAGTTTTCAAGCATATGTGGATTTTTAAACTAAAAATTCTCAATACTAAATATATGTTTTAGATAAAGAAATTTAAATTCATAAACTGTATTATTGAATTTTTTCATAAATTATAATAATAAAAAACATTTTAAAAATACATGCTTGGTTCATAATTTTTCAGTCTACATTGCACAGTTTTGAATCTATATTATTGGCGTTTGCAATCCCATTGCCTATACCTGACAAAGTACAGCAAATATTATTAAAAGAAAAAGTGCTTCTTCTAAGATGCTAAAAACAAGTGCTTACAAGTAAAGTAAAACTTCTGTTTTTTGCTGTGTATGTGATCTATAAAGGTTAATAAAATAAATTAATGATTTTTTTACATTTTTAATACCGGATAAGATTTATAGAAATATGTTTTATAAATATTTTTTTTTCTTGATGTGAGGGTTATTTTCGTTTAAACTTTAATCCAGTTGTCTAACTGTGCTTTTGATGCAGTTAGGAAGACAAAGAAAATAGAAACAATGCATACTTCATAATGATTAGAGAAATAGATTAACCATTTAACAGATTAATACAGTAAAACCCCGGTTAACCGAAAAAGCTTCGGTGCCATGCTTTTCGGATAACCAGAGTTTTACTGTAATAATCTGTTAAATGGTTAATATATTTCTCTATTCGGTTAACCGGGGTTCCATAACAATTTTCCGATAACCGAGTATCCATATAAACTTTCGACTAACCGGAAGGGTTATGGTGAAAAATTGTTTTATGAAAAGCTGTGACCGTAATTTAGATTTTAGAACATCGTTGTAGAAAACCTGTTATGATACCATATTCAAAGCTCTCTGAATAACAAACCAAAATTTCAAATCGATTCATCAGCAAGGCGATAACTTATTGGTAAAGGGTTTATTCGATAAAAATACTTTTCTACCTTGAACAGCTCTGAGACATTATCATACACTCTAAATAAAAAGGAGTAACTATTCACTCCGGAGCAGTGAATACTCACTCTATCGCAGACTCAAAATATGCCCAACCTCTTTAGAGTGAGTATTCACTCTGGGCAAAAGTGGAGCTTTTGAGTCTTTCAAAGAGTGAATACTCAATCCTACGAAGTGAATATTCATTCTAAACGGGGATGAATAAACACTCTTTCGGTTGAGTGACTATTCACTTTTGACAAAGGATTGCGTTTTTTTCACTCTTGTTGGGAGTGGATAGTAACTCTTCCGTAGGAGTGAATAGTTACTTTTTCATAGGAATGAATCGTCACTGTTTTGTAGGAGTAAATGTTCTTATTTTTAATGAAGTTAATTCTTTTTCTTATGTTAGTTTATGATTTTTATGAGAATTGTAAAAAAATACGTTATTGACAACATTAATTTAATTCATAGTTTATAAAATTGATTGATTTTTTAAGGGAAATTTATTTAAAGCTACATGTGTATTAAATTACATTATTTACAGAAATAAACTAAAATATTTCGTTTCAAAATTATACCTTGTGTTATTTTCATTCCAGTTTTGAGTTCAGGGGGGGTGGCACAAGGGGACTTTCAAAAAATAAATAAATAGTAAATGATATGCTACCACCTACACGCGTACTCAGAAGCAGTGTGTTTATCCTTATTTTTTATCGTTTTATCACTTTACAGAGCGAATGGAGCATTCAAAAGGTAAATGAAAATTTTGTCATAATTATCTTAAAGTATGCACTTGGGAATGTGATAAAGAATAACAGTAGAGCCCTTAAGCTTTTTTTATTATGACAAATTTCCGCAAATGCGCAGATGCAGAAGCTATTTCAAATTAAAAACCTCTATGTCCAAAATAAATTTGAAAAAGAAATATTTAAACCACTTGAGAAAACAATACAATAATAATAATAATAATAAAAATCCTACGTCGATTAAAAGTTTTTATGACACAGATTAGCTTTTCTATTAAGTTCATTTACTTATTTAATATTTTATTTAGTGTCTATTAATTTCAGTAACTTATTTAATACTTTATTTGGTGTCTATTAATTTCTTTACCTTATTTAATACTTCATTTAGTTTCTGTTAATTTCAGTACCTTTTTTACTTCAGTACCTTGGTGGCTGTTCAAAATATAATGTCGCATTCCATTGATTCAATCTAGATTTGTAAAGTATCTTTTAACTGATTTTATATTTTGCATTATTTTATATGATCTAAAATTGTCTAAAAACACTCGCTTGAATTCCATACAACGAAATGTAACGACTTTATTTTGAAAGCATTAAAAAATAATAATTACTTTATATATTTAATTTAAACTTCTAATCAAATAAATCAAATGCATATATAATACATATCAACTTTATCAAAGATTATATTAAGGAAAATATGCTTTTAAAAGTTTTTAAAAACAAGTTTTGAATATTAAGGGTTTTAAAAATATTAAACTAATCTTTGTGCAATAATATTAAAAGGGACAAAAGTAATTTTTAGAAATGCATAAAATAATACACAAAAATACACAAAGTGCTCAAATAATTACAAGAAACACCAAACAGCTGTTGCGAAATCACTAGCGATATTTTGTGTTTGCATATTCTTTATTTTTATATTAATTATATTTTATTTCTTGAAAAATTATATTAAAATGCAAACGAGAAATCTACAAAGAACGTTCACGTAAGTTTAATATTTACTTGCACGATTTTTAAATGAAAATCAGGAAAATCTCCGGAAATGTAAATAGGTTTATTAAGTGCTTTTTTTAAAGATCGAAAAAGGTGTAAATGATGTGAAATTTTTAAATTTTCTTTTTAATTTGCTATACATCTTCAAAATTTTTTACGTTAAAAATTAAACAAAAAAAAATCCGCGTAAAATAACTGCTATAACGCAATATTTCTAATATGCAAAGTAATTTACTGAAATCTTTTCACCAATTTAGAATTTAGGAGCAAAATTTATTCTAAATTAAATTTATGCATTTTCCCCTGAAAGATTTTATAAGTGAATTATATTACGTTATTAATTAGAGAATTAAATTGCGCTGTGGAGATTGACATTTGTGTTCTAATATGTTTTGCTCCAAATAAATAATTTTCTCGCGGATAATTACTTCACTTCAACAATCATTTTATGTGAAGTGTGAGATTTTTTTTTAAATTCTATCCCATGATGCATTTTTATTAATTTAATTTAAGAATTTGCATACTAATCCCTTTAAAAACTCTAAGAAAGCACAAATGAATTCAAATATTCGTTTAAATGTTGTTATCTTTTATTTCCACGTAACTTTTAAATAATAAAAATGAATTTAATACAAAATCTGCATGCTAGTATATTTTTCATTATTTAAGTATTACATTTTTACAAATATTATTACTTTTACTAGATTTACACTGCTACAATTAAACCAAATACAATTCGATGAATATCTAAAAAAAAAAAAAAAAAAAAAAAAAAAAAAAAAAAAAAAAACACTTGATTTGAAGCCAGTTTATAAAGTAAAGCGAAACTAAATAAAATTCAAATTATTTCCTTTAATTTTCTGAACATCTTACGATTCCTTATCCTACTTAAATTTTACAAAAACAGAAACTTTCCAACAAGTGTTCTTACAAACAATATAAATTAACGTCACTTTTTGGAAAACTTTTATCCCAATTCAAAGATATATTCTCGAAAGTATAAAATTTCCATCTGAGGCACTTAATACTTGTAGCGTAAGAGTTTTATCCGTCGCTTACATAATTCGTTGGTAGTTGGTATTTCCTTTCTCATGTACAGCACCAATACAATAAGTGAAATTACTTATACTGTTCCTTAATAAATCTCCTTTTATTTTCCTTTAATTAATTTTTAAAACCGATTTAAAACTTTTGTACGGAAAAACAACGGACGATTTATTAAATAAATGTTATATTTTCAGGACATGTATTTTCAATAAATTTAAATTAAAAATGAATGAAATTTATCACAATTGAGAAGATTTTTTTAAATTTAACAAAATCTCCTTTTTCTAATTTAACTAAGTAAAAAGTATATGTAAGACAAGAAAGGAAAATCACGAGTCATCGATGGATTATAAATTTCTGCAGAATATTGCAATGGAGCTTTAGCGTTAAAAGAAGTAAAATGAGATAAATAATTAAAAAAAAATAATTAACGAGTCGCATATGTCAATCCCAAACCTTTTACCTATCTCATGCAATGTAAATGCAGCATAGCAGCGCCACCGGTTTAATGGTATATACCAAAATTATGAATGATTAGTCTTTTAAAAAGTATTTCTATTTATGATTTCAATGCAATTTTTACTCTTAGATAATTTTCATGAAAACTTTGATCATACAATGTAACATCTGCGTTATTTAGGCATTTGAAAACGTTCTGTTTGAATTACCAGTATATGAATGTATAAACAATATAAATTCATAAAAAATTAACGAAAAGCGTAATATTATAATACTAATTTATAAAGAGATATCTTTATGTTGCAAAGAAAAATCTTATTTTTCACGAAAAATTAAAATAACTAAATTTTGCAAAACTAAGAATAAAAATGTAGATTACTTCATCATAGTTATTCTCTTTTTTAAACACCTACAAAATAATTTTATTAGATTCTTACAGCTTTATTTTCCGATTTGATTAATACATTTTGTTACTTCCCTTTCAGATGAAATTCTCGTTAATTCTACACCAAATTATGTCTAGCAGAAAGACAACGCAGAAACCATTTGTCTTTTTCATTCGAGAAGCTCTCTTACATTTGCATTGTTACATTGAAGTAGGACATGAAATATTACCTCCTATTCTTATGTTTATATAAAGAAGGATTTGAGCACATCATTTTTTATCCGCATTCGCACTTCCATTTACTTTTGTTCCAATCAAAAATATATGTATACTTAAAGTGTTTTATTTGTTAAAAGGAACTTTTAGTATGTTTTTATAAAAGTGTGATAAATTAACAATGTTTTGAAAAATTGAAAAGTTCAGTTGTTAGTCCGATGTTTGGAAGGCACATATATATATATATTATAAATAGTTTTCATATTCCAAATGAAAGGTTTTGAAGGTAAATTTCGACTTTTCTACACTATAGAAAATTTATTAAGATTAAACTTTTCCAAAAGTATTAATTTTTCATTCATAAATTGAAAATTAATTTATAAAAAATAGATTTTTTTATATATGATGAAAGAAAAGTTGTATAATTTATATTCACTGTAATGAAAAAAAATAAGGCAATAAAAAATGCTTGCAATTTAGATGTCAAAATTTTTGCTATATTAATGTCCGTTATTACAGTATTTTGTGGTACAGTGCAACAGTCGAAATCTTCAATCTTTATATTAAATTGCCGAAAAATATTGTCCATTACATTTTATAATAATAGCAAGAAAGCATCACAGAATTCTGCACAAAAAATAATTCTTCTAGCTATTTGTAACAATAAAACGCACACGTACACACAAATAACGCCTGCATTCATACAATAAATCTACACACAAATAATATATAGGAGTACAAACAATAAATCCAACTCGAGTGAAAAATTAACCAGGTCCTGGAATTGAACCCGGAACTACAGCATTCCCGGTTGTTGCTCCATCCACTAAGCTACTCCGACCGACGCCAGAGCCGGGAGTTTCTCACAAATAAACGAAGTTGGGGAAAGTCATCAGCAATCATTAATAAACAATGATAAATATTAAATCTATTCATGATTATCTCGTCATCCTAGGCTATCTTAATGATTATTGCTAACTGCACAAATAATACTTCAATAAAATTTTGATTTTACAATAATTGTTTTAACTAAAGCATTCTTAATTTCTAAAAAAGCAAATCGATAATAGCAATCGATAAGCAAATCTACAATCAATAGCTTCTCATTCCACTTACAGAATTTGCTCGTGCCGGAAAAGGGTTGACACGGCTTTTTAAGTGTATTTTTATGAAAGATTTACAAATTTGTTTGTTTATTCGTTATTAAAAATAAAAATTACGCCAAATTGTGTTATTTGGCAAATAGTTTGACGAAATTGGTCGATGAAATAATCAAGTAAATGCAAAAAATTAAGTTTTTTTATATAACAAATATCGATTAGGTGAATTTAAATATTTCATAAAAATTCTGCAGATATGCTAACATTTCTTGATAGATTCACTACCGTATTATTATAAACATGAATAGTTTTATGCAATGACAATACAAAATGGCGCAAAATTAGCCGCAATTTAAAAATGAGAATCTTTCTATCAAATTTCCCTGTACTATTATGTTTACCTACTTAGAGTTTCAGGATAATTCATTATGTATTGTTCTAGATATTTAACAAAATGTCTGAAATTTTAAGTGGCCTGTCACCTTTGGCCTTATAGTGTATACCCGTTTTTAGAAACGAACTGTAATGCACCAAAACAACAAAACATAAAATTCGCCAGTTTAGAAGCATACTTAGAATTTTAAACTTAAAATTCTCAATACAAAAAATATATCTTTTTGAAAAAGAAATTTAAACTCATAAACTGTATTATTTAATTGTTTTTCATAAAATATAGAAATAACAAACATTTTAAATGCATGCTGGGTTGATAATCTGTCGATCTACAATGCACAGTTCTGAATCTATATTATTGGCGTCTGCAATCTCATCGCCCTTACCGATGGGATTAGAGTAGAGAGAAGATAGAGTACAGAGAATGTTATAAAAAAGATCTTCTTCTAAGATACTTCTGTTCTTTGCTGTGTATGTGATCGATAAATGTTAATAAAATAAATTAATTTTTTTTACAGTTTTTAATACCGGAAAAGATATTTTGAATAATCTTTTATATATTTTTTTTCTCTTACCTGAAATGCATCTTCTGTAACTTGGATTAATCTAGTTGTCTGACTGTGCTTTTGCTGCAGTTAGCAAGACTTGACCGAAATACAAACAAAGAATACTTGGTAATGGTTTGACAAATGGATTAACCATTTAACAGATCAATATTTTTCAAAGAAAACATTCATATTATACCAATTTTTTGATATATTTTACAGAATTTTTAATCTGTTATCGTTTTTTCAAAGCAGAAATATTTGCTTAAGTGAATGAGAAAAAGGTTCGGATTAAACAATCCAAAATTTACAACAAAACATTACTGCGGAGAATAATAAATTATGATTGGAATATGGATGCCCGCACGTGTGATTAGAATCACATACAGTTTTCTTAAATTATACATTTTTCTAAATTACAGTTAAAACTAATCTTTAATTAAATAGCTATTTTATCTTAACGTTTTATTTCGATCCCACAGTATCAGCCATTCAAAAGAAAAGAAAGAAAAACATTTAACAACTGCTTTAACATTAAAACTGTGCTCAGATAAACAGATTTCCTTTAGACCCTAGCTAGAAACAAATAAAAAAAGAATAAAGATCGAATGTGTTTGCGGTCAGTGAAATTTCATTTTCCTCTCTGCGTAATTTTAAGTCTGACTTATTCGTTGCATAAGAGTCTTTTCAGGTACATAATGTTTGTTGTGTCTTTCGAGAGCATTTTCTCAAAATATGCTACTAACGTACGAATTGGCAGTCGAATTCCTTTTTGGCGTATTTTTTAGGACTGCTATTTTCTAGTTGCCGTGCTATTAAATTCAAAATACTTTTAATTGTTAAGGCGTAACAGACAATTATGCTTAGATGATATCAGTCATTTTCCATATGCTTTTTTGACGCCAATCGTGTGATGCCAATGCGTGAATTATTGTGTGATGATTTAATTGCCTCGTTCTCGCTTCATGAACTCAGTCATATGAAGACTGATTTCTTAAAACTGCGTTCAGGCACCATCCCTAACTTTTTCTGTATGAAAGCTTTAAATTTATAAGTTTACTGCAAATAAATAATTTTCTTAAAGAGCATTTATTTTCTTTAGCGATCATAGCCTACAACTCTAGCAAATGCATTTAAAAAAGAACCTGGTCAATATACTTAAAAATACAGAACTATACCATAGCACGTGGTACGAACAAATCATTATTGGCAAAAACACGATGGCCGTATGACGTAAGGGCAAATCAACGAAGTTGTTAAATAGGTCGATCAGCTATTTTTTTGTGTGTTAATGGACGAGATTCGTGTAAAACGAAATGTATTTAGCACTTTGTAATGTATTAAAAATTTCTTTCCATTCAAAATAATGTATCCTTAAAGTTTTAAGTCCGCAAAAAAATCGAAAGGTCTTTAAAAAGTGTTTTCAATGATCTTTTTGATACGCTGCTCAGCGCAGGTACACGATGTTTAAACATCTTTGCTATTTTGATATTTTAATAAAATTACAATTTGTTGGATGGCGTTTCTTAGATGGCTTTACATTAAGCGAATACGAATCGTTCAGTAATACTGTATGACGTTTGTCTACAAAGCTTTTGAATCGTGGCGTGGTTGGAAAATTACACATCTTGATGTCTTCCTGTCCGAAGGTATGTTTACATGAAATGCACGTATTTAGAGTTGCGAATAACCTTGCACTACCAAATGGTGCAATGTGCAAAAGATTCTATCATAATTGCGATAACACAGATTTTTTATGACAATTCTGTTTATCTACATTATTTCCTAATTGGAAATTATTTAGGTCAACATTATTACCTAACTTACGTTTATTTAGGCCCTTATGATTCATAAAAGATATTTACTTTTTTTTAAAATCAGTATAATTATTATCACTTTAATACAAGTAAATTTTATTTTAAAATTTTTTACTGTCTTGAGAAATAAGTATTTTGCTACTTCTTCTTTATGTTTATAAAAATAACATAAAACACTTATTTCATTAAATTAAATTCTGAAATCATCTCTTTTCCAAATTTATAAATATGACTCTTTGCAACATCATTTATGTAATTTATTATTCTTAAATCAATATTTATTTGAATATCACAATATCAGAAGCACTTTTTCTGTTTCTTGTAGAAGCGCATTTTTAAATATTGACAACAGGACAAAAATAAGGCATTTAATAACATTTACTTGAGATAAAATTAGTTAAACTTTACTTAACTTACAATATCTCTCTGGAAAACGTCCCATGTTTATAAAAAATATAAAAAAGAAAACATTATTAAATTCAGAAATTTTAAGGAACATTTTTAAAACGATAAAATACCACAAAAATCAATCTCAAGGTGTTCTTTTTTACAAGAAAACTTTTTTTAAAAACTATAAAACTAGGAAGAAGTTCAAATTACTATATTCTTAACGCTTAGAGATTTTCTATGCCACGGTAGATCGATATGTTTATCCTTATGGAGATGAGTAAAATCCAGCACATGAACGTCACGTATTTTGTATCTCAAAAAAGTATTTAAACAGTTTTGTGGACAGAACGGAACATTCCTAGGAATATTTAAATAAAAAATATTATACCATTGGAATTTTTGAATTTTCTTTTCATATTAATTTATTTTTCGAAAAAAAGTTAATCTGAGAAGTACAATGATTAGAGTGTTACAAGCTAAAAAAAAATATCTATAACAAAAATATATATTGTTTAATTTTTTTTAAAGAATGCTTTTTTATCAGTTAATAAAATACTTGTAATTAATTTAGGATCATACGCTGAGAAAACAATTTACAAATCCTAAAATTATAGTTTAAATAATCTTTCATGTTTTCTTTTTTATTGCAAAAAAAGGAACAGAGCAAACATTTTGTATTTTTAAATAAATTCCCTTGTCACCACTTTTTACCATGTTTATAAAAAATAAAGCATTTTTCATATTCGAGTTTGGTGCCCGTGCCAAATTTATGTATTCTAACTAGTCGTGATCTACAAGATATACATTGATGGTTTCTAGAAAATTATAAGTAAAATGTATGCTTATTTATATGAAAATCATTTAATGTACACTCAATAATAATCAAACATATATTTTTTTCATTTGAAAAACGTGGTTACGGAGTCAGTATCAGACCCATTTTTGATCAAAAATGTTTGTATCGGAGTTATTAAAAATGAATCCGACTCCGAATTTTAAAATAAAATTAAACAAATTATATATAATTTTAAATCTATGAAAAGAATTAATGTTGTTATTTATGAACTTTATTTACGGCTCAAGTGACACATGATCAATTCATTGCGGTGTGGAAAGTAGATAAGGGGTAAGTAAGGAATAAGTACAAGATACGACCAGTGCACAAAGTTGATGAAAACTGTTTTTATACAAAACTGTAGTAGGTATTTTTCATTTAGTGTATAAGTATTTTCCCTCTTATTTTACGAGTTTACGGATAGAATTCGAGCGACAAAGATCTAAAATGATCCGAGGTACGAAATATGAAGGCCAACTTTCAAACAAGTCTTGAAAGTAGAATTAAGATAATTACAATTATGTGCCTGGTCAGATAGATACAAGCAAATTCAGAAAGTGCATAGTCCGAATATAACAAATTTGAAAAACTTGAACTACCACTCTTGTAAATTGGCACTAGTTACGAACGACTAACAATGGGTATGATTGGGGTGAGAATAGGCAAGACCGATCTCGCTAGGGTTCGGGCTCTAAAATTTTGGCTCATGCAGATAGATCTCTTACGGGAAGTACTGCGAAAATTATAAATTTGTGTTAGCATATATTTGGATGCAAAAAACTGCAAATTCGGTGTAGCACTCATTGTATTAGAAGTTTTTTTCTTATTACTCCCCTCAAATTTTTCTGGTTAGTATCATCAAAAGCCAAATTTCTAAAATAATCTTCTTTTATTTGTTTATTTTCTGCGCAGGAATCAACATTAGATGATATTGTAATCCTTTTTCTCTAAATCAGTGGTTCCCCAAAAAATATATATTTTTAAATCGTAAATCGTATTTCGAAGATAAGAAAATCGTCATCTTTATTTTCCTCCTTTGTATAGAATTTTTTTCTCGTCTAGAGCATAGAGTACGGAACAGAGTATCAACTTTCATACACTGTAATGGCAACTTGTTTAACATGGGATTACTCATAGACAGTAGCGATACGAGCGGATGACTCTGAAACTACGATCATAACATAAGAGAGATTGCTAATTCGGCGAAACATCGCTTCCTTGGCGACAAATGATATAGGAAAAAAGAAAAAAATACAGCGACGGCTTGCTGCTTCATGTTTTGAAATTTATGAAAGAATTATTTTAATATTTATATAACTTTGACGTATTCGTCTTGCAAACAATGCATGTGTCTCTTCTTAACATAACGACCTAATAATTTAAACTTGAAAATTCAAGAACAATAACAGTAATAATTACGAATCAATATAAGCGCGGAAATCTAAGATCAAATAGCATAACCACGTGTGCAAAGATAATCAAATCAGCATTCAGCAAGAAGTGCCAAGCCAGAATATGATTACAGTTAAACAGAAATCACGAGAATAAAAATCACCAACGCGATGGTTTAGTTTTTAAGTGATCCACTGAGGGCGTTCTTTTCAAGCCGAGTTGAGGCTCTGTCTGTACTCTGTGGTCTAGAGGACATAGCAAAATTTCGCTTTCGCTTAGTCCTAAATCTAAAATTTTATTTTGTGTACTTTAGTTGCAGTTTTCGAGTTTTCTGGGGTGAAAATGTAAAATTAATAAAACAGAAATAATATTTTTTGCTTCTTATCTTTGAAGTCCTAAAATAGAATCTGTGACAAAATAGTGAGATTTTAATTTTATTTTTCTTATATTCCAACTTTATTCTAACCAACTGTCAACAGTAGTATGTTATTCTGCCCGGAGTGAGAAAAAGAGTTCGAGTCTGATTCGTTAAAATATTCGGAATTCGGAATTGGGCTATTTTTTCCTTGGACTCCGCAGCCTTGTTGAAAAATATCCATGCCCTTCTTTTGAAAAACTAAGTCAATGAAAACCAACCTGAAACAATCAAAACTAACTCAAAAATACAACGTTTCAGTTTCAGTTCAGAAACGCAGTTCTCTATTCAATATCCGAAACATTTTAACTGAACACCTGGAACTTAAAAGAAAATCCCTTGCGTGTTCTCTTCATAATAGTTTCCAGACCCTCTACTGTACTTCATTTGGAAATAGTACAGAAATAGAAGAGTATTTGATAGCAGAAATGGATCTTTGTCTAGATTTGTATACGAAATCTGTATATTATTTTAACTTTTTTTACGACATTTGTAACAAAGCATAATGAAAATGTATTTATTAACATCTTTATTTACATACAGAGGCTTTTCATTTATTATATCAGCAATCAACTAAAACCTTCATGTGTAAGAAGAATGCCATAATAGTTGCCGATTTGTATTATCAAAACTGAAACCTTCCAAATACAATTCTTTAATGGGGAAAAAGACCTCCATCTAAATAAGAAATTTTAATGATAATTCTAATCATCTAATTTCAACAGAGAAATTTGACCTTATTTGGACCAATAGAACGTATTCTAGACCCTCTCAAGTAGACAACTCACAGTCTCCGTATGGCTGTGTGAGTGTATCAGCTGTTTCCCAAATACTGGATATGCCATACTCCACTGTACTGACAATCTTGCGGTAAATTTTGCCTTTTTATTGACTGGTTTCACTTTTAAATACTTTTTTATTATTTCTAAAACGAATTAAATTTTATCACAGCGGCGTGGTTTAGATCCTCTAGCGGCGAAAGTTGCATCTTTAATTTTTGTGATTTCTTTTTTTAAATGTTAAGTGCATCACATGAATGTAATTTAAATATGATTGCATTTGGACCAATAGAACCCATTCTACAGCTCTTTTAACTGGGTAGTTATTTTTTTACCACACTGCATATAAGAATGATACATGACGTTCCTACCATATTCTAGAGCACGAATTTTATGCTTAACTTTAATAATGTATATCAAATTCAAAATGTTTGAAGTAATTTAATTGCATTTAAATATATTGTATTTTTTAGCCATATTTGATAATGTCGGAAAGAAGTATATGTTCGACATTTTAACTCATATATATTTTTTTATAACTGTATATATGTTAAACATTAACCGAAAAAAATTGGGAAAGCTTCAATTTGCTGTTTAAAATTCAGTTATTTATGCTTCTTTCTGAATATACTTGCCTCATAAACATCAATCACCTTTTTTTAAAAAAAATCAGGATGTGCCAGTTTAAAATGATTTTCAAAATTTTAAATTTATCCTGTTTTGAACTTTTTATATCAAACATATTTCTAAACAGCATGTGTTACATTTTTTTGCTGTATTCATTATATTTCCATAAACATATCGATTTATAATATAATAATGCTTTATAAATGGAAACTTTTTAGTAGAAAACACTTTTTTAACTTTAGTAATATTTCTGCTACAAAATATTATCAACAATAGACGATTCCTTTTGTGATTAATTTTTGAACAGCGATGAATAAATATGTATCCTTGACATGCTGAGTATTAATAGATTTTATCTTTCTTGAAACTTTTGATGATTATTTTATTAAAATATGAGACACTGAATTTTACCTGAATTTTGTTTTTATTTTTCATAACTGTACAATTTTAGAGCATGGATCACTGCCTCCTCTACAATGCCTCCTCGCTTGTGACGTAGTGGAGGCCGTTTCCCTGACAACGATCGCGTTTTGAGTTTCGTGGCGATTGTGGAACCAATAAGGTTAGTGATTTCGCCTCCACTTCATGACGTTTCACGTTTGTCGTCTGCTCAGTTAATAGGCATTGTTGAGGGGGCAGTGCATGGATACATATAAATGAATACCCATTCATTCATAAATAAATACATAAACTAAAAGAAAAACATCTTTTCTTACACTCTGAATACTTATGTTAAAATATATGTTCAAGAATGAATGTTTACCTATATGATTTAATTTTTAACCGACTTCAAAGAGGAGGTTATGATTTCGACCTGTATGTATTTGTTGTTCACGCATAACTTTTGCAAATATGAACCGATTTTGATAATTCTTTTTTTGTTTGAAAGCGTATGAGGCCCATGTGGTCCCATTCGAATTTCATAAAAATCTGATAATTAGAACTTTTTTAAAAATAAAAACTTTAAATTTCAAATTCATTTTGAAGCAATCGACCAATTACAAGTGTTCATTTTGCATGCTTTTATGTTACACATACATAGACACACGATCTTTTCACTGTTAAAAGTTTCAAGTTTTTGCTGCCTCGTCACTCCACCGCTTTTATGGAATATCTCTATTTTGACCAATGAGAATTCACCATAATACAATGAAGTAATCATTTTCTATAATAGCGATGGATTAACGATAAAGTAAATTTTTAACGTCAAGTCAAGTTTTAAAGTCAAATTTTTAACAGTGTTCTAAGTGCAAAATCCGAACTGGACGAGGGCCAGGATTCACATAAATTTTGCGCTGTTTGCGAAACGAGATTTACTAACAAGAAAATTTATTTAAAACATTGAAAAATTTGCCAAAATTCAGGCTTCTGATTCGTTAATCTGGTTTTGTTAATAGCGCAAATTCTACCTGGATTCCGGACAAGTTATCTTATGCAAGAAACCGGAAATATAGCATCTAGGGGATATAGTGTGGAAATCGGCTATCTCAGGCCGTGTTCAGAGCAACTTACAAAAGTAACCAATGTTATTGACCGATTGTAGGGCAGTACAAAACCAAATTGTGGCATCAATGAAAACTATTCTGTTGAAATGTAGCTGACGTCACACTTCGCTTTGATTTTCATTTCGTACTTGTCTACAATCGGTAAGTGGTCGGTAAGTAGCCGGTAAGTTGTGCTGAACACGCCCTCTGGTAACACTTAAAAAAAGCGCTAAAATGTTCTGTTCTGTAAATGTGCAACAATGCTTATCAAATTTAAAGATAGAAGCGACATCTGCGGGACATTTTCTAAAAATGCAAGAATTATTGCTAGTCTAGATAATGTATCACGAAAATGCCGCAGATGTCGCAGTGATCGACACTTTGGAATTCAGTATCATCGTTGCACATTTAAAGGATACACATTTTTAGCACTGCTTGCATTGTAAAAAATTGAACCCTTTTGCTGCATCGTCAATCCATCGCTTTTATAAGAAACGATTACTTCGCTCTATTATGGAGCATTCTCATTGGTCAAAACAAAGAAATTCTATAAAAGCGATGGAGTAACGATGCAGCAAAAGGGTCCATTTTTTTACAGTGACGATAGCAGATTTTCACTCTATGTATTCCAGAATCTCTCCTTCGAACAATGAAAAGTTCTAAAAAATGAAGGCTTTGTTTTGCTTAACAGCGAATAATCCTTCTGGATCCTAACCACTGTTGCAGAGATGCTAGTTTTTTTTCCAAAGTACGAAATCTTAACTGGAACAATTTTCGTATCCACCAAAGTGAAATATCCACATCGATCCAGACATGAGAATTCGATATCGAAAAGCTTAAAATTCATCTCTAAAGAGCCTTACACGTTAAAGCAAGAGCAGGGCTAGACTAGATACCGGGCTTGCTCATTCCTTATCACGACGTCATAAAAGGTGGCTGGCCGCTGTCAACGATTGGTAAAAACAGGGCTCAAAGTGACGCACCCATCGTTTTGTACCAATCGCTGGATGTCATTCAGCCACCTTTTGTGACGTCATGAAAGGAATGAGAAAGCCCGGTATCTAGTGTCGCCTTGGCAAGTGTGTCTGTGTATCAGAGTGCTTGTTATGCCGGATTTACAAAGTGATTAAAGTATATTGTTATGTGCTAGATTTACATTTGGACAAATATAACTGACGAAAAATTTTTATAAGCTTACCATTAAAGTTAAGCTAGTTAACTTCTTTCATCCATAAAACAAACTCGTTCAGGCGACTACCGCCAAGTTCTGGAATAAAAATTCTTAAATTCTCTGTACTTTGGAAAACCGCGTTTATCAGAAAACAGTCTTAAGGCCCCACAATAGTCACAGAAAAAGTACTCAAAAAGACACGGATGATAATGATAAGTCTATGGGAGCGTTCTTTTCAAATATCTCGTTCAAATTTTAATATTTTTACATGATTTTTTTTTGCATAAAATAGTTGAGGGCGATCCACAACCGGCCTAGTTTTAACTTTTTCGATTTTGCTTATATATTTTTTATATTATAATAATTTCAATTTCAGAACCGGTTTAAACCGGTTTTGAAAGTTAAAGTAATTTTTTAAAAACATCTGAAACCAAAATTGAAAAAGTAAAAACTAGGCCAGTTGTGGATCGTCCTCAGCTATCTTATGCAAAAAAGTCATGTAAAAATATTAAAATTTGAGCAAAATATTTGAAAAGAAAGCTCCCATAGACTTATCATTAGCGTTCGGCTTTTACCGCGTGACTAGTATGTGCTCTTAACTTCAAATATTGTTGCTTTCATATAGACGCATGTTGAATCATGGTGTGATTTTGATAATATCATCCATTTTAGTTTTTATGACTGAAAAGAGCTTTTATTGAACAACATACATCTGACTTGTGTGCTCGACATGAAGCCTGCTTATAAGCCATCGTCAATATACAGGGACGAGATAGCACACAAGGAAATATTACAACACACGAGAAGTACAACCAGGAGCTCCACACAAAGAATGTGTGCAATGGAGCCAGTGGGATACGAACCCACAACCTCACGATCAGCGGCGTGATGTCTTAACCACTCAGCCACAGAGGCCCCTGAAAAGAGTATTTTAATGCATACGAACATTTAGAATTACTTTGCTATGCATTGAATCACAGAAGCAACTTGACGCGCTCTGATTGTGTACGCGTACTTTAAACTGTAAAAAATCTGACCCTTTTGCTGCATTGTCACTACCCCGCTTTTATAGAATATCTCACTTTTGATCCATGAGAATGCTCCATAATAGGCTGAAGGAATCGTTTTCTATATTAGCGGTGGAGGGACGATGCAGCAAAAGGGTCAAATTTTTAACAGTGTACCCTGTTTAAAATATCTTGAAAAATTACCTCTGTTTTTAAAGACTATCCATTTTCTGACCAATGAAAAATGCTCCATAGACGTTTTTAGATCGCTCTCATTAGTCAGAAAAACAAAGGTAATTTTTCACAATAATTTTAACGTGTACTGATGGATTGTCAACTTTTTAATGCCCAATTACGAAGTTTTTATATTTCAATGTGGACCTTAAGGCACTACACTAGTATCAGAAAAAGACCCTGATGTTAGTGTAAAGAAAATTTTCAAATATCTCGCTCAAATTTTAATATATTTACATGATTTTTTTGCATAGGATAGCCGAGGATGATCTACAACCGGCCTAGTTTTTACTTCTTCGATTTTGCTTATGTATGTTTTATACAGCCCATATTCAAAATATTAGAATAATTACCTTTTTTTTTAGAAATTGAAAATATCGTTTGGTAATTTAATATCTTTTAATGAAAATATGCAAACGATATTTTTATTAAGAACTTATTGTTGATTAAACTTACTTGTTATCAAATTTAATATCATTTTTGAAAAGATTAATTGCAAAAAAAATTATTTTGAAAAGTCAAAATATTAGAATATTTATTCAAGTGGTTCAAAATATTAGAATATTTCACATTAATTCTCCTTTAATTATTACCAATTCTTAACTGGTGGCATCATTGATTAAATTCAGACTATTTTATTTAAAATCAGTATTCTTTTTTGCAGTTTGTTTCTTTTTCGTCTTAAAATGGGCCGTGTGAGTGATATTCCTGAATCTACTAAACTTCGTATGGTTGACTTGTATCGGCACGGTAAAAATCAATGTTTTATGGCGAATTATTTACATTGTTCGCAATCGAGCGTTAGTAAAATACTAACACAATATTCAAAAATTGGAAAATTTCAAAATAATCGCCGAAATGGTGGCCGAAAACCAAAAACATCTGCTAGAGATGACAGGAAATTGAAGCGCATAGTTAAGAAAAACCGTTTTAAAAGTGTGCGATTCTTGCACCGAAAATGGAAAGAAGAAGGAGTTGAAGTTTCTACATCGACAACATTAAGACGTTTCCATAAATTTAAATTTGAATCTCGTGTACCGAAAACAAAACCTCTCATGACTGCAAGACAAAAGCGTATAAGATTGAATTGGTGTAAATCAAGACGTTTATGGAGCAATGAAGATTGGAAAAATATATTATTTAGTGATGAAAGTATGTTTTGTGTTTCATATGGTAATCAAGGTATTCGAGTTTGGAGAATGAAGCAAGAAGCATTTGATAAAGAATGCCTTAAACGTTCCGTAAAATTTGCTGCTAGTGTCATGGTTTGGGGTTGTATGAGTGCAGAAGGACCTGGAAAGTTATGCATCGTCGACGAAAAGGTTAACTCTCTGATATATCAAGAAATTTTAGAATATTACATGATTCCATCATCAGAAGATTTATTTGAAGATGATTTCATCTTTCAACAAGATTTAGCGTCCCCGCATACCTCGGTGTCAACTAAGAATTGGTTCCGCCAACGCAACATTAAGGTACTTCCTTGGCCACCAAATTCACCAGATCTTAATCCCATCGAAAACTTATGGTGTATAATGAAGAAAAAACTTCAAGAAAATCCTCCTTCAAGTAAAACTGAGTTAGTGGCACGTACAAAGTCTATTTGGGCTAATATTGATAGAAATTAAAATAGTAAACTTTAAACTTTAAACTTTAAATCTTTAAACATTGATAGAAATGTTTGTAAACACCTTGTATATAGTATGCAAGATCGATTGTACGCTGTTATGAAAGCTAAAGGGGATGCTACAAAATATTAACTACCATTTACTTCATATTCATAAGGTAATATTGTTGCGTAAAATAAAATATTCTAATATTTTGAACCAATCTAAATTTTATTCTAATATTCTGGTGTGTTTAAGGAAGCTGTATACCTAATTTATTGTGCTGTATTTTACATTTTATGAATGTTAAATTCTTATCTAAACATTCCAGATTTAATTTATAAGAAATTTAATTGCATTTACTTAGTATAAAAAATAAATAAATGACAAATAATTTTTTCTTATTACTTTTTCTCAATTATTCTAATATTTTGAATATGAGCTGTATAATGATAGTTTTAATTTCAGAACCGTTTAAACCGGTTTTGAAAATATTTTTTTTTTAAATCTGAAACCAAAATTGAAAAGTAAAAACTAGGCCGGTTGTGGAATATCCTCAGCTATCCTATGCAAAAAAAAAAAGAAAAAAAATCACGTAAAAATTTTAAAATTTGAGCGAGATATTTCAAAAGAACGCCCCCATAGACTTCACGTTATCATCCGGGTGTTTTTCTGTGCCTAGTGTGCGGCCTTAAAGTTTGCTGGATGCGATAAATTTCCGAAATGTTAAAGTTTAAATAGACAAGTTCTCGCATCCATTAAAGCGGAAATAGACATTGATACCAATCGACATCCTTAAGTTGTTGAAAAGATGAAAATCCTTTAGTATATATTTTGCACCGGAGGAAAAAATTATCTGTCCATATCAATGCAAAATAACGTGCATAGATATGTGTAACAAAATTATCTTTAGATTCAGATTTGGTAACCGGATTAGACACCAGAATGATTTCAGATTTTGTTCATGTAGGATTCCTCGATGTGAATATGACGACACATGGAGCACAGTATACGATTGATTGAAAAGATTCTGGACAAAAATGAATCATCAAGGGGGTCCTTGTGGCCGAGTGGTTAACACACGCTGCTAATCTCTTGAGAGCGTAGGAGATTGTGGGTTCGAATTCCACTGGCTCCGTTGCACGCACTCTTTATGTGTAGCCCCCGGTTGTACTTTTCTTGTGTCGTAATATTTCCTTGTGCTATCTTGTCCTTGTATGTCCACGAATTTGTAAAATAATATGAATTATGCATTTATATCTGTGTATAAATAAAGGATCATTCGGCGTACAACCAGGAAATCATCATCAAATTTTATAATAGAAAATGCCTAGCATTGCGATACATTGTTAAAAATTTAACTTTGGCTGAATCGTCACTCCATCCCTTTTGTGGAATATCTCATACATACACTGTAAAAAAAAAATTACCCTTTTGCTGCATCGTCACTCCCCCGCTTTTATAAAATATTTGTCTTTTGACCCATGAGAATGCTCCATGATAGGCTTAAATAATCGTTTTCCATAAAAGCGGTGGAGTGACGATGCAGCAAAAGGGTGAAATTTTTAACAGTTTAGTTGAGACAAAAGCGTCCGTGAAAAAGTATTTGGGCATCGAATGCTGTCACTCTCTTATAGATGCAGCCAGGTACAGGTTATGATTTTCGGATTCCTCGTCGAATCATCACCGCTCATTTCCGATGCCTTTACTGCATTTATAGGAATTAGATTGTTGTTGTTTATCTATTGAATCATAGAGCAATTTTTGTTAAAATCTTTTTTTTTTTTGCTTTTTCCGACTGAAGGGGGAGTACTTTTGACTACACTAGAAAAGCATTTTACTATTCACTGATACATGGAATCATTTTGCTGTTTACTCATATATGGAAGCGCTCTGCCGCGCGCTTATGTGTAAGGACACTTTACTTGAGGTGTTGTCACCTTTCGATAACCACTTCCGATGTCCGTACGATTAGAATTTGACTTTAAGATTTCATGAATGCGGTAGCTTTTCGTCGTGCCAGATCTGAAGAAGTTACCACATCCAGAAAACCTAAAGATTCACAACGATACTAACCGATATTGTAAGTATCTTTTTAAAAGTTGACAATCAAACAGTGACAACTAAAGTGAATACGTCAGGACTCAGCTAAGTGCGTTCATTAGTAATGCGTTGCAAAGAGCCATCATATGTCAGTACCCATAATTATGTATTACGGTATAAATAACTAAAAAGTAGGAAATAAATTTAACTTTTTCGAAAAAATGTATAACCGACTCCAAAGAAAAGCGCTAAAAAGAATTAAATAATTCTATAAAATTCTCTAATGACAAATCGTCATCCAATAACCACACATTGACTATCATGGACCGGTATAAAACGGTTAAATTTCATATATAGCATTTAATATCCACCAAACATAGATTTTCCAGAGAATATTTTTTACAACAGATTAATTTACATATTTTTGATTTAATTTTTGAATATATACATATAAAAAGTAATGAATTACTTTTTGAAGTTGGTGCCAAACTATCTTAAGTATAGTAAGAATTGTGGATACATTATGTCTAGTACCATAAATAAAATGTGGAAATCACTATCGATTATGATTGTTTGGCACCAACTTCAAAAAGTAATTCATTACTTTTTTATATGTATATATTCAAAAATTAAATCAAAAATATGTAAATTAATCTGTTGTAAAAAATATTCTCTGGAAAATCTATGTTTGGTGGATATTAAATGCTATATATTAAATTTAACCGTTTTATACCGGTACATGATAGTCAATGTGTGGTTATTGGATGACAATTTGTCATTAGAGAATATTATAGAATTATTTAATTCTTTTTACCGCTTTTCTTTGGAGTCGGTTATACATTTTTTTGAAAAAGTTAAATTTTTAAACATATCATGAATTAAAATGCAGCCTTGGAATACGGGATATTTATAGAATTCATGATCCTTGATAATTTGATTCATCACTTTATAATGAAATTTATTTAGATCTGAGATACCTAATTAATTTACTTTTTTATAACTGTACATTTTCATGGCAGGTCAAATATGTGTACTGATACATCCAAAAATATAGCTGTAAAATCTTCAAGTAGCAAAAGAATTATTGTACTTTAAGTTTCTGAATATTTACGTAAAAAATACTGTGGTGAATAAATGATTCCTGTTACGATAGAAAAAAATGAAAGCTTTATATGTTAAATAGGTTCGATTTTTCTTTAAAAAAAGTTAAGGTTACATTGTCAAAAAAGTATGGAATGGGCAAATATGACTAAGCATAAACAATAAAAATAACTATATGAAATACAATATACATCTTTTTATGATTTTAATGTGATGCCATATAACTCGATTTAACCAATTATACATTTGAAGAGAAAAAGTTTTTTAAATGTCATATCAGAATCGGAGCCATTTTCCGAAAAACATATATTTAGAAAAAAAAAGCCGCTCGTCGGTGTGAGTGTTAGTCCGTCTGTTTGTAAACACCTCTATCTTCCCAATTGAGATAAAGACTTGGAATTTGGAGTGTACAAAACATGTAATAATAAAAGGAATTTTACTGAATATCAGTAACATCGATTATCCCTAACTAATTTTTCGTACTCTCGTAATTATCTTCTGAATCTTACATAAAAGTGTTTGATTTTTAAAAAAAATTTTAACGAGAGGGTGTAAAAGGCAATAAAAAAAAAGATTAAATTTTGCATGAAAAACGAAGTCGATTGGATAATTTGTTACAGGGTTATTTGTACTCCTATTTTCAACATACTTCGACTTTCCAGGATACTGTATTTCATTCAAATTTCAATTTAAATATATACTTTAATTTGAGATGATACACTTTATCTGACGCTTAAACTGTTAGTTAATACATTTTTCGAGTTATAAGGATGTTTGTTTTGGTAATCTATTATTCCGTCGATCAAAAAACTATCGCCAAACTATAAGGTTAAATGTATATATTGACTTATCGTAAATGTCACATTTATTTGACATTAAACACGTTACATATGCTTCCATTTTGTAATGTGTTGCTTGTAGTAATTTATGCTTGTAATAATTTATGCTTGTAATTTTTAATTTGAAGTATTATTATTTATATTTTTATTAATTTTTGCTAATTTATTTATTCTGTCATTATTTAAAATAAAAATTATGCCAATTTGTGTCATTTAAGAAAAGTTTGGAGATTTATATAATTTGTCAAAATAGATTGATGGGATGATAAAGTAGTACTTAAAACTGTTAGTTAATACATTTTTCGAGTTATAAGGATGTTTATTTGCTAATCTATTATTCCGTCGATCAAAAATCTATCGCCAAACTATAAGGTTAAATGTCAATATTGGCTTATCGTAAATGTCACATTCATTTGACATTAAACACGTTATATATGCTTGCATTTTGTAATGTGTTGCTTGTAGTAATTTATGCTTGTAATAATTTATGCTTGTAATTTTTAATTTGAAGTATTATTTATATTTTTATTAATTTTTGCTAATTTATTTATTCTGTCATTATTTAAAATAAAAATTATGCAAATTTGTATCATTTAAGAAAAGTTTGGCGATTTATATAATTTGTCAAAATAGGTTGATGGGATGATAAAGTAGTAGGGGAGAAGGGGGCACGTTTGAACTGGGTGTACTTTGAACACTCTAAATATTTTCCTTCAAATAAATTATTTTTTAAAATGTTTACATCAATCCATTACTACTGGTTCTGTGCAATAAGTATACAAAGCTGAATCATTTTGTAAGCACAATTCTGATTAGCAAGATTTTTCTCCTTCTTGAATCTAAACGTAAGAAAATAAATTTTTAAGATTTTTGTTGACAATTTTGTATCCCTAAAATATAATTTATTGTTCATAACTTAAATAAAGATGTAATCTTTAGTTAATAAGCTTTGTTTTATTCAAATTCTTCAGTCGAGTTGAGTAAACAGTTGTAATGGTGAACTCCATGTGATGGAGCACCATTGAATAAAAAAGCTCCTTCACCATTGAACATGTAAAACTGTGAAGTAATGAGTTGTTGATGTACCTAAATATTATTATTACTGGATTTTTTCGATGTGAAAAGTGGCCATTTAAGAATACAAAAGAACATGCACTTATACTATTAACCATCTCTCCTTACTGCACACATGTATTATAATCTCTGGATGTATCAGCGATAGGAAGTTTCAAATCTAAATTGATGATGGTATTCATTTGTTTGATAATTGAAAATCCCGGATACACAATAACGATTTTAGAAAACTTGTCTAACAAAGCATATATTCTTTCATTTACTCTTTCCCAAACATTATTTTTGATTTTTGTACTAGATAAAACGGAATTTAAGTCAGGTTTTTTTCATAAAAAGAGACAATGAAAATTTTTAATTTTCCAGAAGCATCAGATATCATACTGGTGTATTTCAAGGATATTGTAAAAAAGTTTTCAAAATCTAACATACTTGGAGGGACACTCTGTATTGTTTCAATAATTATTTTTGGCGTCAACTTTTGGTTAAATAATATAAAAAATATTAGTTTCAATAAAATATAGTTATTAAATTTTATTCATATAAAGCTTAATTTTAGAAATGTATAGCTAAAATGTACAAAGAATTAAAAAAAATATATCAATAATAAATTTATATTAACTTTTCTCGACTTTTTTCAGTTATACTTTTCTGATATAAACAAAACTTCCTTTCATTTAGAAAACTAATGCCATCAACAGAGATCAAATACATTTCGTTGCTTAATTGCTTATTGAAGTGAAATATCTTTCATTACAACTTTGAATGGATTCTATCATCTTCACGTCCTTAAACATTGTTTATTAAAGTAGAACAATAAATGATTTTGAATGATTTTAGTTGAATCATTTCTATTCATTGTATCAAAAAGTTTTGAAAGAATTTTTAGATTTAAAACTTCAACATCCATTAATAAAGTTTTCATACTTTAATGAACACTATGTTATGAAAATCTTTAATATAAATTTCAAAACATGCAGAAAAATTTCCTATATGCTTTGTGATATTTTTGTATCACAAAACGAATAAATAAATTGATTTTATATGTTTCTATTTTTATGAGCTATTTCGTCAACATTAATTTCTATGTCAATAATTTATAAAGTTTTATTTTTTTTAAATATTTATATTATTTTGAAATATACGTTAATTATTGACAAAAAAAAAGAAGATTTTTTAGAAAGATACTTTTACTCAAAAGATAAGTTTTACTAAAAAGATAAAACTTGGAAATTTAAATTTTTAAAATATTAATCGTAACACAAATCTCGATCCAATGTAAATCTCAAATACTCTTCTTCAGGCAAGAAGTTTATGACGGGCGATTAACTGCACGACGGATATAAGTCCGAGGAAGGAAGGAGCGCACTTCGTTGCAGTCTTTCCATGTGAATCTATATCCTGTATATACCCAAGGAAATCCAAGCTTCGAAGAAAACCAAGGAAAACATAAAACATCTAGGACTGCGTTTACATTGTCTTCGATCCTAGCACCTCCTGTCTACGAGCTTTTGGAACAGAAGCTCTCGACAACTGGTGAGGCTCCGTCTAAAGTGTAATTAAAACAATGTAATACAATAATATTTAAATGTTTTCTTGTGTTTTTTTTTTATTTTTGCTATTAAAGTATAAAGTTAAAACAGAAAAATAGCTTATTAAATAACTGATTCAGAAAAATGCTTAGGATAGAAAATAGATTATGTTTGAATTTTGCAGGTTTTCCATGATCACGATCAAATACTTAATGATTTCTTCTCGACATCATTAACCGTCTATGAAAAAGCAGTGCCGTAATTTCAAGTAATCACTATGTAATATATTGTTGTAGTGTATAGGGTCTTCCAGTGGATATGCAATGACAGTCAAAAGGAATTGTCGAGATCGGAGTAATGATATAATATGGCTATTGGATGTCTTTGTATATAGCACTATAGTTGCGGTTTAGATAATGAGACATTGATAGCCATATCGCACGATTTGCTCTATGTCTTATTACATAAACTACATTCGTTACAAATATTTTTAATAATAAACATCATTATCATGTTGTTAATTTTGTAGCTTTTAATAAAAATTTAAGTTTTATTGATTGTTTTTCTTTTCATTTGATGTTAGAAATATGTTTTCCTTTAATAAATCCATATGTAGATTTGTGCGTGTATATTATAGGAATATACGCAAATTCTATAACTTTGTTTTATTAATCTTAATAAAAACATAAACAAATTTTCCTTTGTAACAAGCCACTTTACTTTAATGAATCCATATATAGATGTGTGCGTGCATATTACATTAGTAATATACGAAAATCGAAAATTCTTTTAAATGATAAAGAACATAAATAAATCTTCTTTTGTAGTGAGCCCTACATTTTGTAAGGAAAAAATGAAGAAAGCAATATTGGTTTCTTAAAAAAAAGGAATAGCTTTTCCTTTATTGACTTAACCAAAAACGTAATTTAAATGGAAAAAAGAAACTTCAAATTCTGTTTATGATCTCCAAACATAATATCAATACATTTCTTTTCAATTCAAACTTTTTTTTTCAAATGAAATGATTTTGTATTTGCAATGAAAAAATATCTTCGTTATTAAAAGAATTTTTTTCACTCGAAAAATACATGCATGCATACACTATCTGAGCATTGATTATCGTTCACTTGCGATTTTAGACATTTTGTTAAAGATCTAGAAAAATACACAAGGAATCATCTCGAAACTCTTAGTGTATAAATATAATAGTATAAGTCATACATCTCCGTGAAGATGTTTTCCCGAAACTCTATAAGGGACCATCAACAAATTAAAAAGTAATGGATATCTTTTGAATAACCCTGTCAAAACTAATGTAGCAAAAGCGCTCAAACTCTAGATTATGATTGAGTGTCTTATTGTAATACACTGTGTTCATTTTTTATGCAAATAGCATTCATACTCGCAGAGTAATTATGGTTTTTTATAAAAATGGCCCCAAATTTTTCCAAGTTTTTTGCTTATAATTTTCAGAGTTCTTAATATAAAATAATATGGTTTTCTGAAAATATGACAAACAGCATTGCACTCAATACCCCGTAATCAGATATCAAAAATAATACAAATTGTATGAAAAATGAGTAGATTTACTAAATAATTTTTCACTGCGCATGCGTCAACGTTATAAAAATTTCATTTCCATATTATATTAGCTAAATATATAGAGCAACTCTTTTGAAAGTCTCAAAATCATAGCTTGGAAATTCTGAAAGTAATCGTCTATAGAAAAGAACAAAATCCGTTGTTTCCAAAATGAAGCAAAAAAATTAGGGATTTTATCCAAATGTATATTCTATATAGTATTGTATATTCTATATTGACACTAATCAATGAATATATGGATACAACCCCTCTTGTTTTGCTTCATTTTGAGAATAATGGATTTTCAACTTATTCAATTGACGATTATTTTCATAATTTTCAAGTTATGATTCTGCAACTTTTACAAAAGTTGCTCTAAACATTTAGCGAACATAATATGCAAATGGAATTTTAATATCGTTGACGCATGCGCAGTGAAAAATTATTTGGTAAACCTACTCATTTTTCATACAATTTTTATTATTTTTTAATTCATATTACAGAGTATTGTGTGCAATGTTGTTTGTCATATTTTCAGAAAAAAAATATTATTTTATATTAAGAACTCTGAAAATTATAAGGAAAAAACTTGGAAAAATTTGGGGTCATTTTTATAAAAACTTTAATTACTCTGCGAGTATGCCTGCTATTTGCATAAAAATGAACACAGTGTATTACAAAATGGTATTTAATCATAATCTACAGTTAGAGCGCTTTTGCTACATTAGTTTTGACAGGGTTATTCAAAAGATATTCATTCTTTTTTAATTTGTTAACGGTCCCCTATGAAGTTTCGGGAAAAAATCTTGACGGAGATGTATGACTTATACTATTATAATCATACACAAGAGTTTCGAAATGATTCCTCATGTATCTTTCTAGATATTTAACAAAATGTCTAAAATCGCAAGTGAACGATATTCAATGGCCAGATAGTGTATATACATATGTATCTTCAAGTAGGAAATTTCTATTTTTGTGACACGGAACATCATTTTAAAGTATAAGCATAGTATAATTTTGAGGAATGGCTTTTTATCAAATAAAAATAATAGACATTTGTGTATTTTTTAATTTGGTAAACATAATTTTGTAAAAAAAACTTAACTTGATTCAAAGGAGAAAAGCTTTTGTTGAATTTGATAAAATTTCTGTTGCATCAGACATTGTAATTTTCTTAAAAACACTGATAATCTAAAGTTACGCTTGTGCTTCACACTCTGTCACTTTATTGAAGACGACTTTAAGACTTTATAAACGATTTTTTAACTTGATTTGCTTGATTAATTTTATTTAGTATTAATTTAATTTATTATTATTTTTAAAAGCTTTATAAAAGATAAATTTTAGTCTTTAAAATAAGATACAAATTTTTATTTATGGACGAATTCAATTACAGTCAAATTTCGTTAAAGCAAACACTAAAAAAAAAATTTTTCTGTTCTTGATATCCTAATTTGAATACATTTCATACAATTGGATAGGATAGTCGGTACATATTCGCTCTAAAAATAATTCGCATTAAGCGTTTTCGTATTAACCCCTTGCGGGGCGGTGGTTTCATAGATATACCACTTAATTTTAATTGACAAACGCCACCTTCGCACCGGAATTTTGTTAAAGAAAATTGCGGTTTCCTGAATGCGTAAAGTATAGCGTTTTCTTAATTAAAAATAAAATTGTTTTCGAATTCCGGTGTCAGTCATTAATTTCAATACTTAAGCAATGAATTTGCCCTGCCCCGCAAAGGGTCAGGGCCGTAACCAGCGAATCATGTCAGCGGGGGCTCCGAAATTTTTTGGGGGGGGCTGACATCTTTTAGCAATTCATACAGTATGTAAGCAAACTCAATACAATAAAAACTGATAAAATGGATTTGGCTATAAATGAACCTGACTAAAGCGTAACCTGTCTATGACGAAACCTTCCTGAATCGAACATACTTTGTGATCATCAGAAAATGAATACAAAACAATTAGGACCTGTGTACCTCTGAATCCTTTATGATCCAAATCCTGAATACATTAAAATTTCATCTTCTAAAGCCTTTTTTTGTGAATTTTTGAATCTACATTAGAAAATTCACACTTAGAGGTTTGCACGGGCCGAAATTTCCAAGCCCAAGCCTGACCCGATCCGTAAAAAAAAATTGACCCTCCTTGTTATTAAAGTTAAAATTTCAGGCCGGCCCGTAGAGAAGATTTAGCGGCCCGACAGGACCGATATAATAGCTAAAAATAAGGCACGAGCTCGTCTAGACCCGGAAAAAAGGTTAAAAATTCATCCCGAATCCGGCCCGAGTAAGTTTCTACAAAACATTGATATTTATTCTTACAGAAGAGTTCAGACCAAAAAAATTTATCTTAGTCTTTTTTTTCCCCATGTTTATAATCTCCATTAATGCAGAAGTGCCGTGTTCTGCAGCGCCGTGCGAAAACGTGGGCGAAGGGGACGGTCGCCCCGGGCGCGGAAATTTAGGGGGCACGAAATTAATACTACCAACATCATTTTTGGGCTGTTACAAGAAAAAGTTGGTGGAATGGGGCACCAAATTGACATTTTACTCCGGGCGCAGTTGTTTCTTAGTACGGCCCTGGTAGGGTGCGATATTTATGCTTTTAATGAATCTTTATTTGTTGTAAATCTTTCAGTTATCATTAATATTTTTAATCCATGCTCCATGTAATGGAGATATAAAAATCTAAAAAATGGTATATGGTAAAAGTAAAATCGTCTAAGACGGAATCACATGGGAAAGAAAAAAATACATTCCCTTCTTAGCAGGTGTAAATGTTTAATATATTTTTTTCTTGCATATTATTGTTAGCCATTTTGCATGGATGAACAGTTTAAAAGAAGTTAAAAAAAATTTGTAGTTTTCATTTTAAAAGAAAATTCAGTCATAATCAGGTTTTTGTTTCATGTGTTTAACTCTGTTTTAATGAGCCTAGTAGCTACTATTCTTTAAAACAATAAATTCCAATGTTTAATTCTAGAATAATGACGACTTAAAAGCATAAGCCACTTTTGCAAAAGTTTTTGGACCAAGCCAAATTTTATTGATTTATGAACAGACTTGGACACGTCCAGAAAAGAATTTTCATACGGGATGATTCAATAGTAACTGATTATTTCGGTCTGTGAAGACTAGGAAGAATGAAATCAGTCTCGGCTTCGTATGGAAAAAATACGTTAGGCCCGGTACGACCCGATACTCCAGGAAAAGAATTAAGGCTCGGCCCAGCCCAGTCCGAGTCTTCAGAAGTAAGGCTCGAGCCCGGCCCGGCTTGAATGCCGTTAATGGAAATCGTCCGTGCAGATCTCTAATTCATACAATTATTTAAGAGGTTACTTCAGTCAAGTCAAGCGAAAAAATCCGTTTGCTAATGCTAATTCTATGGAAGAGATTTTAAAAAGTATCTCGTTTGAATTTACACATTTTTAAATATTTTTTTATTAAATAGTTTAGATCGATTCATACAAAGCGTGGTTTTTACTTGTTCGATTTATTTTACAGGTATTTTTTGTGAGGACATTTTTATTTTCGGAACCGGTTTGGAAAATAAAGACATCTTCATAAAAAAAAAATTCTGTAAAGTTTTTTTTTCTTTTTTTTTGCTAATTAAGTTTAAAGGTTTGAAATTTTTTTAGTTGTTCTCCATGGAGTACTGAATATTTTTGCTATGGATTTAACATTTAAATTTAGAGTTATTTAAAAAAAAAATATTTAAATTGAGAGCTTATTGAATTTCCTTCATTTTTTGCTATACACGAGAGAAAAAAATTCATATTAAATGTAAAATCCCATGCATTTAAAAATTCATACACAGTTTTATGTATAGTATATTCCCATGAATAAGGAAAACAATCAAAGTCAAAATATTCATATTTATAAATGTAGTAGGGATTTTTAAAAAGTTATTTTTTAAATTTAATTTTAGTAAAATAGCTCGTTTTACAAATAATAATAATAACAATAATTTTATTTAATTTTTAGCATTAAGTATTGTGCCTCCAGATATTTAACAATATTATAATATTATTCAAAATTGAAGATATGTTTTCAAAGGTACTGTGCCCCCTTAACATAGCTTACTTCGTATACGTGTTACATATTTTTCCTGAGGTTAATCCAAACTCATTTCAGAAATTTAAAAAAAAAAAAAAAAAAAAAAAAAAAAAACAAGAATATGAACTATGATAAAAAGTTTATTAAATCCAATTGATTTTTTTAAATCATCAGATTTTAAAATATTCACCTTTTATATAAACATTTTAATAACAATTTTAATTTTCCTTAAGAAAGGTGTTATAGTAAAAATAAAATACATTGACATGTTTCGGAACCGTCAAATAAGTGTTTTTTGTTATTTATATCTCATTGTCGCGTGTCATTTGTATTGTCCGAGAAATATTTTGAAAATTTGTTTTATTTATGTTATGACTATGGAACTTATTTGACGGTTCCGAAACATGTCAATGTATTTTATTTTTACTATAACACCTTTCTTAAGAAAAATTAAAATTGTTATTAAAAAGAATATGAACTTCCATTTTCGAAACAAGTGAACAGTCTTCATTAAATGAAGGCAACTATTTATTATTATGCATTTCCCTTTTTCTAAGGGTCTTAAAAAATGTTTTTCATTCACTCAATATCATGATGAATTTTCATGATGCATTCAAGAATTTTTTTTTTTTTTTAATAAATGCCATATATCATAAGTTATAACCATTTTCTACTCTGTGACTAGCATTTCATCGTTAAATTCCAGAAAAATCAGCCTACAGCGTTAAATTTGTTGTTATTTTTTTACCAGATTATTATTATTTTTTTTTTCATATTCTGTTATAGAAAAACATAAAACCTGTATTGTCTGAATAACTGCAAATGTCTTTATAAAAAAAAATGAAAATAATCAGAAAATAGTTCGTTTAAATTGATAAACAGTCTTAGCACAAAACTCAGTTGCGCAGTTTAATCCTTTGAGTCTGAATAATCCATGTCTGTAAATTTTATGCTTTTATTAATAAAAATTATTTCGCAAATGTGTCAGAACTCAGAAAGTAGTGGATTTAAGCTTGAAAATAGATTTAAATGCTTTATATAACAAATAACTGAAAATATTTTAATATAAGGTATTTTATCATAAAATAAACTTAACTTTAATCATGCTTTTTCGCTTAATGTTTTTTATTGTTTTATGACAAATTAAAAAAAAAATGGTTTGCAAATTTATGAAACACACACAAAAAAAGTAATAATAATAATATTATTATTATTATTATTAAATTTTGCTTTTCCAATATACCCTTGCCGTACTTCCAGCATGAAAGAATTACTAGTATTCAAGCAATTATTTTTCTTATTTCATTTGTATATAAATTGACATATTTTTATCTCAATCTGTTTCACAAGGGATATTTCATCATTAACTAAACCTACTGCCAAATATATATTGCCAATAGGCAAATCATTAAAATTTAGAAACGCGTGTTTTTAGTTAACTACATTTAGTGAAGATGTTTCCCCATTGCATTATTAATTGCCGATCAGCTTGACCAAGATATCTGTTTCCATTCATCCTGTATAAGATTATGGCTTTTAAATTATCACAAAAAGACCGACGAAACACGTGGTAGCTAGTTTCTGCATCTGGATTTAATTTTTGAGAAGAAAGAAATGTTCCGATCTAGAACGCGTTTCCAGAACTGTACCGCAAATTTCTTTGCCGCAAACAAGATAATGCAAAATAACTGATAGTAGTGTTCTGAAAGAAGTTCAGTTTCATTCTCCCTTTCTTTTTTCTTTCTTTCTTCTTCTTTTCTTTTTAAGCTATTGCATAGCTTTTATCGCGGGCTTTGAGCGCGGCGACCGAATCCAAAAATTCCGTAACGAGGAAAATCCTAACAATCCCTAACGAAAAAAACCTAACACTCGGCTAACGCCGTTTCAGTTCGGCAGACTCCGGCATGGTATCATTCGGTAGACTTCGGCAGACATTGACACGGTATTTTTCAGATATTTAGAGGATATCAAGTCTCAAACTTATATTTCTTATTTCAGTTACTAAAAATCTATAGTTTAAATATTAAAAATTCCTGATAGAATGTGTATAGAAAAGAATCTTCTTAAGATAACATAATGTAGGATAATATAGCTTTTGGAGATTGGAGACCCGCCCAATGGTGAGGATCGAAAAATTTAAAATACTTATAACTCACGATCTAATTTTCGTAGCGCGGCCAAATTTTGTTTGGTAATTTATTATGAGACAGTGTTAATTTTTGGTGACAGGAGAACCCCCACGCTGAGGGTAGAAAAATTTAAAAGGCTTATGACGCGCGATCTAATTTTCAGAGCGCAGCCAAATTTTGTTTGGTAATTTATTATGAGACAGTTTTATTTTTTGGTGACAGGAGACCCCCCACGGTGAGGGTCGAAAAATTTAAAATGCTAATAACTCGCGATATAATTTTCGTAGTGCTTCCAAATTTTGTTTGGTAATTTATTAAGGTATTGCACAGCTTTTATCGCGGGCTTTGAGCGCGGCGAAAGAATCTAGAAATTCCGTAACGAGAAAAAATACCTAACACTCCGGCTAACGTCGCTTCAGTTTGGCAGACTTCGGCACGGTATCCTTCGGTAGACTTCGGCAGACATTGACGCGGTATTTTTCAGATATTTTGAGAATATCAAGTCTCAAACTTATGTTTTTTATTTCAGTTACCATAAACGTATAGTTTCAATGATAAAAAAATCCTGATTAACCTACATGTATTGTAAGATAATAAAAATATTTTAAACGATTTTTCTTTTATTGAACTAATTCTCATTACTTCAATAAAAGAAAAAAAAAATGTTATCGGTCATCACTCTCAAAAAGTGTAACTTGAATTAATATCAAAGACATTAATATCAAATAAATCAAAATATTAATATAAAAAAACTGCATAAATAAAAAATAAATAAATAATTATAATTGCGTAAGTTGATAAAAAATGCTATGCAATAGCTTTACCGCGGCAGTCCCCGAGTACCACACGTATTTTTTTTTTTTTTTTACTCTTGAGGAAAGTTAAAATATACATTTTGTAAAAAAAGTAAAAAATATTGAAGGCTTTAGAGGGGGCTCCTGAGGAATCTAGGGGGGTTTCAGCCCCCTTCGCCCCCATCTGGTTACGGGCCTGCAAAGGGTTAACAAGGTTCGACTGTATATACAAGTTTTGTTTGATAGGATACATTGTATAAATTCATTAATTGCACATATAAAATTTTATACACGATTTATAAAAATTCAGCATGCTAAAAATATTGTTACCAGAAAAAATAAATAAAACTTTTAAAATTATAAATATAGAAGGAAAGCGTGTTTATTTTTTGTTCTATTGTAGGTGGATTCTTGTAACAGACCTGTGGCTATGAAGGTCTGGAAATTAAGTAATTAAAAACATACATAGCCATCGCCTACTATTGTGTTACTGACGCAATTTTAGTATTCGCCAGTGACTAGAGGAAAGTAAAAGAAATCTCTTTTCTGATATGGCTTGGAATATGAAGTTTGCGTATGGGAAAATAAAGAAGAGCAAGTTCTAACAAATCGACATTATAAAATATTTTGTCGTAATTTATCACTTTATCTAATTTTTGCGTAAAACGTTGGATAAGAGCCAACATTTGTCTGGTATGGCCAGTAACCTACTTTTTTTAAAAAATTAAGATTTCTTGCTTTACACCCCATAATGCATGTTATCGAATTGTCCTTGTTTTCGGTTTAATTAAAGTGCATTTAAATAAAGCACTATATAAGAATACAACAATATCAAAAAAGTGGTGCCACTCAAAAAATCCGATTTTTAAAAAATAGCTCCACTGAAAAAACTGCATTGGTCGCAAGTTTCTACTGAGGGAACCTCTACTTTATAATTTAATTTCTTGAAACTACCGGTTTTAGACTATAATTTCATAACAAGCGAAAATATTATTTAATTTCTGATAGGTTGCAGAATAAATTTGCATTTTTGAAATTAAAATGTAAATTAGAGAACGATGTTTAAACACAAACATCGTTTATACACAATTTTTTTTCTGATTAGTGTCATTTTCCCCACAGAAGTAAAATTTGTGTTTATCAAAACTATCATTAAAAAAACAATCAGTATTTATTTTATTTTAAGAAACAAAAAACTTGCTACTAAAAAAGTATTTTTCTAACAAAAAAGAAAAAAATGATTCATAAAAGCGAAATTTTTGAAACGGTAAACAAACCCATTTGTTCTACAGCATGAATACAATTCAAGAAAGACTTCATACAATTTTGTTACTCAGCAAAAGTTAATGCGTGGTATGATAAACATACGTATGGGATGAATAATGTACCTAAATATAAATTCATAAATATAAATACATAAAGTTAAATATATACATTGAATGACACACTACAAATTAGTTTTGTGTATATTATAAGGTGGTCTGGTGTAATAACACCAGGCGGGGCAATAACGCCAAGTGATAATATTATGCATAATTATGAAATAATCCGGTAAATGACACCCATGTGCTCTGCGCAGAAGAGTTTTGAGTCATATAAATCGCAAAAAACAGCTTCAAGTTAATTTGGTTCATTTTTAGATCTTGTAGTTTTTACAAGCAACTAAAATTAACGCTTGATCTAAAATTTGCGAGATACGTTTTGTGATGATGTGAAGACTATTTTTTTTTCTCCGGAAATACTTTGTTAATTACATAAGTTTGTAGTACATTTCATGGACATTCAAAATGTTGTTGAAGATTTTGTATATCTTCTCAAGATAATTTGTAATTTAAAATGTACAGCGTGATAACTATAACGGGGTAATAACGCCAATCCATGGCATTAATACCCCGGATGATTCCCTAAAGTGGCCGAGCTACATCCTAAATACTGATTCAAATGAACACAGTTAAAGCTGTGCAATGTTTCTAATAATCCTATTTAAGCGGTCCTTTTTAAGCAAAAAGAAGCTCACGGTCTGATATTCTTTTGCCTCACCCCCCCCCCCCCCTCACACCACACCTTTATTTTTCTTACACTTTCACAAAAATTGAACATTTTCAATAGCTTAGAATGCAATTTGTCAATTTCTAAGTTTGTAGAGTTTGTGTTTTTAGAATTGGGCAATCTACATGCAATTATTCCATCTTATTTCATAGTTTTGTTTACATGGCGTTATTACCCCTATAGGTGGGTAATAACGCCAAATAGCATTGGTCAAAAAATCGCGCCATTACATTTTATGAATACATATCTGTTAAATTATTTTTTTATAGATAGTCAATGAGTTGCTGTATTAAATCATATATTGGTTTGAAAAATACAATCTAAAACTGAGCCGTGAAAATTGGTAGAACCTTAACGTGGCGTTATTATCCCATGGTACCTTACAAAAATATGATATTTATAAAAGGGCTGCTTTGAATAATTCAATCTAAAATTAAATAAAACTGGTTATTCACCAAAAAATGATACTAATAATCATAATAATAACTAATATAATTATAATAATAATAAATATAATAATAATGTCACTCTTACATAAATGTTATATAATAAATCGATTAATCATGTTAATTATTCAACTGAATGGATTTGATTAAATGATTTTAACATGAAATATATAAGATGCAATATAAAATGCAAAAATACGCAAATTCCATGAAAACAATAAAAGAAATATGTGATTTCTGTCTTGATCAATTAAATTTGTAAAAGCAACTTTTACTAGATAATATAGTTTTTTCTTTGACTTCAATGTATTTCCACAAAAGTTTTAAACTATATAAACACACTTACAATAAATGATTAATGATGCTTCAAACATTGTTCCATTTAGAAAGATAAATTGTTTTAAAAATTACATATTACTTACTTCTCTCCTTCCTACTTTGTTTTATTTTCGAGAAGAAAGTACTTCCTTTTGTAAAACAAATTTAAACATCAAAACATTTTACAGTTAACGAGATGCAAATGCTTGAAGTGTTTTCATTTTCTTTCGTTTTCATCTTTAATTCAAAACGAATCTGGTTTGCAGTTTCGGTTTCTGTTTAGAAACCATTTTTCGTTATATTTAAATTTATCAATTGCTTGTAAATTCAGCAAATTTTGGAAAATCCCATTTAGTAACTTACTTTAATAAAGTTAGTTATTAAAGTAAATTACTTTATTAAAATAACCTTCTTTAATAAAGTAAGTTACTAAACACATTAAATTAAACAGTTTAACCCATTAATAAAGTATTAAACAGTTAATAAAGTAACTTACTTTAAAAAGTAAGTTAAGGGTTTATTGAATTAACTATATTTACATTATGATAATACTAATAAAAAAATTGAATATTGCACAGCTGCAATGGGTATTTTTAAATGAACAAAATCTATTCATTTCGACTTTGAAATGCACCAAATAATGAATTTTTAATTTAATTGCACGTCCCACATTTTTTTTAATTAGATGTATAACGTTTTGTGGAATTTTACACATTTATTCGAATAATGTAAAAGATTTTGTTTTATTTCTATAATTTTTTAACATGATACATATTTTATTTTCTCTTTTTTTTTATCAGTCCGTTAACAACTGTATTTCATAGCCTATGAAACTCATTCGAATAATATCAATTAAGAAATATCAAATAGAGAGCATAGCTGAAGCTAATAAAATGCAATTTATTCTTTCTAATGTGGTCTGCAACCTTAGTTTGCGTGAAGTAGAATAATATCAGTCATATCATACTCTTACATTCAATGCGAATACCAGTAAAATTAAAATAATAATAATAATTTATAGCACACCATCAAGCTTGCTATATAATCAAATTGTTTAAGGGAAATTGGTTGATGGTTTATAATTCTACAAACATAAGTATTTTTGACTGAGTTTAGTATGCTGTAGTTATCGAATAGATTATGATGCAATTTAAATAATATCATGCAACTATGTGCTACAAAATGACCATCAAAACCATTTTTCGAAATGAAAAACTGTAAACAAAAAAGATCTTTAAATAAGATATAAGTTATATATATGTAATAAACTCAGTTTGTATTTATATAAGTTCCTTTGCATATGATATTTTTTTCAACATTTCGATTAAATCCTTATTATTTGTGACTCTTACATAAATAAACACAACGATAATTAAATCAGAATAACAAAATTGCCCTTGTCCAAAAATAGTCTTGTATTTAAAAAAGATATATTATAGTGATGAATTCAGTCAATATAAAATTATGATTGAATAAGATTATGGTGTATGCAGATGTCAGAGATCTGAATAAATGCATTTTCTTATATCTAAAAATTGCATAAATAAGACGTTCATTAAAATCTTAGAATATCATTGAAAAACAGTATCTTCGATTTCAAGTTACTAATTTCCGTTACTATGCCTAAAAATATTTATGTTATTGAAACATATTTTTTATTCCGAATTGTAGTAATTATGCAAAGTGAGATTAAAACACAGCGACTTACTGAGTTCACTTTGAGACTCCAGATCTGCCAATTTACTAGTATATAACTGGGAATACTAATGTCATATTTTGTTGGAGTGAGCTAAAAAAATAGACTTTCGTTTAAAGTGCACACATCAAAGTCGGAAACACGATGAGACCTAACACCTCTTACCGTGAAATGAGTCCTCTAAACCTCTTCACTTCGATCTGAACTTCAATTCTTACCCGTTCTGGAAACGATACTGTAACAAAAACCTTTTGCAGGACTTGAGGATGTTATACGTTGATGTTGAAGATTCGAAATAATTCGCATAAGGTATATATTGCACTAAAGACAAATTTTAAAAGGATTGATCAATAATATTATAATGATTTTCAATGATCAATAATATTATATTATTAGACAGTAGTGAAGATGGTACACATTTTGCCAGGGCTGCCACAGGCGACAATTTTAGGTAGCTTTCATTACAAAAAGTAAAAAGCTACCTATTGCAGCCTGTTCCATGTAGGCAGACGATACCGTGCTACCTATAATTAAAATCTCAGTGTCCAGAAAGTGAAAAGAAGTGAAGTGTTTTTTATATTTTTATTCTAAAGTTGTGTTTGAGAAATGTGCAGACGATAATGCAGCAGTGAGCTGCGAGTGAGTGTTATTCTTTTAATAAAGTGATTTTTAATATAATCAGTGCCTATGGAATAATTTGTGTAGTGTGTGCATTTAATTTAACATGGTCCGTCTCGGAGGAGGTGAAAATAATTATTAATGTGAGTAAATAATCTTCGAATTAACTATGTGCTGATGTTATGTTAAGAGTTCTATTAAAGATCTGTCCACGTTGAACATGAGAGTCTTCGAATAATATTCTGCTTAAATTAGTGAAGTGTTGTGCTCAAATAACGGAAGTGTTGTGTTTAAGAAGATATTGTTTTAAGAGTTAATGAATATTTTGACAAATTTTTTGATACCGATCGCTGGAATTTTTTTTTTTTTTTTTTTTTTTTTTTTTTTTTGGAACTATGCTTTTTGGAAGCAGTCAGAAGTTTAGATGCTGCTCTTCATATTTCGTGAAAATTTTCTTTGAAACGACTTTGCCAATTAAAATTAAAGAAGTCATATGTTGGTTAAATCTGAAGAAGAACTGTTTAAATTATTGTGTGATTAAGATATGCACAAATAAGTTGGCCTTTTGTATATTGAGTGAACTTTTTGCATATTGAGAGAATAAAGTTTTCAGTCTGTTTTCCTGGGATGTGATAAGAGGAACTGTGCTGATTTTTTTTTAAGTTTATCGTCTCCAGAGAGACAGTGCTGGTTTTTTCTATTAGTGTGAAGAACGACGATAAGACCTGAGTATGGTCTGCGTCCCAAACATTGGAGTTTGTGCATTTTTGTCGTGAATGTCATGGTGCAGCAAGTGAAGTGTGTGAGCAGTATGAAAGTTTGATTGCCCTGAATGCTCACAAGAACCTTTCAGCTTTGTGTTTCTTGAACTGTGCTCTACATAGCCTGTGACGACTTTGCCCAGTTGGACTTTTTGCTGTGATGCCTTATGGTGCCTGAGAGGACTTCATCATGATGAGTTTTTTCCTGATGAGTTTTGAGTTCATGAACTGTAATCTACACTGCTTGAAATGAGTTTATGAGTGAGCTTTTGTTCCAAGGATCATGAACTTAGTTGTGACAGACTGTATCCTGCATACCTTCAAGAGCTCTGATAAACTGGGAATCTACTTGGCCATGACGTTTTTGCATATTTTCTCGACAGAACTACATGTTCTGGTACTTTGTGTGATGGAGGACTTCTGCAGTAAAAGTGAAATTTTTAAAATTCTTTTATTGAAAATGAAATGATTTTCTTTAGTTTAATAGAAAATAATTAAATGGATAAATTTTTAAGTAATTTATGTGAAAAATATTATATAGAGATATTTATTAAAATGGAAGTGTTAAAACCTTAATAGTTTTGCTATATTTTTAAATTTAAACTGTTAAATTTAATTTTGAAGTTTAAGTATAATGAAGTTAAAAATTGCTACATCTATCTATCTATATATTTTTTTTAATTAACAGGCCTGCATTTGAGGATTTTTGAAAAATATAAGATTTGAGAGTATATTTGAACTTTGAATAAAGTGTGTAATGTTTTAATAGACTCTTTTATATATTTAAAATTTTTAATAAATTTAAAGTTTTTAAAAAAAACTTATAAGGTGCTTAAATGGTAGGAAATCAGTTTTTGGTGCTGTCTACGGGCGGAGATTTATGAATTATTAGTGAAAGTTTATAGATATTTTTGAGTAATTTAATATTTAAAATTTTGTTTTGTGACATGGCTCCAGAGGTTTATTTGATCTTGCTGATTTCCTGGAGTTTATGTCCTATTCTTTTTAGTTTAAAAGTTTGATATTTTTTTTATATATATATATTCTTAAAGTTTAGCATATTATGTTTTAAAAAATCAAGTATATTTTTTTCAGTATGGGAGGTTTTTTTATTATTAGTGTTAGATTTAGGGAAACATGATCTCACGAAAATTTTGGTATATTAAGTACAGAATATTCTAAATAAATTTGAATTTTTATTTACTGAATGAATTTTATTATTTACTTTACACCAGTCATTGATTTAGTGCATATAATCTATAATCGGAGATAAATATTTCTTTTCTTTTTCTGAGTTCTCATAAAAATAATAATTTTTGTAATATGTTTTAGAGATTTTTTTTTGAGTTTTAGAGTTTATTTAGAGTTTTAGAGCTTTAGAGTTGATTTAGAGTTTTAGAGTTGATTTAGAATTTTAGAGTTGATTTAGTTTTAGAGTTGAGTTAGAGTTTTAGAGTTGTTTTAGAGTTTAAGAGATGATTTAGAGTGTTAGAGTTGATTTAGAGTTTTAGAGTTGAGTTAGAGTTTTAGAGTTGATTTAGAGTGTTAGAGTTGATTTAGAGTTTTAGAGTTGATTTAGTTTTAGAGTTGAGTTAGAGTTTTAGAGTTGATTTAGAGTGTTAGAGTTGATTTAGAGTTTTAGAGTTGAGTTAGAGTTTTAGAGTTGATTTAGAGTTTTAGAGTTGATTTAGAGTTCTAGAGTTGATTTAGAGTTTTAGAGTTGATTTAGAGTTTTAGAGCCATGGAAGAGATCCACCATTCTAAGTGTTAGGATTTTCGAGTTTGGTCTGGTACATTTATTTTTGTCCTGTTAAATGTATATGCAAATGTTTAATGAAATATGTATTAATATGATTTATTTTTACAGATAAAATGAATAATTAATGTTTGTTTATTTCTGTTTTAAGTATAGTGTATTTAGTATGTAGTTTTTCTGTAATTCTGCAATATTTTTTTAATATAAATCACAAAATTAGCAATAGATACTTTCTATTTTGGGAAATGTGAAAGGCATGGTAGTTGTCATAGTGGAGTATGGTTTAAGCAAGTTTGGTGTAATCAGAATTTGGAAACTTCTGATATGGAGTTTTGGTTAAAGGATTTTTTGCAGTTGTTTAGTGTCATTTCTGCTCAGTGCTAATTTCAGAAATAATTTTTAAAGTTGACTTTTGTTAATTGGAAGTTGAAAGTTGATCATGTGTAAGGCTAAAAATTCAACTCTTTTGATGAAAGAGTCTTTGAAGATCTGATCCATTTTTTGATTGAGTTGATGGATCTTTTTGCGGATATTTTTTTTTGGTATTGAGTTTAAGCAATTGTGAAATGTTGAAATAGATATGGAAATAAATTAATAAAGTTTTTGTTATATTAATATAATAGAACAGATTTAAATATTTTGTGTTAGATTCAACTGTAGGATTGCATTTTTTTGAAGTTGTTAGAATTGTCTCCTGAATGTGAAAGGAACATCTTTCAGCTGGCTTGTCAAGTTTTCTAAATGTGTTAGACTTGGTCAGATAAAATTCAATCTCCAGTGAATATAAGAGCAATAGTTTGGAGGAACCATGTTGTAGTGTAAGAGCGAATGAACCCTATGGGCTAAATTTGGTTTAGTTGGAGATGTTTAGTATGTGATGGACTCTCATGGAATTGCTTGTTTTCAATTCTTGGGCTGAATTTTTGGATATTTAATGGAGATTTTTCGGAATGAAAATTTTTGTTTTGAAACTGAAGTTAAATTTGCTAAATGTTTCTGTGTTTAGTGGAGGGGGATTGATTTTCAGAAGTTAACTTTGCTCCTCGCTGAGTGACAGAAACAATCATGTGATAGTATATTCAGTCAGCTGTGTAAGTTTTAGGGCTTGTGAGGAGAGTCTAATTTTTGTGAAAGTGTTTTTGTACTGGTGGACTGTTTCTCGGCAATAAGGAGTTTCTATGGTCTTGGTGTCAACATTGGTTGATCTGTCCTAATCTGTTAAGTATGGAAACAATGGTTTATTATTTGAGGTTTATTTGTGATTGTCTTCTTGCCTATGTGATTTTGTGTTTTTCGAGAGAGTGAGGTATGAAGACCTAGGGCCCCAGGCAAATTGAGAGAGAGTGAAAGGGTAGCCGGGTGTACACGGCGCTGAAAGTTGTATGAATTTTATGTACCAATTTAATTATTTGTGTCCTCCGGATTCTTAGGAGATGTTGTAGCTGAAACTTTGTTTTTATTGGAAATTGGCTGCTGTGAAGGATAGGATTATTTTTGAGAATGGAGTCATGTGTTGATGCAAGACCGGGAAGTTTGTATGTTGTAAAAATGAGATTTGGTTACCTTTGAATTTAATCATGGGGTTCCACTATTCTTAATTTTATAATTGAATATTAAAGATGTTTGATATATTTATTCAATATGTGAAAATAATATTTTTATATTGTTTAAAACAGTTAATTGTGTAAGATATATTATTAATGTATATGATAATTGAAATTTCTCCCTATTATGGACTTTGAAGATTGTTTAGTGAATATTACAATATTGAAAAAATTTAATAAGTGTAAGATATTGACATGCTGTATTCTTGTTGAAATATATGTATTGTTTTTTCAAGTGTGTATAAGGTATATAAAAGCAGTATATGTCAATATTTTTGAATATGTTTTAAAACCTAGGAGCCAGATCGAGTGGATCTTGTTGGTATGAGAGTAATTTTAAGTGACTACCTACCTGGTAAAAGTTGTTTTTTGATGTGTGTAAATATTATATAAAAGTTTTTATTTTGTGTATAAATATGTTTGAATATTTTGGGTATTGTTCTAAGCTGGAACTTTGGCTAATTTTTATTGTTTATTCTCGGTTATTGTGTCTTCTTTAAAGATTTATTAATATATTTGGAGTCAGTGTACAGGTGATTAAGTGCTGTTGAGATAATAGTCCTTTTTAAGAAGTTATCCTTTTTTGTTCTAAATATGGACATCGTCAGGATGCACTAGTGTGTTAGGCTATCCTTAAGAGGATTAAAACTATAGTGATGTATTTTAAATTCTTGTAGTCGCCGCTTCTTTTTAGATAAAAATGTTAAGAGGGGGATTTTGATAGGATTTAACATCAGTAGGATACTAGCAATTATAATCACTTTTATCTCCTTTCTAATATTTCTGTTTAGCCCTAAAGTTTAAATGATATTTAAAGCAAAGGCTAAAAAGTTTATTTATCAATTGTTAAAAAATTAAATTTAAAGTTCTATTTAATTTACTCAATAATTGAAATTAATTGTAAGATTTGGTAAGTGGAGAATTGAAAAGGATAATTTAAAAATAGGAGATCTAGTGTTGTTAGTAGAGGAAAATACACCAAACAATAAGTGGCCATTATCCAGAATTATTGAAGTATATTACGGTAATGATGAGAAATTTCGCGTAGTTCAGGTAAAAACTCAGAATGGAATTTTTAAAAGATCGATTAGTAAATTATGTATTTTCCTATGCCTAAAAACCATAGTATTTAAAAAAAAGATAAATATATATATATGTGTGAGTGTTATATTGTTTTTTCTTTCAATTTTTATATTTGAGTAAACATATATAGTGACCTTTTGTATTTATTTGTGTAATTAGTGTACTTGGTAAAAAAAGAGTTATTATTGAATGTGAAACATGTCAATGGGGGCCGGTATGTTCCATGTAGGCAGACGATACCGTGCTACCTATAATTAAAATCTCAGTGTCCAGAAAGTGAAAAGAAGTGAAGTGTTTTTTATATTTTTATTCTAAAGTTGTGTTTGAGAAATGTGCAGACGATAATGCAGCAGTGAGCTGCGAGTGAGTGTTATTCTTTTAATAAAGTGATTTTTAATATAATCAGTGCCTATGGAATAATTTGTGTAGTGTGTGCATTTAATTTTACACAGCCGTCCGGAGGAAAGCACTTCCGAAAAATTTTGGTATATTTTCACCGATCATGACCCCCAGACCCCAAAACCACCCTCCGTTCAAATGTTGTCATATGTATATATATATATATATATATATATATATCTGATTTTTGTCATGCGATAACTAACGTATTTATGAACCGATTTGAATGAAACTTGGTTTGTACATAGTACATACAAATGTCTCGACCGAGTTCGTTGGCCAGCATCATCCACCATGTTGTTTCAAAATGGTGGCCATTTTAAATTTAAAAAAAAAAATAAAATTTAAAATTAAATGCGAAAAAATTAAAAGTTGAAAAATATTTTTCTTTTACGTGTTAAAACTTAAAACAACGATTCCAGAACACTTTTTATTTTGTCTATATCTTAAAAAATGATTGAGTTATCGCACTTTCAATTTTGCTTATGGCTGACATTTTGAAACGGTCTGATCTGAACGATCCATCATGTTGCTTTAAAATGGCATACACTTTATGATAACGTGGAATTCGGTGACTCTCTAAATCGCTTAAAATAAAACCAGGCTGAATAAAAGATGACTAATTTCTAAAAATTCCTATTAATATTCAGTCTTGACAAAAACTAGTATTGAATCTTATAAAATCGCTAATTTTATAAGATTATTTCCACTAATTTGAGCTTAGTATTTTTGAACAATGTAACTTACTTTAAAATAAATAAATAAATATATAAGCATATGAAAGCTACCTCTTCCTCCCGGCATTGCCGGAAGGACTTTTTTAATTCGAATTGGTATCACTTTCATAAAATAGAAACACACTTACACAGCATTTGCAACAAAAATGTATTTCAAAATTAATATTAGATAAATACTGATGCGAGAAGACAATAAAAATTGTCGTCAGTGGTAGACATATTTTGCTTATAGGGAGATTATAGTATTTTTTTATTCCAATTGCAGTATGGGCTAATTCCATGAAAACTTGTCATATCTGACACATACAATGACTTTTGGCTACCAGTATTTTAGAACGGAAAGATGTGATTTATCTTATAGAAGCTATCTCATCAGATCAATAGGCCGAAGCAAACTTTTCCAAACAAAAACGGTGGACAACAAACATTGAGATTTTTAGTTGTGTGACAGACATGACAAGTTCGCAGGGAAATCACCTATGTTGTTTCTGCTATTTTTTTAATGTTTTGTGGGAAACGTTTGTCAAATTTCATATAAAGCCCTGCATCATATAAAATAAACACATGCAAGAATTTTTTAACCGAGAAAAAATCACTATGTCTTCATGGATGTATTGCTATTATTAAAAATGTCAATAAACGTGTTACATTGTATAAACATATATGTTTTTTTGGAGGGATTGATCATTTCGTGTATTTTAATGTACAAGATCTTCCTAAATGTTAATATTTTTCTTTGATTTTTTTTCGCCCTCTATTTATATTTCTGATCAAATCGCCGTTTTGTAAATATGAAGTCAAATATATTCTTTTTAATACTGAAGTTCCAGAAAAATCCGACAAGTTTATTTTCAAATATTTAGGCAAAGTGTCTAAAATAGAAATTGTCCGGTGATTAACAGTGTGTAATGTTTTTGAGAAAAATTCTTTTTATGTTAAACACAAATTTCGATTTGTGAAAATTCATCAAAGTCATTGAGGGCGCTGAAAGTACTTATCGTAGCAAAAGTATAAAATATTATTGAAAATGATTTTTGAAAACAATCGCCTGTAATTAGCCAATATCACAATCCTTGAAGAAATGGACTGTTTGTTAACAGGGGTGGAGTACTCTAATATACCACCGACTTTTAAAGCCTAAGTAACAACAACGTTTAATGACATATTTGTGCAGTGCAATGCCCTGTAGAATTAAAAGCAATAAACTGTAAATAAAATATAAATACTATGAAACTCGCGAGCAGTTAATATTGAGTGGTTATCTCAATATGCCTCTCTTGTCTTTAAAAGTTAATTAAACCTTGTCTGGAAAAACGCTGAACGGAAAATGACGGAACTGGATAATTGTGACTTCTTTTTGAAGAAAGCTTAGCTCAAAGACAAGTTAGCTACAAAAAAGAAACATACTTAAATTTTACTGGGGAAATATCAAAAGATTCTACATAAAAAATATGAAATTTTATAATTATTAAAAAAATAATTGAATAAAATAAACAAAATGTAGCCTATGCCCTTTTGTGGGTTATAATCTTTCTAGATGCAAAGATAAAAAATGATTAATTAATTAATCCATTTAGACATTGACTTCATTCAAATTTTCACGCATAGTTTCGCATCATAATATTATCGGGATTATTTCCCGGATATTTGGATAAGAAGTATAATTAATAACAATTACAAAAATAAAAAAAAAGATTTTTGTTTATTAATTAAGTTTTATAAATATTTTTCCTTTCCAAATGCCATAATAAAATTACTGTTTCGTTGAACTTCTATGATATAAGTAAAACATATGCTTCAATTTTTTATAGTTTTGTGAGTAATGCGGTCATAATAGCAAAACTGTTTAGAAATATATTTAATTCTTCAATTTTAAGGTAGCAATTGTATAAAGTAATTATTTCGTAAATGCTTGCTTTAACCACTTAATGGTCGCATTCAATTACGGTTTAAAAATTCAAATTCATTATTGCCATCATTGTTTAAAAAATGTATTTATCTTATTTAATGCCAAGTAAAATTGATAGCAGAATAAAACCCATTACACTATTTTATAAAACTGGCGGGAATCAAACCATTCTGAATAAATGCCGTGAAGATAGCAGCCCGTGAATGTCGCGGGAATCACGATTAAGTGGTTAAAGAAGTTATCTTCCCTCTATTATATATCTTAGATCTTTATAAGCTGGGAATTGGACTAGTATCAGTGTGTCAGCCAGTAGTATAATTGATTATCCGGGGTAAGATGCAACACATCAGAAATGATTATTGTAAAGTACCGAAAGTAAGTCCCCCTCCAGATATAAGCTCAACCCCTCATGTGTAGTATTTTTTCTTTTTCTGAAATACGACCGTCTATAAGCATTCCCTCCCCTTTAAATTTTATTTTCTGACGGTTTGAATCTTTCTGTTTTTCAGGAAATTTCTTATTTCCAACCCTCATATATCCCAAATGAATATATCTTATGCAGTATATTTTTATCGCATCTGCTTATATATGATTGTATAAGAATGACCTATATCTTCTATTGTAAAATATTTATGTTTTCCTTGATTTTTACTCGCTAAAATTTGATAAACCCTAAAGTTTTTGCTTATATTTCTTTCATATGTAAATTAATCAATTCATGTCGATTAATTTAATTGAACTATCGTTTTTATTGATGAATACAACCTTCTACGGAAGGTAATTTTAAAACCGAAAGTGTTTACTAAGACTTTATTTTACTTTGCAAATTATATATCCTGTAAATTTTCATAAATTCCAAAAATAAACTTTCCCATTCCTTTAATTTTTCTACCCTTTTCACAAGGGTTGCAATTATAAGCCCCTTTTAAAATCATTATACTTTTCTGTCTGACAGAGGACGGCTGATCTTCGATACTTAAAGTAAATGTTATTTTTTCTAAAAACAATACAATATACCATTCTGCGATGCAATATTTTCTATACATAAGGAATACTATTGTCAGCAAGAATGTCAGCACTGACTATTGAAATGATTTTTTTTTAAATTTAATTACTAAATATATTGTGATAAAAATTTACGGAAAAATATTTGAAGATTTTTGATTAAAAAAAATATCCGAAAATCAGAAAGTGATAAATAAAAGCAGAAACTAAAACAAACATAATAATAGAAAATTTTGACTTATTTCAAATTCATATTCTTAATATAATATCGTACTTTCATAAATATTTATACAAGATAAATGTTATTATAGTTCAAAATTTTGAAACGTAGAATAAATCTTGAGCCTTATCTTATAAAAAACAGTTCAAAAGAAGAGATTAATTGCATAGATATAGCGATTCTCTTTCTTTGCCTTAATGCGAGATACGATATTGGTCATAAATCATATTATTTTAGCTTATCTGAAACATATACCTTTTTTTAAAAAATTATAAGTGTGTTTAGAAAAAATATCACTTATTCACTTGCTTAACAAAAACACTATTTTTGTTGTTATTTCATTTAACCTCTTAGAAGGGCGGTTGGTATGAAATATATCCCACTTAAATTTAATTGTGAAATGCCACATTGACACCAGAATTTTGAAATAAAAATTATAATTTAGGAAAGTACGTGAAGAAAAGCATTTTGTTATGTTCATTTTTCAGTCATTTCAGCATTTTAAGAATAGAAGCCCTTTGCCCATCAAAGGGTTAAATAAATTGAATGCAAAAATTTATAACATCAACGAAATTTTTCCCTGTTAAAATATTTAACAAATAAAAATAATGTATATATTGCATTTATTTCACAAACCTATATATATTCCATAACAACATCATTATCAGTACTCTATTTGATGAAATGAAAGATTTTGAATGAATGAACGAAAAATTTGAATACAAAAATTTATAGCAACAGAGAAATTTTTCCTCTGATAAAATATTTAACAAATAAAAAATAATGTATATAATAAATTTATTTCACAAACCTATATTTATTCCATAACAATAGCTTTATGAGAAATAGTATTTGAAGAAACAAAAGATTTTGTACTTTAATAATTTTCCTGAATTGATTTAGCAAATGCGTTATCACAAAAAAGAATTAATTAATAAATGAAGAAAGTATAATGCTAAAAACTCAATGCAATTCTAGGTCAATATGTTTACTGTTTATGCAATAAATTATTTTTAAAAAATATGAACATATTTAAATTTTAAATTTAAAACTTCAAGAAAAAAAGATAAACAAATTTAAATTGCATTGTAGGAAAAAAAAACAATTACTAATCTTTTTTCTATTAAAGTGGGATTACTAGAACATTTTATGCAACGGTAAGAGTTAAAATTCACATAACGGATTCTGTTACTTGAATTTTTGCTGTTACCGTTACATAAAACGTTCTAGGATTCTCGGTTTCCTAAGTAACGTTTAGTAACTTTACAGGGTTTTTTTTTACTGTGTGTTATTTATAGTAAATAAAATTTGTAAGTTTTGACGAAAAAAAATTTCATAAAAATTTACTGTTTTTATTATTAATATTATCTATCTCTTAAAAAAAGGTGTAGATTGAAAAATGTAACAGATACATTTTTTACAACTGCAGTAATCTCGAAAGCTTTTAGCTTGAACTAATACTTTAATACTTGTGCTTTTACTTTCTCCCATTATCTTGCTGGTTCAACTTTCAGAAAAAAAAATAACTGCACATGTAGGGAAATAGGATCCTCAAAACACTATCTGACATCATGCTCGCTAATAAAACAACACTATCTGGTCTAAATAATAACAAATAACGAGCAACTTTGGCACAGCCAACTTACAAACAATAAACACGTACAGATCAAGGGTAAATCAGTGGTAAGACAGCTAATTGAAAATATAAACATAATATCATTGTACAACCCCCCCCCACACACACACACGCGCGCGCGCGCGCCCGTGCGCTCCCGCGTATACAGGCATATTTCTAGCGGGACGCTCCATTGCATACAAACAAACTGTGTGTTTCAAATTATAAATATAAAAAATAAAATCTCCACGTTGAATTATCATCATGATAAGAATTTTGAGGAGCATATGATCGAATCTATTCATACGAACAAGAAAATCGATTATTCGCACAAATAAGAAGTGATAGTTATTTATGGTAACAGTTATTCAAGAGCCAACTCGCACTGTTTCATAACTGGAGTAGTAAAAGGATAAGAAAGTAAAACAATGGGAAAGTTAAAATACAGCTGTAAAAATAACCCAACTAGCTACTTCCAACAACAGCATCATACGACAACAGTCATTAAAATGATAACACGAACTAAAAGCCACGGAACAAGCCTCATACTATAAGTACACATATTTCTCGAATAACCTACAACTTCGTTGCGCCATCAAAATGCGATAACATTCATTAGGATTCAATGGAATGATCGTCAAATGCGAATTCCCGTAATAAATTAGGAACCAACGTCAATAACTGGTCACAACCTAACAATAATGACTGCAAAACAAAATAATCACAATACGTCAACACCCCAGGGACAAACTCGTGATATCTAAACTAATCATTATGACAGACTCCCTCTATTTTCTTTGCTATTTTACAATTTAGTGATTTTAGGTAAAAAATTTCATAAGAACTGAATCTTTCTTCCTTAGCTTCAAAGAAGTCGTGCATCTACAATGAAAGTACCGGCATGACTTAAATATTTGAAAGTCCTTAAGTTGAAGTTAAAAAAGATCCTATTTATTCGCATCTTTCCACTCTCAAACAAGATGTTAAGAATTCTGTTGTTCTAAATGACAACACTAAACATTGTGTTATCCCTTCTGCACCCATTTGCGCTCATTTTTATGCTTTTGCTAAAGTTCACAAAAACAATATCCCCTTAACACCTATTGTCTCCAATATCGGCACTGTTACATATTCTCTGGCTAAATTTTAACATCCTTTTGCTTCTTATGCTGACAAGTATTCATCTAAAAAAGAAATTAATCGTCTTTTACGGTATATCAAGTGTGCAACAGTTACTTCTGTGTTTTATCAAATCTGCATTTTTTTATTATTATTATTTTATTTTTATTATTATTATTTTGATGAACATAATCAATAAACATTTCTGTAGCCTAATAATGTTTAATTTTTTAAACATTAAATAATTATCTATTCCTTTAACGGTAATTTTTTTAAAAACTTTCTCTGAAAACCACTTTTAGAATTTTTTTATATTCTAACATCTTGGCAAAATGAAACAAGCAATGCATTACAGATTTAAAAAAATCTGCTTAGAATTCAATGAAATCAATAAATGTGAATGAAGTTAACTTTTTATAAAGTAAAATTTTTCTTCTGCCATAAGAAACATCTATGGTTAAATCTTATAATTTTCCGATATTTGATACTTTTATATGTAATACACGTGTCACAGATACCTGAAAGCTTCATTTATGATCTCAGTCCTTTTCTATAATGTGCATAGAAAGTAATAAAAATGTTGATTTTATTCATTTCTTTGGGATTTTCGCCATTCCGTATTTGGAATGTTGATATAGCTCATAAGTCTAAGAAAATTCCTTTTTGTCTTTATGCATTTGAATAATAAAAACCGCTTAAGTATATGCATATATTGTAGCAAAATACTAAGTTTTGTGGAAATTAAATACATGTTCAATTAGAATTAGAAACAGAATTAATTTCAATTAGAAACAGAAAAGATTTTACAGCTTGTATTTATTTTGCAATATATTAGAAATAATTACGATTATTCTGTTTCTCTCTCTATTACTGCCTCGCATCCTCTCTTACAAGATGCGTTCTACGATATTTGGCAGAAACGTAATCTGTTTTAGCCACTTAATGAGGGGCGTTTCTTACTGACTTTTTAATCTTTTATCACATGTTTTTCAAAACAGAATATTTTGCCTAATTGAAAAGGGAAATGCTCAGATTAAATAAAGCAAAATTTATGATAAAAATTTCATGGTGAGAGTAATCGCAGATTCTGAGCACCTAATGTGGCATCTATACCGGTTGCTATTTCCCAAGGGGACAAGGGGACAACAAAGAACACATCGAATGCACGTACAGAAAACTAAGAATTAAGAAGTATTAGTTTATGATTGAAATTAATGAAGTGAATTAACTTCACATGAATCAATATAAAATTTAAATTCTTATTCACAACAAAATATCTAGTATACCTGTAGAACAGTTAAATAGAGAAAAAGATTTTCTTTCTGAGCAAATAAAATGGATGAATATCTATAATTAAACTCTTTCCATCTAAAGATAACAAATTCATTGATAAAAGAAAGGAATGATTCATTTCACGTGGATCTAATCGTAAACAAGAAGATATACGGTAATGATACACTGAACGGATCACTGAGCCTACAGAGTATAGTAATTTTATCGTTCTTCTAATTGCTCTATTTTCGTTAAAGGCATGGATATTTCAAATGCTTAGAAATCCCTAATGATTTGACAGCTTTTTTCGGAAACTTGTTTATGTAATTTTTCTCATTCGTAAATAAATTGATGAAAATCTATTAATATGATAGTCTAATTCATTATATTGTTACATTTGTTTATAACTATTGCAGTTATTAATTATTACTTGTAAAAATGTTGTATTACACCATAAATTTTGTTTAAAAAAATAAAAACAGACCTAATGATTTAGCTATAAAAACGAATATACGTATGGTAAATAAAATACTGATGCGATGCTTTAAAGCAATTTAAATTAATAGATTTTTTTTTATTATGTAAGATTTATCCATAGTTTTTTCAAGTGTGTATTATTAAATAAATAATTATATGAAATAGGAAGTGCTTTGATACTTATGATTTCTATATACGGTCATGGGAGAAAAAAAATTACACGCTCTACGAACTTTTCAACAAATTATCGTAGAAGAAAGTTACTGATACCGAACGATTGGAATAAAGTTTACTTTTAAATGATGCATATAAAATTTGCATTGGGGGCCATTTACATATGAAAACGAACTCAAGTTTTATTTGTTTCAATAGCATTACCCTCAATCTGGTGCAATAAATAAACTCTACATCCTTTCATTAACCTAAAAACAAATTTCAATGTAATTCATATCATACGTTACCAAGAAATTAATTATTTTAGAACGAGCCTATTTTAGGGACTGTTTCCCAATTGAAGTTCGGTACCCGATAGTTGACGGAGTGAGCCTCCTTCTTGAATAACTCATATCTTAGGCACCATTCAAGCTGTAATTAAAAAAATCTAGATTATAGGATAGTATAAAAAGTTTCAACTTATGTAGTTACTTCTGTCGTAGAAGGTCCCTTAAACCACAATTTGGCTATAGTTTTTTAATCGTAATTTGAAAACTACTTGGAATAAAATTTGGAATTTTTTTCTATTCACATAAAGAAGAACTTAATGAATCTAAATCCATCGAAAAAAGAAAATTCTAGGTTGCAATTCATAATGTTTTTCAATAATAATTTCATAATTTATAATACACATTATAAAAATTTTAAAGTTGCTATCAACATATTTATGTTTGGATATTTTAGTAATATCGCTTCATGAAAAATTAGCACTTTAACAGTATAATTTCAGGAGATATTAATAAAAATATAAAAATATAACTTAACATTAGAAGCATTAAATTTCCTATGATTGTAATTCAAAAAACTTAATATGCAAATGACTTGAAATTTGGTGTTTATGCATAGTTGAACTGAAGATTTGAAATATGAGATAAACAAGAAAGTTCGTGCGGTTTTCATCAGACATAATAAACGACCCAAAAATGCTTAAACACTTATATTATTCTTCAAAATAAGCACTAATGACTTCAATGACATGTTCCAAAGTAAACAAAAACTTTTGAATGCTCTTTTTGGAAAAAATTTATTTTTTGAAAGCCCATAAATTTTAAAGCAGGCTCAGTTGCTTTTTTTAGATACTTGAATTGCTGTTTCCACAGGTGTTTATCCATGGTTAAATACAGGTAGTTCAATGTAAACAATAGAAAATATATATTTGGATACATTCTGGGAGCAAAATGGATAAGTCAAAACTTCCCAGTTAAGTGTTTTAATTACTTGCCTGGTCGTTTCCATCGCAGGAGGCTTGAAAATCAGCCGAACTACTTTTGAGTGGTCGCTGTATTCACCCAAGAATCACTAAATATATTTTGTTAGAGGCCTCTGTAGCTTTCCAAATTAGAACTCGTGAAGCAAAAAAAAAAAAAAAAAAAAAGGCCTAAAAAACTCTTTTGTCAACAACGTGTTCTTTCGAAGATTGCATTTCCCACAAAATTTTTTTATGAAAATTGTGATACAATAAACAATTATTCAATAAATGCGGATGTAAGAAAATATGCAGGCATGATATCATCAGTATCAGTTAGACAAAATCTTCGCAATGTAAGTAACTGCTCTCAAAACCGCATGAACTTGTTTGGTTACCTGATATGTAGATAAAATTGGGCATTGAAATTGAAAAAAATGAAGCTTGTTTTCCTTTCAATGTGTAGGTGGCCACTGAAGTAAATTTTATTAGCATTTCTTTAAAAGTAGACTTTATTTCCATTCTTTCGGTACGAGTAACTTTCTATTACGATAATTTGTTAAGGAGTTAGCAAGGGGTGTTTACTTTCCCCCTCCATGACTGTACTTTGTGCAATCTGTAAATAATTTTAAAAAATTACTTATATACAACTGGAATAATAATTTTTCACTTATAAAACATAATCATAATCTATCTTAATCAAATTCACTCCCAATCTTGTTGTGTAAGACTGCGTTAATAAAAGTAATTCTGAACAATTTTAAGTAATTAGTTTAGTTGTTTTGGTGCATGTATGATATGACACATGTACAAGTCTATCAAAAGAAGTCGCTTTCTGATAATAATGATGTATTAATCATACAAAGAAAATTCAGTTTATAAATTTTGGAACAAACGTACATTTTAATATATTCTTTCAAACAAAAAACTGGAATTTGAACTCAAGGATAGTAAAATCTGATCGTATATCACTTACCGCATGTCATAAAAAATGTGGCGAAATGATCTAACCAAATCCTTTAAAGAATTTAGGGGGAACTGGGGTACATTGATACAGTTTTTTTCTAAGATTTTTTTTGGTGTCAAGAAAGTAGAAAATTCAAGTTTTTTTTCCATGAGGTGACAGCAAAACTTGTGTAGTATGTTATAAAAATGTACAATCATTGTTTTATGTAGTATTTTTGCATGTAATTTTAAAAAAATCAAAAAAAGTCATTTGTATCAATGTGCCCCATCCCCGGGGCACATTGATACGTTTAAGAAAAATGACGACAAAATAATACCAATGCATATTTTTCATAAAAAATGAGTTAGAAAACCATTTTATATTTATTTATAAAAATTCAAATCACCCACAATTTATTTTTAAGCAATATTAAAGCAATCAAAATTAAATATATTATGACTTGATGTTCTGTCTGTTTCTTGTCTGATTGTTGGCTGTGGTAACTTTGTCATATCTAGCACTTCAACCCCAGCATTATCTTCTTTCTTATGAAAGATGAAAAAATTACCAGTTTTTCTGTTTATAAATAGGTTCATAAACAGAAAATAAAGGATAATTATATTAAAAATTCTGTTTATAATATAAGTATCATTTTCTGTTCTGCAGTTTGTTTCTCTTACTTAACATTTCTCATGTCGAAAATACTTTTTTCTCTGGAGAATCGATATAAATTCGAGATTTGCCAGAATGCCGTCCTTTTCTTTTATTAGTTCTACTAGCACTAGATGCTGGGTAAGTTCCTACGTCTTCTGTTTTCAAAAATACTATAAAATGCTCTAATATAAAGAAATTAGAGCTATTTCACTTCAATAAAAACTAATATTAGAAATTTTTCGTGAAAAAAAGGTTGGATTAAGGAGTGTATGGTAAAAAAAATAATAAAAGTTAATGAAAATATGAACTATTAAAGGATTTAGGCTGTATCAATGTGCCCCGTCATAAACTGTATCAATGTGCCCCATACAGCGATTTTGAATAAAATGAGTCTCAAATCCAACACTTCACAATATATCTAACAATAAATAATGAGGAACTGATAAAGAGTAGCAGTACTTACCAGGGAAAGTATTCATTTTGGTTGAAAATACTGGAACAGTTGTATAATAGCATTTCAATTGTACAACTCAAATTTACTTTTGAACAACAAAAACAATAAATCACCCGTCCCATTTCATCAAACTGCTGAATCATTCCAAGATTTTCTGTATGTAGTTGAATACACTAGCATCACCTTTTGGAGCTGTTGCGAAACTTCCTGTAATGACCCTGTGAGCGGTAGAGGGGGTGTATCAATGTGCCCCATGTATCAATGTACCCCAGTTCCCCCTAAATGTAACGAAGATGCCCCTGGAGGGGCAAGCAAAAATATCTCAGAGATATTGAATTTTCTGCGGAACAATAAAAAAAAGTTTTAAAATAAGAAGGGCATTTTTTAACAGCTTGCCGCCAAAATATAAAATACAAAATGTAAAATATAAAATATTGTTTCTGTTGAGAATTTCGTTTAAGTTAGGTGGGATATACGTATAATATATAATTTCAATTGCGATAAAAAATGCTAAAAAATAGTAAAAATAGAAATGCGGGGTAAACGTTTATAACCTTTTAAATTCCACTGCATTACGCAAATACTAACATTTGTTAATTCTTTTGATCTGTAATTGGGGGTAATAGATATCAGTATTCAGCATCTTACACAACTTGAACAAATCCAATATAATATTACTTTTTAATTTGAATTAGCAAATTATTTTCCTGGAAATTGTTATACGTGCTAATGTGTGTAGAATACAATCAACTTCACATAAAAGTAGCATAAAATATGTTTAAAAAAATATTTGTTTCAAATAAAGATTGAAAATTTGATACAAGTATCCACGGAAGATTAACAAATTATAGATGATATAGCTTTATAAGATCTAATAGTCGTATTATTTTCGGAAGCCAAAAATAAATAAAATAATAAGAATAAAATACATAAAATTACATTATACTGTTACATTACAAATAACACGTTAGTTTTATAGATAAAAACAAAAATAAATGCTACATGTTTTTTGGCTTTGGTAATCCAGGTGTCCGAAAGTGTGGTATACATGTGCTTCTTGGGAGTATGTCAAAAGCTTTAATGGGTAGATGAAGAGTCCGTTTAAGAAAGATAAATGTATCAATATAAAATCTTATCTCTTAAACCATTATTTCTTTTTTTAAAACATTGTGTCGAAGATAACTTACGACTCTAACACAAAAAACGCTGTAAATATGAAAAAGTTCAAAAGAGCATTAAAAACTCTCTGTCTATTAAGCTTACATTATTTACAGAATCAAACTTCTTTAATTGCATAAATGATGTATTCCACTGCTTAAGTGATGATTAAAACATCTAAAAATGCATTAAAAAAATCATAAAAATCTTGCTCTTTTTGTTATGTAGGTAGCCTTCTTCAGGATTCGGGATTTAAGTATCATAAAGAATGCAGCTTGTCTATGTCACACTCACGAAAAAAGGACTGAAGATGGTGAATTACAGAGAAGAAAAGTTTTGGTTTTAATGCATTTTTTAAATATCTTTGAAACTATTTTAATGAATCCTGACGAAATCTTGGCACAAAACCAAGAGTCCATCATTTTAATGTTCAATTTTAACTTTTAAGCGTCTTCTAAAGTATTAAACAACGTTTTAGGTATCGAATCACATAATTTGTGTAATTTTCGCAGATATATGTTATTGGATAAATACCGACATGAAACCCCTTTGGATGCCTGGCTTTAAGTTCTTAAGGCTGCTATTTACTCGGTTACGAAATTCCCTTTGTTTCTAATGGGCGTTCGGTGCATTCTTAGAGGATGTCTCTTTCTTTCTTAGTTTTTAAAACTTCCCTAAAATCTATTCTTAATTTAATATTTTATGTGTTAAAAACTGACGAAATGAAAATAAAATTTTAACACTTCAAATTCAGTGACGTATTACTAAAATTATTTTGTAATTTACTTTAATCTAAATAAACTGAAACTAAAGAGCAAAATTTAACTGTCCCAAAATATTTATCAGAGTATTTAGTTTGATGTCACATCTTATTTTATAAATTTTAGCCCAAACCAATCAAAAAAAAGAGTCGCTGTTCGTACGTGTTTAAGAATTTTCTGGGTGAGATATCAATATATTCTTACAGAAAAAGGAATCTAAATTGAAGGATAAAATTTTCGATTTCTTGTCCGAAGAGATTTTCAATCAGAAAATATAGGTGCGAAGTTATGTCTACATGAGAAACCTGATGGGCAGGTAATACGCTTCTTTAAAAAGAGCATACCTAATTGGCTTTTGTCACCAGTAAAAAAGTAATAGTATTTGATTTTTTTCAGTTAATGCACTTTCGCGATTATTCAATTCTTTATTCAATTCTCGCGATTATTTAATGCTCAATTTCAAGAAGAAATGCTTAAAACCGAATAAAATTTTTATAAAAACCGCCGATTCTGTAGGACTCAAAAACGGATTTCAAATGTTACACACCTTAATTTAAATACACAAAAAATATATACGAATTAAAACGATTTTGCGACTGACAGTATTATGTCTTAAAATCCACTCTACATAATATTAATTAGAAGCTACAACATTAGGGAAAATATTTTTCAATTGATGCCAATTATATTAATTATAATGTCTTGATTTGTAAAATAAAATCCAGTCCTTTAAAAATAATAATTTTCTTAAAACATTATTGCACTGATTGAAAAAATAATGTTTTAATTATCTGGTTGAAATTATTTAAAAAAAATATTTTTCAAGATCCTTTATCGTGTTTCGCTAATTAAACACTTTATTTTAAATTATTAAATAGATAATCAAATATTCTTTATCTCGTATAATTATAGTATAATTTTTGCCTTAATTATTTCTGAAACTTAATTATACATTTAGTACATCTTACGTATTCTCAAATAAGCTGAAATAATGATATTTATTAGTCAAACCCATGAGCAATAATTAAATAAACAGAACTTATTAAAATTAATATTGGTTTATTAATAAATTTTTTTAACGATTTTTGGAATATATCTTAAAGGATATTGTAAATACACAATTGATTACTGTAACTAAATATATATATATATATATATATATATATATATATATATATATATATATATATATATATATAAGAGATTTTCAGATTGTATTTACGTATACCTTACCTTATAAATCAAAGTTTTATAATTTTTTACCTGAAAAGATTAAAAATATAATTATCTTTTTTTCTAAAAAAAGAGGATATTATTTTGTTAACCCGGGAGAACGTGCGCTTACCCAGGGTATGTATCGTTTTAACTTTGTCACTAATAAAATTAAATTAAAACAGTCGTTTTATTCAGACGGAGACAGTTCTTACAAATTTTGCGATGAAATAAGTTGAAGATTACTTTAAAAAATTAATGGTTGCAATTGTAAAAAACCATACGCTCTCCGGGTCTTTTAAGACCTGCGCGCGTCCTCCCGGGTTAACCAGTTTACTTGAAATTTGATGATAAAATGTAGTATTCGCTACCTTTTTTTTAAATTGTTGTAATGTATTTGTGTTGTATCAAGGGTAGACTTTTTTTATGAAAAACATTAAAGAAAAATCATGCGTCACACACATATTATGAAACATTTTGGAGTACTTTTTAAAATACCGTAAGGCTATCACATCTATGACACAAGTTTCAAATGACTACTACATGTAAATCCACTGACAGGCCATTGTGACTGCTGCTTTGTGTCTAGTCACCAGGGAGACCTCATATCTGGAGACTCAATTTCAAAGTCATTGTGAAAGCTGCATTATGCAAAATTACTAAATAATATCCCATTAAATTCACATGGTAACTTTTCATAATTTTTCACAGTGGGGTCTTCACAATAGGGTCTGTGTCAACATTTCACAAAGTCTTGTGTGAGAAAGTCACAGTATGACTTTAATGGGACATTATTTGGTAATTTATCATAATGCAACGTTCACAATGACTTTGAAATTGAGTCTCTAGATGAAAGGTCACACGAGAATCTCAATGAAACGACATTGTAAAATCACCTGGTGACTAGCCACAAAGCTGCAGTCACAAAGACCTGTTAGTGGAGTCACATACGGAAGTCATTTGAGACTCATAAAAGAGACGTATGGAATTTTCTATTTTTTGTTTCGTCGTAGAGACTGTGACTCTTGTGACCATGTGTGACCTAAATGAGATGTTATATAGATTAGCTGTTATGCAGGGATAGTAATTATTCGAATTATATTACTTCCTTTTGAATATTCGCGTGAAAATTATTACTTGAAAATCCCTTGAAAATTTTCATTTTTGGACTCGTCCTTAAATTTTGCACACCAGTGTATATACTTATACGAGTTACAATACGATCACAGATGACGTAACAAAACAAAGTTAACTCTTTTAAAGTATGATGCAGAGTTTTAAGAAGGAACATAATTGGAATAATATATGGATTATTTAGTGTTTTAATAAAGTAAATAAAATATATTCGTAGATATGTTACGTCCGCCTATTTCCTGTAGCTCCAACATTTGATATAAATTCTTATTAAATCTTTTCAATTCTGACATGCAGTGTATAAGTGAATAATAAATTTAAAATTCCACACAAGATTCAAAATGTGAGTTTGAAAAAGATTTTAGAAACATTCTTCGTACATTTCACTTTTGTTGATCTAGTTTCGAAAAAAATGTGTGTGTATCAAAATAAATCACTTACTTTAGTCTTCTACACCCTCTTCAATCTCCCAGCAAAAGCAGAGCTATCAGTAGGCAATCGGACGATAACCGCTGGCCAATGCCAGCGGTATTGGACCGATGCCACTTGCCGCTACAGGTTCCTTATCTTTTTTGATACGCCGCGCGAATGCCGCCCGATTCATTTGGCACGCAGTCGGTCCGGTATCGGCAAAAAACTATGCCGATAGCTAACCACATGAATACCAGCTGAATCCCGGCATAAGCAAAAAAATTTCTCTGGTGGCGCCATCTGTTAAACACTCTAGCAAGTGTTTTGAGAGCCAATGAATATACTTCAGTGTGGGAACAGGCGGGATTTGATCGCGCAACCCCTAGCTCATAAGGTGAGCTCTCTAACCACTGGACAAGTCAGACCTGGTTGGGGCAGGTTTATGTGTGGTAATAAGGGTGTGGCTTTTCAGTAAGTGCTATGTGAATGGTAAATGTCGTTCACGTAAATGACAGATTGGAAAATTGTAATATCAAAGGGTTTTTATTTTATTTATGTATTCATTTACTTGTAATTGTCTTATGCGCCTGATTTTTAAAATTAATTTAATATTTAAATTAATGAATTAGCAAATTAAAGTAAGCGAATTGTTTTTCTTATAAATTTTAGAATTATTAAGTAGTATATTTAAAATTTAAAAATAATATATTTTTTTTCAGAAGTATTGTTAAATAAATAAATTTTTTTATTAAAACTATAACATAATTACATGCTTTGCGTTAAATTCTAAAGTGTATATTTTTAACGTAGAAAAACTTATTTTAAATAATAATAAATTGGTAATAATTAACTTTTAAGTAGAATAAAAAATTATGTTATGCCATTTGATGATTTAAATTGGTATTTATGTTTTACGACTATGTTGGAATGTTATTTTGTTGATTATGTATATTTATTAAGTAAAAAAAATATATATATATATATATATATATATATATATATATATATATATATATATATATATATATATATAATCTTTTTATACACATTTTTTTAAAAAGGAGATATTTCATATTCCTTTTTATAAATTTTAAAATGCATAAGTATTGGATATAATAAATGAATTTTAGTGGTTTTTCTGTTAATGCAATTTTTTTGAGAAATATAACGTAATTAAATGTGATAATAAAGTAAATAATAAAATAATAAAAAAAGATATATATATTTGTAACATAAAATAACTCATTTATTAAAAAAATAAGTTGGTAATTAATCACTTTTAATTAGAATGAGAATTCACTTTAAGACATTTCATAATTTAATACAGAATATTTTTTTTTATGTAACAGTATTAATCCTGAATAATTGTTGCAATAATAATTTTTAAATCTTAAAGTAAAATAGTAATATTAATTTATTTTTCGTTTGTGAGAAAATATTAAAAAAAAAAAAAAAAAAAAAAAAAACTGGTTTTTTTCTGTCAAAAAAATGGGTAGATTTCTTTTATATGTTTTACCTTCTAAAATAATTTCAAGCACTTTCTAGTAATTAATATTAAAATAAAAAGTGAAACTAAGTTATTGCTTTTAAAATGAATAGATAAATAGAAAATAAATTCAATTACCATACAAAGATTTTTTCTGTTTTTCTATGATTAATTTCCTAATAGAGAATAACAATTTAAAGGAAATAATTTAAAAATTCTTTCGTTAAAAAAAAAAATGTAAGTTATTTTAAAAATTAATTCAAAAATAATAATTTTAAATAAATAAATAAAGGTTATTTTTGACATATTTTCTGTTTATCACTGAAAGAATTTTTAATGAAATACATGAAATATACATTTGTTTCCAGTTATCAATTTTATTTTCATAAAACTGGAAGCAAACTTTTGAACTTGACGTGCTTCGGACAGTGTGAAAATTGTTTTGTTGTATACTGAAACTTATACAAGACCACGGAAAAAGACAATTATAACAATAATTATAACGAATTAAAACAAATAAACACATTTTTTTACGTAATTTACAAATAAATAAAAAAAATGACCAAGGCGATGCAGGTAAAAATATATGTTCCTTCCACACGTTCATCCTGCTTTTGCTTACATTTATTGACAAGGTACCGTTCACCTGAAAGATCCAATTGACGACCATAATTTCTGTGTCATTTATAGATTTTTTTGTGAGTGCGGCTTCTCTTACCTTGGACAAATGAAGCGTGCTCTTAGAATTAGGCTGAAAGAGCTCCAAGATTGAAAAATATACAATAGATGAACATTCTTGGAATTCCAAGAACTACTTTCATTATCCAGAGGATGACAATATTCGAAATATAATTCAGTTTTTGATTTATACTTTTACAAAGCTTAATATATTCATAAACATAGTTTTTCCTCAGTGAATGATATAACCAGCAATCCTTTTCTCTTGCGAGTGTGGAGGGATCCTGCGCAGTGATTCCTTTTCTCAGTTAATTCCTGTCAATTACGTCAATTCTTTAGGATATATATAAACTCTTGTTTCCACATTTTCAAAAACTTCATTATCAATTTTTCAGTGCCAGAGACAAGGTATTCTTTAAATTCATTTTAATCTTTTTTTATTCGCACTGAGGAAGGGAATCACGGAATTGTCGAAGCCGCTGCATAAAGCCGCTTCGAGGATTCCTACATATATGAATTCGACGATTCTTACAAACGTGACATAAATCTACATATACGTGGATTAATGAGTCATGTTTGTACGTATATGTGCGTTAAAACATTGTTAAAGATTTTAGCTTATAAATTATTCTTTAGATAAAATTTTAATAAAAGGTTTTGAATTTAATATATACAAGGGTAATATACAGATATATAGATAATATTTTCATTTATAAATATATTTTTCAAACTTACGAATGGATAAAGTATTTATCCTTTAAAATGGAAAACCCTAGCTATATGATTAATCAAATAAATGTGTTTCATGTCTATGTCATATGAACTAATTACAAAAAAGAAGAAAACAAGTAAGAAGAGACATGTTGTAATTGAATTGAAATCTTTTATTTGACTGTTTAATGGAAATCGTAGGTGTTTATTCATTAATCTAAAGAAACATTTATTCTACTAATGAATTCTTTGTTTTATTTCGTTTCCTAAATATTTGATTGACACTAATTTAAAAAATCTGCATTGTGAATTTTTTTTTTAATGTTTTCTGTTAGTTTACATATATTTAAAATATAATTATGTAAAACATTTATATGTTTTTGTATGTAAACGGAACCATTATATAATCACTTCTGTGTCTGTCTATCTATCTGTCACCATTTTACTCATAAAATATAAAATATGGATAGCTGAAATCGGAGGAAGTAATAAAGACTATTGTCCAATATATTTAGAGATTATGGAACATTTTTAAATATATTTAGGAGGAGGATAGGAAGGGTAATTATGTTACTTGAAAAATAAAATATTTTTTTTTTGTACATCGTGTGGGGTATTTTGTGAAATCTTCCGTTACGCTGAACTCAAAAATATATTTCTTTTAATTTTAGGCATTATATTTCCAGAGATATAGTCGAAAATAAAGTGTAAAGATATGTCCCATCCCTCAATCTAATAACGAATCTATTGAAACTAAAATTATGAAAAAACGAGAGTTTATAGATATTACATTAAACCTTGCAGTAAATCTATAGCGATTACTCTAGATAGTTATATAGAAAAGTACACTTTTCTGTTACACACAAATTTCGATTTCTGGGCACTGAACAAATAGGTTGAGGAGCGTTGGGCGTACCTATCGAGCAGAAGTATAAAAGCAATGTTGATGATATTTTTTTAAAAAATCCGTCCGTAAGTAGTAGATATATTAACCCTTAAAGGCAGATATGGTTTCAAAATAAATAATGATGGGGAGGCGCACTCCGCAAACTATCGGCTTTTAAAGGCGGCTTTATCAGCTTAACAACTTTTAATAATACAGTGGACGATCGATTTTACGAGCCTCTTATTCGTGAATACTTGTGATTTTACGAACTAGAAATTGGTCCCGAATATATTCCCATAGACGCTATTTAAATTCTTATTATCTTATATCTTTTAGGGTTCGTTATGATATCTTTTTATCTTTTAGGGTGTTAAAATTCTTTACTGACACGTTTTCAATAAACCGCAGCCAGTAACCGGGGCTATAGCTGAACAGGTTTTTTGAAACAACTTCATTTTTTTCTCTCTCGAGCTGAGGAAGGGGATCGAAGCACCTTTGAAAAGGCGTATGAAAAATCTTTGGAGGGTTTGTGTTTTTTGATATTTGTGCGTTGTAACGTTGTAATTGTTGACTTAGGAAATTCGCACAACAATTGTTACAATTTTGCTTAATTTTTATTCCTTATGCATACGAACCCTTTATAAATACAATTGTGTTCGCGATAAGTTTTAATTGATGGGTCTCTCATTACGACCCTTATGCGTTTAAAAGTCAATTAAAAGCCTATCTGGGTAAATGCGTCATCGACCAAAGCGGTTCTGTAAATTTGCGAGCTTCTTTCTACACAAGCTCTTTTAGCACAATGCCATGTTATAGACTTTAGCCATTGAACAAGGGTTTTGTGTTAGATAATATGGAAAAAGAAAATGGTATTACTACGTTGAATTTAGTTTTATGATATTCCAAATGAAGTTTAAATAAATACTCCCTTTTATTCTTAGAACCGAGATAAGTGCCTTATAAATAGATAGGGATAAGATAAAAAAGAATTATATAAAATAGCAATATTTGATATTATTTAGGCTTCATATCTCTTTGAACTTTTGTGGTATATCCATTCATACTTTTCTTGTACATTAAGCTAAATTGCTCCAATTAAATAAGGTAAAAAATAACTGTTGGTATTAAAGGAGGATTTAGAAAATTTTAAATGCGACGTATATCAGTGGCTTGTTTCCAAGGGGTTAATAATACATATGCTTATAATACGGAACTCTCTCAGCGCGAGTATAACTCGCACTTGACTGTTTATTATTTATATATTTTCCAGATTATTTAGGAACATCTTACAAAAACCATAATGTATCTCTGTTTACGTAACTAAACAATAAACAAACTGCATTACAAAATTATTTTTTTTTATTTCAGAAAATAGTTTATTTTAAAGAATTAAATGTGTAAAAAGAAGATAAACGTTAAATTCTTACAAATAAACTAGTACTTTAAAACTTTATTCACTATATCTTCCGAAATAAATAGATTATGCTTTACTAAAGTCAAATACATTTCCTTTCTTGTCAATAAAATTAGATGTAGGCTAACTTTCTTAATCAGCGACGCGTAATATTTGCAGCCCTTTTCCACATTTTAACTAAAGAAGTTAAAGATCTATTTGACATTTAAGAAGTTTTGATACAAGGATACTTGGCGTTATTAATTCTGCATCCTTCTGCGGATATATGAAAATCCAACAAACATTTATTTAGCGTCACTGTATGTTTGTGAATGATATTTCCTGGAATAAAGTATGGGTAATCAATATTATGAACTTGGGTTTTTAGATATTGTGTCACTATTTACTTCAAATCTGCAAAATATTTTTCCGTATACTCATATTGGATGCATTTAATTACAAAATCTCTGTGATGAATTACGATGCAAATAAATATAAGAAAAAATACATTTAGAAAATATATTTTCATACTGGTTGTTGTATGATTATACATAAACATATTGTTAAAATTTTATATATTATCTTTGATATATATGGCAAAAATAATTATAAGACGAGAAAGAAAAAATCATGCGTCAAGATTAGACTATGAAAAACTTTCCACCGCATTAAGAATAATGTAACAAAATTGCGTCGTTGAATAAGTTAAAATATTATGCCTAATTCAAACATATGAAACTGCGAAACATGTTTGAAAATCCAAATTTAGATGTTCTCATCTACAATCGGAAATCTTTTAGGACATTTTCAACAGACTTGTATATAATATGTACATTTATATCTATTAATTATGGACATGCAACAATTTAATTCACTTAAGATATACCTATATCACAGTTGAAAGTTCCCCTTTAATAATTTCCTCTAATAAGAAAGGTGTTGTTTCACGTGAATATTTTTGTTTAGGCCTGAATATGATGCGTAGAATTTATATTAAACGAAAAACATGCAAAAAATTAGTGAAATTAAACAGTGCATACCGAATTTAACCGCTTCCCCGATTTAACCGTACGGCACTAAGGCAACGGATTTTTGACAATCACGTTTTACCGTTCTCACCAGTAAATTTGTATTATAAAATTTTCATTATTGAATCGGATCATTTTTCTGATTCAATTAGGCAAAAATTTTAGCTTTGAAAAACGGGTGTCAAAAGATTAGAAACTCTGTAAACGACATGAAAGAAATATGCATTATTTGAAAGTTTTCCGAAAATATTTCTCGGTTAAGTGGTTGAAAAACACAATCCTGCAATTATTACTCAATTATTCTATTTCAACTAAACTTTTTGGAGTGTCCCTGTAAACGAATAAAAAATGCTATGAATGTCCTGTTCAAATGTACTCGTAGTGAAATCCAATGATTTATATTAGTTTTGATATATGTGAAATAGCTTTCAAAACGAATTTTCCCCCATATACCATAATGTAATGAAATTAGGATAAAATTCTTTAAATATTCGTGTATATGAACTACTAGTTTCATATACGTCATATACAATATCAAACATGTGTTAGTGACCAAAAAAAAAAAAAACTTTTATTAGTTGCATAAAAATTCGAGTGTATTTACGAGAGTTAGAGCGTTTACAGACGACCAGGTGGACATAAAGGCATTCGCGCAGAAAAACCAAATCCATACACACTTTTCAACTTGTTGGTAAGTATTAAAAAAGAGATATTGAGTAAGTAAAGCTATACACAGTATGTTGCGTGATTATTTATGCTCATATTGTTAATATTTTCTACATTAGCCTTGATATATAGTGTCCGAATATGTTACTATTTTCTTATTGAAAGATTTTTTTTAAACAATTGATGTTCAAACAACTGGTTCAACATGAAACTAGAGGCAAGAATCTCGAGATATTAATTTAAAAATAAGTCAGCCTGCAATTAAGTCACCGCTAAGTTATAAAAATAGATTTTTCTTAAACATGCTTTAGTGAATACTTTAGATAGTATTTTATATATGATTTGCGTAGGACCTGGCTATTCTACAGTTATATCTGTTATACAATTATTAAACATGAATAAAACAATGATTAATAATAATAACGAAATTTTAATATTATTTTGTAACGATAATAATGTCTTTTTTACAATTTACAGTTATTCATGAAAATATAAAATAAATTTAAGCGGTTACCTAAAAGATATTGTCTCCGTGCTCTAAAGGAACACTTTACACGTCTGTGCTAAGATAAAAATGAAAACAGAAAAGTAACACACTTAAGATTTCAATGCATTTATTAACTTTGAACAAGAAAAATAAAGAGATTCGTCATATGTATTAATGTAAGACAAAGAAACATTAAATGTAAAACATTTAATTACCTAAATAGCAACTTATGTTGTTCTTTAAGGTAGATTTTTTTATAAACTGTAGAAAAACATGTTTTTTCTTTAAAAGCTTCTATTAATGATGCTGAAATAAAGGGGGAAAAACGTTGTAAATTATTAATACTTTGTAAGCGACTTTTTTTTAAAATACGATCATAACATCGGAATTGTCGCAACAAAAGGTACACATAAAAAACAAAAAACATACAGACACACACACAGAAACATAAAAAAATAATAAAATTTTTTTGCCAATTACTTTCGTTGATTTGTTCTGAATTCTTAAAATATCTACCATTTTCTCCATCTTTTAATAATATTTTAACCTATCTATTATATTCCAATCCCATAATCAATGCATTCCTTTATTTCCTGTTCTAAACAACCCTAATCTGTTGAAAGCAACACTTTTTCTAAAACTTAGTAATTTATTAATAAAACGACTTTACAAACAGTCTATATATTCGAACGTTACGTACCCCTTATTTTCATCAAAAATGCATTAAAAACAATACAAAAATGCTTCATCATTCAAAATATTTTACTACAGAGGTCTGATAAAAATACAAATGTTTAAAAAAAATTAAAAACATTCGTCGTTAAAATAATAAAACGCTTCAAGCGCTTTCGGCTTCACACAATCCATTTTCAAGGAGAAGAAAAAAACAACGGAGAAAAACGTCTGATGATCAATGTCTATTGACATATACTGGAAAGAATGATATGAAAGGAGACTTTCTTTACCACGAAAAATGACATCCTTGAAATTTACTACAGTTTTTACGGAGAAATAAATCAATTATTGGAAGAGAACAATTCCCGTTTTGATAAAATCGGTCAAAGGGGTAAAAAAGTAGTATATATCTCCTGTATCATCAAGGAATGTACTTGACAACAGTTGGTTTTACTGCTGTATCCTGGGGTTATATATCCTGAAACTTTAGCTGTAAAGACTCGAAGGAAAAGGAAGAAATAAGTAGCTTTTCTTAAAGCTCTTTTGTGAAGAAAGTTTTTGCTATAAAATGATTGAAAGTTCTTAGCATAAAAAATGTCTACTTTTTTTTGCCTCAATTCGTATAACACTTTTGATTAAAATCTTAATGAATGTACATAGAAAATATTGAAATATTTTTAAAAAAATTCAGTGGTTTATTATTTTAAATGCTATCTAATACTATGGTCAATATAATTCAAAGAAATTTGAAATCACGTATTATGTTATATTAGCATTGCATTTTGAGACATATTTATCGGAATACAGGGTACTTCGAAAATTATTTAACATTTTTGAAAAATTTCGTTTATTTAATTTTACATTGACGAAACAAATTTGCAGGCCATTTTTGTGAATTAGTAAAAATTGTAATTTAACAAAATAAATTTAGGATAATGGTATGTATATTATGCGAATTAGCAACAATCAGCCTGCAATTAAACTGGTAGAAATATGTTTTAAAGAAAATAAGAAAGATTTTGAAAAAATGTATTTATTATTATTTTTTAGATTTTTTTAACAAAATCACTGATAAGGAATATACATGATGCCAAAATAAGTGATTTTTTACTAATGCTTAGTTTTTAAATATTTATTATCGATTTTATTATAATATATTTATGTGTCATTTTAACTTTTATTAAATTTACATGTACACAAATGTGCACGCACACAAACATACATATTAATATATATACCACATGAGTATAAATGATTAATTTTGATTTTTACATTTTTTATCTTTTCAAATATTTCATAAATTTCTAAATATCTGAAAACTCGGTATGTATAGGTTGAGAAAAAACATGTTTCATTATTTAGTTTATTTTGTATTCTTTTAATGTTTTTAGGAGTAATACTAGAAGATGAACCTTTTCCTCTTTTGTTACGTGTTGTTTTAGGATTTATAAGATGATTTAAACTATGATAAATGGGAGAATAATCTGTAGTATAATTTATAGATGAAAAAACTTTAACAGATCTTTTAAAAACCTCACTATTAAGACCATAAGGATAAATTGTATTATAATATTTCATATATGAAGACTCTAAATATAGACGCTCAGATTTATTTTTCTGAATTTGTATTATTTCAATAGTAGTATTTTTAAATTTATGTTTATGAAAATGCTGTATTTCAGCGGTAGACTGTATTTTTTTTTTGCTAAATTTTTATCAGAATCTGACCGATGTTGATTCATGCGTATATGAAGAGGACCAGAAGTTTCACCAATATATTTCAAATTGCAAATGTTACACTTTATACTATAAATTACATTAAAAGCCTTACAAAAAATAGAAATATGAGGATCTGATACGATTTGTGACTGAGAAGCAGATGGACAAATTTTACATCGAATATCAGAACATTTCTGAAAACATAATTGAGGAGGAGGAGCATGTATATGGTAACTGGATGACGATCCAGGAGTAACCCTATTATTGCTCCTGTACCGGGCACTACACTGCAAAGAAGCATTGTCTATCTTGCCAGGATCGAGATTTTTACTAAGTACTGCCATAATATAAGCGATATTATAAATATAATAAAAAGATAAAAATAGAAAAATTACAAGTAAATAATCGAGTATCTTGACTAATATAATTTACTAAAGAAAAGGATCTAGAATAATACAACTATAAAATGAAAATAGATACAATATGCACAAAGCTTTAAAGCAGTACTCAAACCTCCAAAAAAGAAACAATACACGACCATAATACTACCATCCCACACCACATATAATAAGAATCATAGTACTCACGTACAATAAAGGCAAAATCACAAAATCGACTCATGCAAAAGTGAAATAATCTCCGTACATAATAAACCACCAACTTATCCAATTAACATCTCAGCACAATCCTCACATTGTTACTACATTTCACATAGACTTAAATAATCATAATTTCAATGTATTTAATTAATATCAAAAATTAATAATAATGATAATTTCAATGTATTACTTTAATATTAAAAAATAATAAATAATGAATATTGATGTTGACATTTAATATACTATATAGCAAGACAATGAATTAAACATAATAGCAAAATTAACAATTAAAATATTATAAATATACCATATATAATATTCATGATGAAACGATTTGCAACTCTTAATGGAAATTCTATTGAGCGGTACCGGAAAACTACTTTGTAGAAATCTCACAGACAATACACAAAGGTTATGCGGATAGCAGCAATTACCTATGCGCACCATATTTATAAAATTGCTATTAGCAACGGATGTTATATATAAATTATATATAAGATACCACAATAGGAAAAAATTCTTTATGACTATTCAAAATGAAAAGATATCAATTAAATATCAAATTGTATACATTCATAATTACACGCGCGGAGCAGCATAATAATTTGAATGCTAATATAATACCATTAAAAGTAGACAAGATTCACCAATGGATTTTATCAATAAAACAATAAACCAAAACGAAGAATTAGAATTGAATTGAATTATAATAAAATAAAAAAATAGTGTAACGAGTAAATCTGAAAAAAAAAAATAAAATGAATGCAAATAGAATTTGTAGCTCCAGAAGCAGAATCATCAGGCCCCAAATGCTCTGGAACTACAAATGAAGTGTGCGGTTTCATCCACGTATTAGCCATGAAATAACAAAATAATATGTATTTGGGGCTACCAGCACACAAAAACCAAATTATTAAACAAGGAACAAAGATATTTTACAAAAAGGAGTTGAAAGTAAGTAAAAATAATAGTTATCCATAACAAACAAAAAAGATAAAGCTGAATGGAAATATAATTGAACCGGAGAAAATAATTAATAATCGATATTAACATAAAATTAAATTAATAAAATAATTAAAATTAGAATTAAGAGATAACATTCATATTAACATATAACTTAAAATAGCATTTTGTTACTTTAATCAGTAACATTTATTGTGACTTTACATGGTAAAAACTCATTATCTTAATATAGGATAATAAAAATTAAAAAATTAAAAAAAAATTAAAAATTAAAAATTAAAAATTAAAAATAAAAAATAAAAAATAAAAAATAAAATAAAATAAAATAAAAATAAATAATAATAATAATAATAGTAATAATATTATTAATAATAATACCAAAAATTATATCAATAACATTAAAATTTTGGTGATCATATTGGTGTCAATTAAACAGTTTAAAAATAATGTTAAAATGAATAACCCACTCTCAATTATATATATATATATATATATATATATATATATATATATATATATATATATATATATATATATATATATATATATATTAAATAATTAACCTTTGCGTTTTTATCCAGACAACACCACCCTCCTCCGTACTCTAACATCTTCCCACCCAACCAACCTGTAAATATATATATATATATATATATATATATTATTATTACTTTTAACATTTTTAATTTATTATTATTATTATTATGTTTTATAATTTTTTATACATTTTTTACGCAAAGAATTAATTATAAGATCATGTGATATCTAATTATAAATTAAAGAATATATGAATTTTTTAGGATAACCATTATTTATAGTATCATATACAAGCTTTTTAATATTAGTATTAATTAAATGGGAAGAACATAGACATTTTATTCTATATAAATGGTTAAGTATTATATTACGATATACAGAATTATGAAGACATGATTTAAAATTAGTAAAGGTATTAACTTTAAAATTAAATTCTTTCCTTTTGTCATAAATATCAGTTATAAATTTGTTCTCTTTTAATATAATTTTAATATCTAAGAAGTTGATTGTATTATTAAAAAGTAGGTTTTTTGAAAGTTCTAGATTAGAAGGATAATCAACAGGGAATTGAGATATACAGGTGTTATTAGTATCAATTAAAATTACATCATCTATATATCGATATAAATGTATTTTATTATTTAAATAATGACGTTCATAGTAATATAAGTATAAGTCAGATAATACACTAGATGTACTACCACCTTGTGGTATACCAACATTTTGAATATATATATTGTTATCATGCATGATAAAATTATTATAGATAATGAAATTGGTTAAGGTATGAAAATAATCAGAATCGATATTTTGTGATATATCCAACTCGTGTTGACATTTTTTAAAAAGCTCATTTATGATATTATGTAAATCCGATAAATCGATATTATTAAATAGATCCTTAAAATCATAAGTAGTGATATTTTTTATGCATTTAAGATTTTTCATAACATGGACCAGTTCATAACTATTTTTTATGCAATGTGTATTATCACTTTTTTTTGTAATATTATATATTTGATTAAGTATTACTAATAGAAGTTTATTAGCAACATTATTGTAAGTATTGCAACCAATTGTAACAGTTCTGAATTTAACAGGATGCTTATGAAATTTGGGTATAAGGACTAGATAAGGATATTTAAAGTTAGTGGGGTTAATGTCTAATAATTTATAGAATTCTTTAATTTTACGATTATTGGCAAGTAAGTCATCATTAATTTTTTGGAATGTGTTATTATTAGATATACTAGATTTAAGCAGTTTATGATTATATATATATATATGTACATATGAATTTTACCTTTAAAAATAACTACGTACTTTTCTAAATTATTTTGAAACATTATCATCTCAAATGTTTTTAGAGAATATTTTTAATAATCAAACAATAAAATACATTTTTCTGGGCTATGACATATAATTTTTAGTAAACAGGCAAATATTTCACACTATTCGTTCTGTTTGAATAATATATAAAATACCATCTATTCCTTACCAAATTATTATACTTTTCACAGAAAAAATAATTAATTGGAAAAATTAAAAGCGGTTACATATTTTTACGTATAAATTACACTCATATTCTGGAAAATATGCTTATGAAATTTCTCATGAAATTAAGAAGATGCAAAAAATGAATTATTTCAATTACATTATGTCATTTCTCCTTTTCAATTAATTAAGTGATAAAATATAATAAAAATTCGCTGGAACATTTTAAATTCTCTAATATTTCTTTAATTTGCCACGATGAGGATTTGTAATATGTCATGGTGAATGCAATTCACAAATGGCTGTTTCTCAAAACTTTCTGGTTGACAGCAAAACAGGGGAAAATCATATCGTTTCATCCGGTGAATGGGAACCACAACTGTTTAAAGGAAGGCAACAATGGGATACTTCATCAATCGCATTAATTTTACTGAAACACTGTGTACTCATGTATTATATGTAACTGAATCTTATCGAACTGTTTGCATACATTAATTCATGTGTTTGATAAAACTGTGAAAGAACTTCGCACAAGCTAGAAGTTATCAAGTGTTTCAGCTTTCTGAAAAATTGTATTTTTCAGCTAAAAAACCCATTAACTTCTAAAGAAATTTCAATTAAAAAATAATATATATTTCAGACAGTTTTTAGAAAAAAAATTACTAGTTTCCCAAATTTATTTTCTGAACGATGGAAATCACTAAAAATTGGCCATTGACATGAAATGGAAAAAAATAGTCGCAGATAAAACTGTTTGCCATAGGTCTTGAGCATAATTATCTGATTATAGAATCCAGTTTCTTCAAAATAGGCCGCGTATGTTACGAGGTAACGAGTTTTAATTTTCGCATATTTCCGACAGGATTGCACCAAGTCATTTCGTCCTTCAACACTTTGTATTTCCGTGCTCCACTACACGGAACGCTCTACTTGAATCCGAAATGCCACAATGACACTAGAATTATGTTAAAACTATTTTCCTTTTAAAATGTATTTGAAAATAGTTTTTTCATATTTCTAAATAAATCTGTATGTAAATTCCGGGGTAAATGAGTTATTTCAACATTTTCGAATTGGATGTTCTCTGAGAATTAAAGATTTAAACGTCTATACATTTAACCACTGTTGTAAGTTCCTTATATAAGCTGTACCGTAAAAACTCGTTCGTATAATAATGTTTAAGCTCTTGATTGTACCATACCTATCTAAAATATGTATATCAGAATATATCTATTATATGAATACCCGTATAATTTTTTAAAAGGAACATATATTAAACTAGTAAATATAAATTTATACACACGCTTTAGAAGAATCTTTACATTTCCATTTTTTTCAAATATTGAAATTTAAAATTTTCATTTGTTTAAAATCGTGGACAATATATTGTATGAAACGAAATGTTGATAAATGTTTTAAACAATCACTTTAGACTTATTTATTCACATTTTTAACTCAAAAACATAAAATTTAGCAATATTTCTAAATGTAAATTCATTTATAATGATTATGACATAAAACCCTTTACAACCAACTAATTATAATGCAGTGTTGTGAAGACATATAAGGTATTTCGATACAAGAAAAAAAAATTATACTTCAGTTGTCTTTCAGGTGCTACAACATGTTACAGGAAAATGATATAACACAAAATATCTCTAATTAATTTCCGGAAGTAGAAAAACAATTTTGGTAGTGCTAATTATTGCCTGTTATGTCTGCTAATTAACGCCTACTTCATTTCTTTAATATATTGAAAAAATGCATGCGTTAAGTTAATTACATTATAAAAAACATATCAATGTATCTTAAATGCACAAGATATTCCGAAATAACTATTCGCTAACAACTCTTTAGTAATAAATTACTTGCTACCTCTATTTGTTCTCATCGTAAAAGCTATCTTGAATCGACAGATAATTGGTTTTTTAAATCAATTAGTTGAATTCCAGGCGTCCTCGTTGAGTTTAAGAGCAAGAAATTTGTCTATTTTGTACGAAGAAATGCATAGAAATTATTGCTTCAGAACCTTTTCATTCATTATGAGTGATAGCAAACGATATCATCCATTATGTTTCTGTAATTTTACTTGCGTGTAAAACGTATTAAGAATTATTTGTACCTCCCCCCTCCAAAAAAAAAAAATAAAAATAAAAATAAATAAATGAAAAACATTTTATGAGAGTTGTGAAGCATTTTAAAGCTTTACTTTATAAGTATATTTAATTTTTATCTGCATCAGCTTTAAAATAAAATATCATTTCAACGAGAATCTTTTTTGTAAGGATATTTGCAATATTTTTGCTCTATGTATGGTCAGAAAAATTATATATCTTAAAGTAACTAACCATTTTATGTACTTGACGTTATGTATATATATATATATATATATATATATATATAACCTTTCTGCAAAATAACTGGAATATATATTATTTTGAATGACAATATCGTTTGACAAAGTATGTGCAAGTAATAAATACGCAAAAAAAAAAAAAAACTTCTGGTTGGTGCAGAAAAGAAGGGAAAAATGAAAGAATCTAATTATAATTTTTAACCATCCAAGTTAACTGAAATATGGAAAACTATGCGAGATTTAATTTTCTTCCCGTCTATGTTCGATGCATCAGATATCGCGGGAACACGAAGTATCCTCCCGTACATATAATATATATTTACATATGTATGCGCTCATATGTACGCATGTATGTAAAAATTATGAAAATAACATTATTTTACTTTGTTTTATTTTATTTATTATTATTTTTTTTTGATTTTGTACATTTCATTTAAGGGAAATTTAAAATTAAAAATCTGTATTCAACAATTCATTTATGGCAGAATTGCTTTAGTTTTCCTTAATTACATAAAATTTCTAACAATATATACGACATATTTCTTAGAAAATGAGATTTATATGGTAATTTATTTCCTTATATTGGCTTATACAAACCACAAATCATCCAATTTATCATAAAGATGATATTTTTATAACTATACCAGATGTTTTCTACTGTTATAATATCGGAATATTAAGTTTATTGTACTATGATAAAAGTACATAAAATTTTATATTTCTATCTGTATCGACTTTCAAGACATAAATTTATTCAAAATAAATGTATAAAATCTAGGTTGTACATTTACAACAAGAAAGTTAATTTAATGGATATTGAAAACACTTTATTTTAACTAATATTTACAAAATTTATTATTTTCAGTATTTTATTGCGCATAAAGTAGATTAAGAGTTTGGTGTATCTTATTTTAATTAACCAACAGCTATAAATCGCGTGGTACATCAAGATCATCTACAAATGCGTAATACGCCAAATCAAACGGAGTTTCGTTCAAACAAGCTTGGTGTTTCAGACACTTCAAGAACAACCGGGGCGTATACACTACATGGCCATTGATGAACGTCTAGTTTGGATTTTAGACATTTTGATGACTACCTAGAAAAATACCTGAGGAATTATCCTTAAACTCTCCGTGTATAAACATAATAGTACAAACCGTACCTTTCCTTGAAGATTTTTTCCCGAAATTCCATAGGGAACCGTTAAGAAATTAAAAAATAATGAATATCTTTTGGATAACCCTGTCAAAACTAATGTTGCAAAAGCACTCAAACTATAGCTTTTGGTTAAGTGGCTTAGTGTAATTAACTGTGTAAATTTTTATGTCGATAGGATGTGTATATTCATAGAAATAATAAGGTTTTTAAAAAAAGATCCCAAATTTTTGCTTATAATTTGCAGAGTTCTTAACACAAAATAATATTTTTTTCTAAAAACATGACAAATAACATTGTTCACAATAATCTGTAATCATAATTAAAAAAATAATAAAAATTGTATGAAAAATGAGTAGGTTTACTAAAGAGTTTTTCACTGCGCATGCGTCAACGATATCAAAATTTCATTTCCATATTATGTTAGCTAAATGTATAGAGCAACTTCTGTAAAAGTCTCAAAATCAGAACTTTAAAATTCTGAAAGTGATCGTCTATAGAAAAAACCCAAAATCTGTTGCTTCCAAAATAAAGCAAAAACATGAGAGATTTTATCCAAATGTCCCATATTTTGTATTCTACAGGGTGTTTCGCTACCAGACCGACAAACTTTGAGGGATGATAGTAGACATTAAGACAAACATTATTAAACAGGAAACCATGGGGCGCAAACGTCTTCTGTAGGAGCTAGGGGCCATTAAAGATTAAGGACCAAAACTTCAATCGGTTAAAAAAATAGAAAGAAGTGTCGATTCGTATTTGGTTTTCACTAAAGTCTTTCTTTATATCACGATTTTTTATTTTTTTTATTTTAAAGGTTAAGTTCAAAAATTGTTGATAGAGGGCGCTTTAGAGTAACGAACAAATACTTTTTGCTTTTCTTTTGTGCATGGGGTTGAAATTATTCTAAAGTTTAGATTTTAACTTAAATTTTAAGCCCAAAAACAGAAACATGGGGATCGGGTAACTAGCGAAAATTAAACTGTAAGCCGAGGGAAGATTTTAAACGCTCATAAACATTGGACAAACTAATCGATTTTTTTGTGGTTTGCGTGCAGGTCACTCACTTAGTAATTACTGGGTGTGTGAATTAATTTTAAGAGTTTTTTCTGTAAATTAAAGGTTTTATTATGAAAAACTGAATACATCATTATGTTTCAAAGTAATGCCCATTGCTAGCCACTACTTTCTCCCATCTTTCTGGTAGCATACGGATTCCGCGTCGAAAGAACAACTCATCTTTTGATGCAATACACGAATCAATCCAATCTTTCGTACCTTTGTAAGATTGGAAGCGCTGCGTAGCCAGGCTGTGTTCTATGGATCTGAACATGTAGTAATCCGATGGAGCTATATCTGGTGAATATGGCGGGTGGGGTAAAACATCCCATTTTAACGTTTCCAAATATTTTTTCACTCCACAAGCAACATGTGGTCGAGCGTTGTCATGAAGAAGAATAACTTTATCATGCCTTTGCTCGAATTGCGGACGTTTTTCTTTTAAAGCACGGCTCAAACGCATCAATTGTGTTCTGTAGCATTCACCAGTTATTGTTTCATTCGGTTGAAGCAGTTCGTAATACACAACACCGAGCTGGTCCTACCAAATACAGAGCATCAGTTTTGCACCATGAATATTCGGTTTCGCCATCGATATCGATGCATGACCAGGCAAACCCCATGATTTTTTCCGCTTAGGATTATCGTACCGAATCCATTTTTCATCGCCAGTGACGATCCGATGCAAAAATCACTTCCCGTTTTGGCGCTGAAGCAATAATTCACAGGTGAATAATCGGCTTTCAAGGTCTCTCGCCTTCAGTTCGTATGGTACCCGATTTCCTTGCTTTTGAATCATACCGAGAGCCTTTAAACGTTTAGAAACTGTTGTGCGATCCACATTCAACGATTCAGCAAGTTCATCTTGTGTTTGACATGAATCTTGGTCGAGTAATTCTTCCAATTCCGTATCTTCGAACTTTTTCGATTGACCTGGGTGTTCTCTGTCACCTGTATCGAAAACACCACTTTTAAAACCTCGAAACCAATACTCACATGTTTTTATCGACGGAGAATGTTCGCCATAAGTTTCCAATAGCATTCGATGACTTTCAGCAGAACTTTTCTTCGAATTAAACAGGAACAATAACACTTCCCGCAAATGGTGTTTTGTTGGCTCGTACTTCGACATTTTCAGACCTGCAAACAAGTGTGTTGTTTACACATCAGCCCTAAGTCCCAAATTAAACAGTAAAGCCTATTCATAGAGCTTACACGAGAATATATTTACAGACGAGATTGATGCGTTACGCCATCTATTGTAAATCCCTCAAAACTAATTCACACTCCTAATATTTTATTCAAAATGACGTACAGCTTCACAGTCCTCATTTTTTATAGAGGGCACTTCCGACACATGTCCGACATTTCAATGGTATTACTCATGGGTGTTTTACTACCAGACCATCATACTTGTTAGGGCATAGGTCATTACTTATTAGGGATGCAATGACGACTCGGAATCACGCATGAATGTTACGTTTAAAATGTTTTTTTGCAAATTACGGTTTTAAAAAAAACAAAGAAAAAAGCAACAGAAAAAAGCAATGAAACAGCAACATGTTAAGGGGATAGAATAAAGTTTATTTAAAGGTTTTACTGCAAAAGATGTTTGTCATTACAACCAGAAAAAGTCCGACAAGTTTGACAGCGACAGTAGATGGCGTTGCGATTTCCTAACGATAGATGGCGCTGAACGGTAATGTGGGTGAAAGTTTATTTCTCGTTGGACAGCTCTAGGTGGTTCCAGCAGGATCGGGCTCTTCCGCATTTTACCAATGATGTTCACCAATACCTCAACGTAACATATGGACAAATGTGGATATGTCGTGATGGCCCGGTTTATTGGCCTGTCAAATCACCGGACCTATCAAGTATAAGCTTCTTCTGTTGGGATAACATGAAAAGTTGGCTGTTTGAGACTCCCGTACCATTAGTTAAAGACCTAGCAGCTCGTGTTTCTGCAGCTTCCAGAGTTCTATCAAAGATTCCAGAAATCTTTCAAAGCGTGAGGAATTCCATGCGACGCCGCTGTCAAACATGCCGAATTACTTCTGGTAGTAATTTCGAACATTTTTTTCTAGTAAAACTTTTAAATAAACCGTTTTCTATCACATTAACGTGTTGCTGTTTCACTGCTTGTTCTGCTTGTTCCGTCTTTGCATACCTAAGACTTCCTGGAAGTATAATAGTCTGGTAGTAAAACACCCAGGAGTAATACCATTGAAATGTCGGAGATGCGTCGGAAGCGCCCTCTATCAAAAAAATGAGGACACCACAGCTGTACATAATTTTGAATAAAATAAATACCAAGGGAATGACCTACACGCAAACCGCAAAAAAATAGATTAGTTTGTCTAATGTTTATGTGCGTTTAAAATCTCCCCCACGGTTCACAGTTTAATTTTCGCTAGTTACCCGATCCCCATGTTTCCGATTTTGGATTTAAAATTTAAGTTAAAATCTAAACTGTAGAATAATTTCAACCCCATGCACAAAAGAAAGGCAAAAAGTTTTTGTTCGTTACTCTAAATTCTAAAGCGCCCTCTATCAACAATTTTTGAACGTAACGTTTAAAGTTAAAAGAAAAAAAAAACATAATATAAAGCATGATTTTAGCGAAAACCGCAAAAGAATCGACCCTTTTTTCCGTTTTTTATCAATGTTTGAAGTTTTGGACCTTAAACTTTAATGGCTTCTAGCTCATACAGAAGACGTTTGCACCCCATGGCTTCCTACTTAATAATGTTTGTCTTTATGTCTACTATCACCCCTCAAAGTTTGCCGGTCTGGTAGTGAAACACCCTGTATATCGACCTTATCAATGAATACATATGGATACAACACTTCTTGTTTTTGCTTCATTTTGTGAATAACGGATTTTGAACTTATCTATTGACGATTATTTTCAGAATTTTCAAACTATGATTTTAAGACTTTCACAAAAATTGCTCTATAGATTTTGCTAACATAATATGCAAATTAAATTTTGATATCGTTGACGCATGCGCAGTTAAAAATTATTTAGTAAATCTACTCATTTTTCATACAGTTATATTTATTTTTTAATTCTGATTACAGAATATAGTGTGCAATGTTGTTTGTCATATTTGCAGAAAATAATATTATTATATGTTAAGATTTCTGCTAATTATAAGCAAAAATCTTAGAAAAATTTGAAATTTTTTTCTGAAAACCTTCATATTTCTAAGAGTATCCATGCTAACCGCATAAAAATTCAATAAGCTCTTTACGATAAGAGATATATTGATAATCTACAGTCCGAACAGTACTGTGCTACAGTAGTTTTGATACAGTAGTTTTGACATGGTTATCCAAAATATATTCCTTCTTTTTTAATTTGTTCACGGTCCCTTATGGTTTTTCGGGAAAAAAATTTTCACAGAAATGTGTAACTTGTGTTTACACTTTTAGTGTTTGGGAAGTGGACGCTCATAAATGATCGTTTAGTGTATGCATGCTTCTGTTTTTTTTCTTTTACATTAAATTAAAGTATTCATTATATACTACAGATTTTATATTTTTAGATGAAAATTTTCCAAACAAATCTAATCGACTTCATCGAATAGATATCTCACAGTTTTTCTCAACGAGTCCCCACGAATGTGCATTCTTTTATATATTTTTAAACGAAAATCTTTCTAAACAAATCTCGCTTTAGAGGCTCTACGCCTTTGACAATGTAAATGACCGCGAACGAACGGTACCATGTACCCGTTTGATATTAAATAAATATATACGTAACCAAGAACCGTAAAAATTTTGATTTTAAATAATAGAAAAAAACTGATTGTTTAATACTCCTGAACTTGTGATTAAAGTACTCGGAAACGATTTTAAAATTCCAAATTAAATTCTTCTTTATGCTTCTGGAGGTTTATAATATCAATTGATTTCTTTCAGTGTACCAAAAGATTCATTCTTTCCACTTTTGTATTTAAAAGCAGTTTGCATCTAACCAATCTGCGATCGCTTCCTGCATTGACGTTATTGAGAACGCTGCAGTCCTGAATACGATAATTTTAGTTGGTCAAGATGTAGTCGATTTCACTTGTTGAGCCATTTGCACAACGCCATGTCCATTTTATTTGTGACTGTTTCTTTAAAAATGAATTCATGATATACATCTGTTCACATTCTGCAAACTCAATCAATCTGTTTCCTCTTTTATTTCGTATACCATAACCATGATTTCCTATAGATAATTCACCTTTCTTTTTTCTCTCCATTTCTAGCATTCCAATTACCCATTATTAATTTTATGTAGCAATTTCCATTTTGATGCATTGAAGCTACTTCTTCATAGAAATTCTCAATTTCTTCATCAGAATAACTTATTGTTGGCGCATAAACTTGGGTAATTTGCAGCTTGTATCTTTTGGACACTTGTATTACTAGTATTGCAACTCTATCTGATGTACTATCATATTAGACAATGTGATTCTTCCACCTGTTATGAATCAGGAATCCTACACCTCTTGTTTTTTCATCTTCTGTGCCTCTGTAGTATAATACATGTCCGCTGGTAAGATCAATCTTTTCTTTTCCTTTTCTTCTTATTTCCCAAAATCCTAAAATGTTCCACTTGATTCTATATATATATATATATATATCAAAATATACATTATGTATAATCTGTGATGCAAAGGATATTTATTATTAAATTGCAGGGTCACACAAAAATATTCCACAACATAATGCTATACGGGAAAACATTATTTGGGTCTTGTGTTAATTATATTAAATTATTTCACATTTTATGAATATGATATACATTGCTGAATGTGTAATAAAAGTTTCTTCCTGTATATTTACAGGAACACAAACAAGATTTCGACCAATAATACCACATCTGTAGTACTGTCTATTGTAACAGCAGGATATGAGTATTTTTAAAACTTCATTATCGTACGAACACACCTCATTTGCTACGCTTCAGGTGCAATTTCCAACTTGTTTAAGCATAATTTCAAAATTACTTATTAGAGAAATTCGAAATTTTGTATTATCATAAAGCAGAACTTAAGAAATCTAAATTCTTCAAGAAAGTTGTAGATTTCAATTCATAATTTTTTAAAATATAATTTCATATTTCATATCAGTTTTATCTAAAAATTGAATATATTCATGTTTGGGATTTTTAGTAACCACATAAACAAATTTCACATTAGGATGAATATTTTAGGAAATATTAATAAAAATATGAAAATGTAACTTAAGATTAGAAGCACTAAATTTTGAATCTTTATAACTAAAAAACTTATCATTCAAAAGAAATTTTGCATCTAAGAACAGTTTGAATCGAAGACTTCAAATATCTTGTTACAATAGGGTATTGCTGTTAAAAAAATAAAGTTTTGATTAATTTTAGTACGTAAATAACTCCCTAAGCTAATTTTATGTATAGAATTTAAAAGTAAACTTTATTTCCAGTCGATAGGTATCAGTAAATTTCTTCTACGATAATTTGTTGAGCAGGTAATAGGGGTATTTACCCTTTTTCAAATGACAGTGCATAATAGGGATCGTTATTTTATAAGGGTACACAGGAGATTTTGGTTATAATAACTTCTGTAAACAATATAGGATGCAAATGCGCTTTCAGTTGTTGTATGCGTCTTCAGTTTGAAATAAATTTATCAACTTGTGTGCGTGGAGTCTGTAGATTTATACAAAGCTACACAAAAGAAACCGTTAAGCATTACTGTGTACGATTATTAATTACTACTAAAGGATTTTTTTTATCTAGTTATGCATTTTTCAGTTGAAAATAGTTTAGTATAGTAACACGCTTCTAGTATATAAATGCAATCATAAACAGTGTTAAGCAAAGTATTTGACATGTTGCCATAGGGATAACAATTTCTAAAGGTTAGTTTTCAATTAACATTTTTCTACACTAATTTCCATTTAATGGTAGGCATGTAGGTTACACACAGGTTTTATATATACTTGGTTACACACAGGCGATAAAAATGTGTATGTGCATCTACGTCTATGGGTGGAAATTACTAAGGATGATTTATTTTAAAGTTTCGTACTAAACCAAATGATTTCTTTCTATGTAATACATGTATAAATCTATAGAAGATATTTTAGGATTTGCAAAATTTCATTAATACGTGTTACGTAATTTTTCAAGATAGAGAAATAACTGCGATATTTCATTTAATATTTCAAACAAAATTTTAAGAAAAATGTATAATAGATTTCAAATGCTTAAGTTAAATATCAATAAAAAAGTATTAATAAAAAGATTTCATTGTTTTATAATAAACATATTTCGGCTCAGACGTATATACAATATATATTAAAACTTAAAACAACATACTATTTACAATACAAAATAGAGTAATTATCACCAGGGAAACTCTAAAAAAAACCTACAAGCTACAATATTTACACTATACAATCTTAAAAGCAAGTCCCACTTTTTTCAGCTTATCTTAAAGTTTTCATATTTTAGAGATATATTATTATATATTTTAACAAAATTAAAGAGCAAAAATTTTGTTTACCTATGGGTTGAATGAAGATGTAGAAAGCTTAATTTTTAGTGCTTTAATCTAATTTATTATTTCTCAAATATCTAGAATGGTTTTCTTCTGAAATTAATTATTGTCTGACATTTATAAGATAAATCTATTCTAAAGCCGTCATATTTGGCGGATGTTTAAACAATGTAAAACTGATCATAAATTACCTGATTGGCATTTCCGTCAATAAATGAGCGTGATTAAATTAATGAATGGAGTTTTCCATTATTATTAATACGTTAAATGTAACTGCATCTAGTTTAATTAAGATCATATTTTATATGTTAACTTAAGAAAATAAGATTTTGCACAATTTCAATACAAAAACCAGGGCCAAACCGGGCCTGGAAATTCCAGCCCATGCAGACCTCTAACACAACATTAGCAACAACCGATTTTACCGAAAGTTGATAATCTTTTTTTCTAATTATATAGAAAAAATATATTGTTTTATTTATTAAATATGTTAAGACTTTAATAATAAAGGTTCACCTAACACTTTAAATAGTAACTAGTTCTAAAAATAGGTTTATTATTATCCAATTAGAATCGAATTACCCATAATTTATTCACAAGCATATGCTTAATAATAAATTCCTATAAGGGTATAGTCACAATAAATAACTCCGTTCAGGAAGTATCAGCTCTTTTATTCATATGCAATGTTTTTGTGAGTCTTCAATTAAATCCAGTTGCGAACAGTCCTAATCGAAGTGTCGGGAAATGACACTGGTTTAAAAGACAATTAAAATAGATTTACTGCAGTGTTCAATCATAATGTTCTTGAAGCTGTAAATAAAATGCTTTTATAAGAAAAAGACAATATTCATTCAATGACTAAACTCATACAAAAGATGATTCCAACGTGACTGCCATCCTAATACATCTGTGTTTTTTTTAATATAAATCCCTTACGAAGAAATCAACATAATTAATCTAGTCATAAAAACTTTATGTATATTTTTTAAATATTTAATATTTCGACTAATTATAAGATATTCTGAAACAAAATATATTCACGCTGACTACTTTCATGAACAACACTTTTATATTTTAAAATTAAACCATATGTATTTAGTTATTTTATATGAAAGTGTATATAAGGAATATTATAATTTTTTTTAATAAAATCCCATTTATAGCAAAAACGAAGCAAATAGATAACTCACTGATAAAATGTTTGTATTACTCACCCTTTTATAGTACTTATTGATCTCTAGAAATAAAGAAAATGAAAGGAATAGAAAAAAAAGCTTTTACCTCGCTCTTTTCTGTTTTCACTTAAGATAGTTCAATTGAACCATAAGAGAAGAAGTAATCTATAAGATGAAAAAGACGGGTTTAACACATGTGACCTCAGATTAAAAAAAATACCCTTATTGCTTTTTTCCATGTTGTTAGAAGAGAATAATTCGTCACATTTCTTACTTTACTTTAGAAAATAGTCATAAATAGACAATTAGTGGCCTTAAAAACTAAATAAAAATATATTAAAGAATAAAAAGCTACACATAAAAATTTTGCGATTTATCTTTAATTTAAATTAACTTAATTATTCATAGATGTATAAGTATTGCACTAAAGTCAAAATTAAGTGAAGTATTACAGAATTTTCTTAACAATAATATTTTAATGAATCACCGGTTAATGTATTAACTATAGTACCACTTGATTATCTTGCCGATAAAAAAAACTATAGCCAAACTATTAAAATAAATATCAAAAATGGATAATCGTAAATGTTACATTTATTTGCCATTAAACACTATACACATGTTTGTTACGGCATCAAGTGATTTTTAATTCAACATTTGTTTGTATTTTTATTAATATTTAACAATTTTTTTATTATTAAAAAAAATATGCATATTCTATAACTTTGTGAATAGTTTGGCAATTTGCATAATTTTACAAAATTTTTCGACGAGATAATCATTTCGTACCTTAACTATTTCAGTTCCAAGCACCGCAATCGCGCTGTTCACTTTTTTTTCGAGAAAAACTAGCACATTTCAAGTGTTGTGTACTACTGACAGCGCGTCTTTTGGAACTTATCGACATAAAATGGAATAAGTGATGTCGCACCACTTGGGTCTTTTCCGAAAAAAATAAAAGAAGCGCTTTACATTATTTGGGTCTTTATTGAATAAAATAAAAGAAGAACTATCATGCTGCTTGATATTTTTGATATAAAGCAGATAAATTGCTATTGCGCTGTTTTGGAGTTTTCGACAGAGTTTTGTAAAACCTTCTGGGTCTCAAACAGTTAAATATAACCGAGACAGATCGTCATAACACCGTACGTAATACGTTTAAAGATTTGTTTTCAAGTTATATATGTGTCATGTTTTCCCATGCAATGCAATAATGTAAAAGTGATTATTATTATTATATTAGTTGTTCTCCTTACTTTCTGCGAAAGATATTCAGACACCAACTGCTTTCAGCCTTTGCGCTCGTATGTCCAGTCTGACTAACATAACCTTTATTTGCGAATTTTGTTTTTGGCACCAGTACTAAAGGAAATAAAAATATGTCTTACATAGTTTGAGCCATTTTCATACTGCAAAATTAGAAGTATTTTCTTTTGTTAAAAATATGTGCTGGTAGAATAAAATTTGATAAAGAGACGGAGAAAAGGTTATAAAGTAATGTAACCTTACTGAATGAAAGAAGTAATGTTGTTAAATAAGGAAAAAATATCGTTAAAAATAATGGTCACATTTAAAACTTAGTGATCCACGATCCAAGATTTAATTAGGCATAGAAGAAAAAAAGAAGGATTTGGATTTCATTAAGATGTGGTTAAAACTTATATGAAACAAAGCTATGTAATTTATTATTAAATTACGTATATGAAAGAAATCTTATTTCTAACACATTTTTCATTATGTAAGTTTCACTCTTTCTCCTACGTGAGCTATTTACAGCTGTTCATAATAATATATTTTATATAACTCCTCGTAAACATTTAGACACATATTAATATTGCTTAAAACAAATTTAGTGTTTCTTTCACAAGAGCAGTAATGAGTGTTAAAAACAACTTAAAATTGAGTTCTAATAACAAGCACTATCAGCTATTGCAATAATGAAACATTCGTCTGTAATGGTCATTTCGCTTAATTTTCGGATTTTATAATTATCCTAAAATATTTCAATAAATAATTAAAATATCCTGCGGTACATATTGCTGTAATTCAATAAAAAGTGTTAAAAAATATACATATTTAGGACTTCTCATAAACTGTCAGATAATAAATTGACTTAAATCATTTTTTTACTATATACAAAATAGTTATATTTTTTTTCCTTTCAGTTTTTAGAATTTTTCTTGAAAAATAAAAATAAAGTATTTTCTCTGTAAACAGTAGTGTTAAAACTCCACAATATCTTCTATATTAAAGTTCACCTAAAAAAAATTCTAAAATCAATTTCATCTTAAATTTACACAACGTTGTCTAAAATTATAAATTGTTTTTCTTTTCAAAAAACCTTTTATCCATTTACAAACTACAGGCAAAGTAAGTTCGAATTCAAATCATTTCATCGATTTTGATGTATGTCTGTAGGCGTCTTGAAATTTGACGAGTATATCCTACAAACTATCGGTATAGATATTTATTTTCGGAAACAAGCAGCATTCTTTTGTTTTGTATTCATGTAAATCACAGTCATGGTAGGTAACAAGAAATTTATCAAAATTTTTCATGATTGTTTAAAATATTTTACAACTTTGGCATAAATATCTATTTTCATTTTGTGTGCAATTACTATAAATATAACCTTCTCAGTCTTGAGACAAAATTTACGTGGCACGACAAAAAACAGTTTAAAATTATTATAAAGCATCTCCAAACATGTGTTAGTTTGTATATTGTTGCTTTTAACATGCACACATCTATTAAAAAAGTCTAAATGTAATTTTAACAATTGTAGACGAAATTAAATTAACTTAAAGGGTGATTTTTAGTGTCGCCTCCAGGCGAAATCAGGACTGAGGAGGATAAATCAACATATAAAGCAAAGTACACATACCGTATTTTATAAATTTCTGAATATTTTAAAGTAATATGATTACAGTTCTCCAGTTTCTGTTAAAATCGAGAATAATGATTCGATGTTTTTTGCTCATGCCATTTCGAAGATTGCCAGTGGCTGTCATTGAAATTGGTGATTTATATACATTATTTGTCCTATAAATAATCAACACCAATCATAATTTATTTCGAATAAAGCTTTAATATAAAATCGACAAAAAGTTTGAAATATTTAAATTTCAATATTCATTATTTCGGAGCGCATTTTTGAAAACTTTACAAATTAATTCAAAATCTTAAACATGCATTACGCATGCATTTCTGTTATGTTTCACTTGAAAATCGAAGTTATAAGTAATTTTTTTTTCAAATTAATAACAATCTTTAAGTTATTATGTAAAGACTTCCATAATCCTTCATATCAGCGAAAGCTGAGACAAAATGTAAAATTGATCATAAATATTTGTATAGCATACACTGTCGATAAATGAGGATCGTTAATTTATTAATGGAAATCATCTCTCTGTATATATTTTTTATACTTATCAATTCCATCGTAACTGGCAAATATTTGATGATAGTTCTAAATTATGTAGAAAATTTAATAATAAAACTAGAGATATTTTTTTATTTAAGCTATTTCTTATTAAGGACATAATAACCATGTACTCTCAGATATTTTAAAATCCCTTTTTAAATCCCTAAAAAGTACATTTAAATTATTTAACTGGCGTAACATAAAACATACAAACATATTTTTTGCAATCATTAAAGAGTAAAAATTACATAACTATTCATTAAAATTTTTTTTTGTGTTTTTAATATTACTAATCAATGATAAACTGTAATTGTAACTTTTCAGATTAATTTATTAATAGCGAAATAGGAAATTTTCATTTACATATTTAACTGACGTAACACTATTATTTTACAAAGGCAGCAATATTATTTAAATTATCTGTGAACACTAATTTACACAACATCTTCTGAAGACTTAAAAGTAGCCTTGGAATAATTTGGCTGTGGCACAGTTTTTTTTTTCTCAATGTCAGCAATGTTGCACCATATACACTCTAGGGGGAGATGGCCATTTACAACCATGGTGGCAAGGATGCAGTATGTTTATTTTAATTTCAGCCATTTGAATTTCTTTTACAAAATCTGGAAATTGTTTAGTATCATAATTCACAAACAGATAAACTCCAATTTTGAGATGATTATTATTTACATTCTGAGAATTATGGCCTTAGTTTCCTTTGAAATGAATTCTACCTTCCTAAATTGACTTTAAAAAGACACTATAAATAGAAATTTTGAACTGAAAGTTTCATAAGAGGATATTTGAATGACATTTTTTTTTCATATTCCTTTCTGTTTTTTTTTTTTTTTTTATTATTATTATTATTCCTCCACTATGTGACTCACAAGAGACAATCGCACAAGTAATCATAAAAATGACCGCATTTGTGATTTGCATTATTTATGATGAACATTTTTTACGATTTTGGTTTTACTTTCGTTGCCAAATAATATGAAATTAAGCCAAAAGAACATAAATGGGAAATTCGCGGGTGAGGTTTGCTATGGTGTTTTTTGAGGTGTACGAAAACATATTTAGAGTACATTTTTATATTCGTCTGTAAATTATGTAGATATGAGTCAATATTTCAAAAAAAGGAATCAAATATAAACTTTGCAGTGTAAATGGATGCTGCGTACACATACTGAAAATTAACTTTTGCCTTTTAAAAGTTTCTCAGCATACTTTATTATACCCAAACATGTCATTTCTATGCATTTGAAGACAAAAAATTATCTTTTTTCTACTTCCTTTGTCAAACATACATTTTCCATAATTACATTTATTTTTTAACATATCGCCAATTACAGAAATTTAATTACAGATATATTCACCGCTTTAAAACTTAGGAATCGAAGATTATAATACCGTAGAACCCCGCTAATTCGGACCCCGATAATCCGGATCTCCGGATAATTCGGATCGGTTTTGTCATTTTTTTTTTTTTTTTTTCAAATTTGAGAAGCGATTGGCTAATTTCCATAACATTAACTTGTTTCATCGTCGTATTCTAAATAAAAAAAAAAATTCTGACATGCTTTCGGAATAATTAAGCAAAGTAAACATTATTACTGTCTGCAAATATTCAAAAAGTTTAACATAAAGGTGATTTTCTGTTAGTATGTTATATTTTATTTCATTTTTTTCTAATTCTCCGGGTAATCCGGATTTTCGATAATCCGGATTGGGTCCGGTCCCAATTAATCCGAATTTTCGGGGTTTTACTGTAATACCATAATATATCATCGCCATGACTTGGCGACGATACATTATGATATTATGATATTATTGATAAATAGAAATATCTATGTATAAAAATACCAGCACAATGAAAAAAAATCTGTTATTTATTGAAAGTACTATAAAAAACGAAATTAAAGGAATTTAGAATTATTCTTATGGAAAATTACGCAATTCCGAATTATTAAAGGAATTCTTTAATCACTTTCTAGCACGTGATTGTTAGGATATTTAGTTTATAGTTAATGTTAGAATTTCGTTATGGTTAGGTAAAATTTATGTTGCGATTATGTTTCAGTTACGTTTACAGTTAGTTTAAGGTTATATTTAATTTCCGGTTAGGTTACAGTTAGATCATGTTTAAGTTATGGTTGGGTTATGGTTAAATTACGGTTACGATAAGCTGACGGCTAGGTTACATTTATGTTCCATTTAAGTTACGGTTAAGTTGCAGTTAGTTTACAGACAAGTTACAGTTACGATACAATTAGGTTACGGTTAGGATTTTGAGTGAACATTATGCATGCTTTGATTAAAAATATAGACTTCTGTTTGTACAATTGGCTCTAAAATTATAACATTATATAATAATATGTTATCTAATCATCGAGTATCGATTTCATTCACGGTGTAGTCGGATTTAAGAGTAATATAATTAGTTTGAAATTCAAAATATTTCACTTGGAATTTCTATGTGAAAAAAATAATTAGTTACGTGATTTATCAGTAATTTTTACTTATAAATATCAACAAGTTAACACGAAAATCACTCAATCGCTGCAGTCATATTCTCTCCCGCATTTCCCCTTGCAGTCTTTTTGAATATTTTTACAGCTAAATAATAGTTGTTTTTTATTTTAAACCAATATTCCACATAGATAGTGGCCACGTATTTCAGGCAATGAATTTCCACATAATACAAGTTAAAGGTAAAATCCTCCAAATTTCAAATCCATTTAATATTATTATTATGGAACCGGGAAACGGGGGGGGGGGAGTCAGCTAGTTAGAGAGAAAATTTCAATCACTAAACATAGCATATTCATAAGAGTTCCAGCCACATTAAATAGTTTTCATCATGTATTTTTCAGTTCATAAATATTACCAATTGCCAATGGCAATGACCAAATATAATGATTTCTTTTTTACACCCCTTCAAAATCTTTTCATTACAAATTTAAAACGTTATAAAACTTGAAATACTTTCTTTGGTTTGTTTTCAGCGAAGCAATCCGACCACATCACATACATAAAACTTTTCATTATAAAATTTGTCTAAAAATACATCAGAATATTATTTTGACAGCGATCATTATTTTGTGTTAAATATCAACAAACATTAAAAAAAGAATTTTCTTACATAATTGTATATAATGTTTTCGTTATTTTATGAATGAAGTAGTTAAATAATTTATTGACAAAAATTACGCATACATATTAATTGCTAAAAAAACTATTTCCTTGAACTTAGTCAATAAATACAATAAAATAAATAAATAAAAAATTCTTTTACTTTACCCCTTTCCTTTTTATTGCTTAAGATAGTTTGATTAATTGTATAAAAGGAAATACATTCACACATAAAGGAAGAATAGGAAGTGGACAACCCACATTTATCCTGGAAGAAACATTGCTACTTTCAATGCTTTTATCGCATTTATAGGAAATGCACACAAAATAAGTGCTTTTATTTAGGTATATTATAGAAAGGTGTCAAAAACAAATACGTAGTGATGTCGAAAACTTTGAAACAATACTCTTAAAAATTATTTACATCACATTTTTTTTCGCAATTGATAATTGTTTTCCTATTATTCTGTCAATAATATAAACGCATTTTTTAATCATTAACAGAAACGTAACAAAGAATACAGATGTCGTATAGAAAATGTTGATTTAATACACATCGTTTTGAAACTGGTACGTATAATAAATTACACTTAACCCGGGAAGACTCGCTGTATGAGATTATCTTTCTCCATCATACCTATTTTAAAATTCTTATTTAAAATATTTTTCATTTTAATAAAATTTCAAAATGCGATTTCGATTTCTTCACCCCTTTTGTGAATTAAAGTACTAATCCAAACAAAAAAACTGATATTAAGTGAATGTAAAGTTAAAGAAAAACAATTGAGCACCGTAAGAGAAATTCTCACTAGCGAGATTTACCGGGTTAAGAATATATATATATATATATTTTTTTCCTATTTTTTATGTTTATTTTACTAATAAAATTTTGATGGATTTTTTAATTCTAAATGTTACTCGAGCAAAAGAATTTTATTTTCTATATCTCGGCATTTTCTTATCAAGCAATCTACAGTAGCAACCTCAAAATCATATAATTTGTAAAATCTAATGTTCGTAATTTAATTTATTGTTATACTGCCAATAATATTAAAGTATTTTTAAATCATTAATAGAAATATAACGCAGAATACGCATATACAATATAAGTAGTTGGTTTAATAAACATCGTTTTGAAACTAGTAGATATATAAAATAAACTACACTTTATGAACTATATAAATTTCTGTTTTTTTTATGTTTATTTTACTAATGAAAATCGTCGGATTTTTTTTTCCAAAATCCTCTTAAACAACGGAATTTTATTTTCTGCGGCATTTTCTCATAATGAATTCTACAACTTGAAACCAAAATTTTTAGCGAGTCTGTGTGTCAATAAATGTTACTTCCTCCATAATATATAGAAAGAGGTTACAGTTTACTTTACTCATTATATTATATTTAATTTGTCTGGGGTATCATAAAATTCTTACAATATATCGCAAAAGATTTTTCTCCATATATCATAATGAGAATTAATTATGTTATGCGTCCCTATAAACGAAATAATAAATGCGATGTATGGTAAATTTAATTGCAAAAAAACTATGTTTTATTTTACAGCAATGATACATATGAATATCTTTATGCCCATGAATTTGTATGGAATATAACATATAGCCCTAGACCATAATGAAAAAACATTTCTATGAGTGTCTCAGTACACTGTAAAAAACCGACGATTTTACAGAAATAATACTGGTAATCTAGACGCCAGTACAATTTACTGTTTTTTCTGTTAAAAAAAGTAAATTGTACTTGCGTCTAGATTACCAAAACTATTTCAGAAAAATCGTCAGTGTAAATTTACAGTGTAAACTATAAATATTACACCACTTATTTTGAATACTAAATATTAAGATACAATATTAAGATCTAGAAATTACAGGGAATACCGAGTATATTTAAGGAAGTCGAAGCACAGATACACAGATATCTAGAAAAACCGAATTTAAAAGAACTTAAAAAGTACTTCACACTTTGTTGGAAAGTGTTAGAAAAATGAAAAAAAAAACATTTATTATTTTATGCATTTTTCTTCTTTCTTTTTTTACATTTCAATTAATTAAGTACAACACTTAAAGTTTTCGTGAGATAAAATCATGTCGTAGTAAAATTCGTAATTAAAAATAGTTATGAAAGAAATATCTGAATAAATTAAACCGTTCGGAAAAGTCACATCGAAAAAAATATTTTAATTGCTGGCTTTTTCACAGAAATTTTAATAACTGTAGAAAAAGATATGGATAAAAAGTATTCAACACTAACAGAAAATTAAAATCCATTAAAATTTTATTTTATAATTTTAAGGATTAAATCCATTAAATCCAGAAAATTAAAATTTTAATCCATTTGTAATTTTCATCTACGCAGAATATGCGCATAATATTATCGACAGATTATTAAATAAAATTGCATCACCTTTTGTACCTAAAATTATAAACAAAAGTCATGAAAGAATATACGATTACTTATTTACATACCACGTATAGCTTTTTATTTTAATGCAAAGACAGACATCTGTAATTAAACCTGTGGTATTTTATACTTTTACTTTTCAGGTTAAACGGTAGATGGCGCCCCTTGTCTATTCCATGGAATTATGTAAGGAACATAATGTATCTACGTTCCAGATAGTTGTTCTGTGTTTACAATGTGTATATGTCTTCTGTAGTGCCGTCAGTTTTATTAAATATGTTTGTGTGTAAAAAGTCGCCCACCTCGATTATTTTAGTACTGTTCATTGCCTTACATTTAAATGCTTAAAGATAGTATAATGGCGACGAGATGTTAAAAGTTTCTACCGTAAAAATTTTAAAGGTATAACGGCGCGCCCAAGAGAAATGGCTTCTTCTTGCGTTTTTGCGTTCGACAAACATACAAGGTAACAGCAGCTTTCCAGAATATATCAGCAGCTTTAAAACAAGGGGGTGGTAAGTACATTGAATTTTAAAGTACTTTTTTTTTCCTGTGTTATTGCATAAAGAATACGATGTTTTCATTCAAGGAATATGATGATAAAGTAGAAACATTTCAGGCTTATATTAAACGCCTGGAACAGAATTTTATTCTGAATGAATTAAAAGAGGAAAAAAAAGTTGCAGCCCTTTTATCTTGCATGGGCCCTAAGCTGTATAATTTACTGAGTAATTTATGTTTCCCTAAAGAATGTGAAACATTAAAATATTCGGAGATTGTTGATATATTGATAAAGCATCTAAGCCCCGCCCCCAACAAATTTATTGAAAGAATCAAATTTCGTAAGTGTTACCAAAATGAGTCGGAATCAGTTCAAGATTTCGCTGCTAGATTAAAGAAAAATACAACTTTTTGTTGTTTTACGGGTGATACATTAAATGAAAATTTACTTGAACAATTTTTACGCGGTTTGAAAAGCGAAAGCATTCAAAATAAATTGATTACGCAAGTAGAGGATTTAACTTTTGAGAAAGCAGTGGAGAAAGCTTTATCCTTACACAATGTAGATATTGAAATTTCTGAAATTAAAAATAAAAATTTCAGTATTAATAAAATTTCCAGTTCAAAAAATGTACACCCAAAGAAATTTTCTAACGACTGTCAGAAGTCAAATGTCAACAATCATATAAATAATACAATTCCTGAAGCAAATAAAAGTAAATTAAAATGTTATAGATGCGGAAATACTTCCCATCTAGCCAATTCATGTAGATTTATTAATGCTACTTGTAAAATATGTAAGAAAAAAGGCCATATTGGAAAGGTTTGTAGAAGTAAAACTTTCCAAAAACACGTAAATTCGGTAGATACAGTAAATGTATTAACTATAAAAAATACAGGTGCAAATCCTATTAAATTATCTGTGTTAATTGAAAATAAAGCCAGAGCGGATATGGAATTGGACACCGGTTCGGGAATTTCGGCTGTTCCTTTAAAAAGATTTCGCAGAATTTTTCCTGATTATAAAATATTTCCTCCAGATGTTCAGTTAAAAACTGCAACTGGTGAAATTTTTAAACCTGTAGGTTATGTTGAAGTAAATGTTACTTATGAAAATAAAACAGAAAAGTTAAAATTATATTTGATAAAAGAAGATACTTTTCCATTATTATTTGGCCGCGATTGGGCCTCTGCATTCGATATTTTTCCACATAATTTAAGATCTGTTTATGTTAATGAGACTGTAAATTATTCTGATAAATTACAAGAATTGTTAAATGATTTTTCTGATTTATTTTCTGATAAAGTAGGGGAAATTAAAGGGTTAAAGGCAGAGCTTTACCTTGAAAAGGATGCTACACCCATATTTTGTAAAGCTAGGACTGTTACTTATGCACTACGTGCTGCAGTCAATGAGGAATTACAAAGATTAGAAGAAGCAGGTATAATTAAACCAGTTACAAATAGCAAGTGGGCAACCCCGATTGTTCCAGTGGTAAAATCTAATGGTAAAATACGCTTATGTGGAGACTTTAAAGTCACATTAAATAAATATCTGAAAGTAGAAAAATATCCCTTGCCTAAAATAGAGGATATGTTAGCTACTTTAAGTGGTGGTGTTCATTTTACAAAAATTGATTTAAATCAAGCATACCTTCAATTGCCCGTTGATGAGGAATCCCAGGAATTATTAACCATTAATACACCTAAAGGATTATTTCAGTTTCTTAAATTACCAATGGGTCTTAGTAGTTCTCCTGCTATATGGCAAAGAAAAATCGAACAAATTTTAAGTGGAATTGAGGGAATTACAATTTTTATTGATGATATAAGAATAACTGGGGAAACGGACGAAATTCATTTACAAAGGTTAAAGCAAGTATTAGAAAGGTTGAGGAATTATAATATTCGGATAAATAAGGAAAAATCATTCTTCATGGCAGATGAAATTACTTATTGTGGGTATAAAGTGGATAAACATGGTATTCATAAAACACCAGATAAAATAGAAGCAATTGTAAATGCCCCTAAGCCAGAAAATGTTTCCCAGGTAAAAGCATTTCTTGGTCTTGTAACTTATTATGCAAAATTTGTACCGAATTTATCGACAATTGCACATCCTTTGAATAATTTGCTTAAAAAGAATGTAAAGTTCAACTGGTCTTACAAATGTGATCAAGCGTTTAAAAAAATAAAAAGAGAAATTACTTCGGACAGAGTGCTGACGCATTTCAATCCTAAATTACCTTTAATCTTAGCTACGGATGCTTCTCCATATGGTATCTCTGCAGTTCTTTCGCATGTGATGCCAGACAAGACTGAAAAGCCTATTGGATTTGTATCCAGAACCTTGAATAATGCCGAAAAACGGTATAGTCAAGTAGATAAGGAGGCATTAGCAATAATATTTGGTGTTAAGAAATTTTTTCAATATTTGTACGGTAACAGATTCACTTTGTTTACTGATAGTAAACCATTAGTTTCAATTTTTTCACCTTCTAAAAGTATTCCTGTTTTATCAGCTGCTAGAATGCAAAGATATGCCATATATTTACAAACGTTCCAGTATGACATTCGCTATAAGAAAACTACTGAACACGGTAATGTCGATGCACTCTCACGTCTTCCATTACGTAGTGAAGATTTACCCCACGAATATAATTCAAATGAGGGACTTGATGAATCGGAAATCATTCAAATAAATCAACTTTCTGTTTTACCTTTAAATGCTAAATCTATTGCTTCAGCTACAAAAACCGATCCTCTTTTGCGACAAATTTTTCATCACCTCATTTCTGGTTCAGAAATTCCTAAGAATTTACTTTTTGGTGGTAAACAAGAAGAATTTACTCTTCAGCATGGTTGTATTTTAAAAGGTTGTAGGGTAGTTATCCCAGAAATCCATCGACAACAAACATTAAAGGAATTACATTTTGGTCATTTTGGTATAGTGAAAATGAAATCTTTAGCCCGTAGTTTTGTATGGTGGCCAGGAATAGACCATGATATTGAAGATATTGCAAGAAATTGCTCTATTTGTGTAAATTTGAAAAATAACCCTCCCAAAGTTGATACACATCATTGGGAATGGCCTACTGCTCCATGGCAGAGAATTCATATTGATTATTTTGGTCCTGTTAACGGAAAAATGCTTTTGTTAGTGGTTGATGCTTATAGTAAATGGCCAGAAGTATTTATAGTTCCTAGTACAACTTCAGAAAATACAATTATTTGTCTTTCTTCTCTCTTTGCACGATACGGTTTTCCTATTTCGTTGGTATCAGATAATGCTAGGCAGTTTACATCTGAAGAATTTGAAATATTCTTAAAAAGTCATGGTGTAAAACATAAGTTTAGTGCACCGTACCATCCATCTACAAATGGACAGGCTGAGAGATATGTGCAAACGGTCAAACGTGGATTAAAAGCCTTAGCGTCTGAACCAGGTACTTTACAAATGAAGCTGAATAACTTTCTTATGCAGTACAGGAAGATGCCACATGTTACAACGGGGGAAAGTCCTGCATCTTTATTTCTAAAGCGTCACATAAGAACAAACATAGATTTGATCGTGCCAAATGTTGCAAATTTTGTTCATGAAAAGCAAACTGCAAGGAAATCTAAAGTTAAAGTAAAAGAATTTGAAGTCAACCAGAAAGTAGCTGTAAGAAATTATACTCCAGAAGCCAAATGGAAAATTGGTCGAATTGTAGCAAGAGAAGGAAAATTACATTACAGAGTTCAAGTTGGTTCGAATATTTGGAAAAGGCATGTGGATCAAATAACTAATGTAGGAGAAGATATTTCTTTAACCAATGATCCAAATTCAGAAGAAAATGTTACAGAAAATTTTAGAAGTGAAAATACAAGTGTGAAGCAAGATGATTTTCCACCCTTACAGTCAAGTTTCACAGATCCGCAACCAGTTGACTCTCATGTTCCAGTTGTTCCAGATCCTACTCCAACTGACTTTCATAATCCTGATTCTTCGAGTTCTAATTCAGCTAACTCTGATAATATTCACCAAAAACCGTCGGTTCCTACTAGTGCTACAGTTGATGCCCCTGAACATGTAAAAACTAATTCTTCTTCTTCTCCACAGGTACTTAGAAGGTCCAGAAGACATCGAAGAGCTCCTGACCGACTTCATTACTAAGTGGGGAAGAGCTGTGGTATTTTATACTTTTACTTTTCAGGTTAAACGGTAGATGGCGCCCCTTGTCTATTCCATGGAATTATGTAAGGAACATAATGTATCTACGTTCCAGATAGTTGTTCTGTGTTTACAATGTGTATATGTCGTCTGTAGTGCCGTCAGTTTTATTAAATATGTTTGTGTGTAAAAAGTCGCCCACCTCGATTATTTTAGTACTGTTCATTGCCTTACATTTAAATGCTTAAAGATAGTATAAAACCAATTTTAATTTAATTATGCTTTCGTAATAAACTCATTACAAATTTTAGAGAGATTATTGGATATTGCAATCAAAATTAAAAATAAAAAGTATAATTTAATAACTTAAAACATATACGAAAAAAAAGTATGTTACACATTAATTTTGTTTTGGTTAGTGAAAAACAGCTTTTCTGTTTACATTTTTATCTTTTCTTTAGAAAAATTATTTAGCCACCAATTAATTTAATCATGGTTTTTATTAGGATTTCTTTCCGCAATAAGAAGCATTCCTGTTTCAACTATTCTATAAATAGATGAAATAAAAAGGGAAAAATATTTGCAAAAGACAACTTCTAACAAAAATATGAAAATACAATTAGTTTGGTGAATAATTATGAATCTTTTCACAATGCCTAGTATTTAGAAGTTGATTAGGTAAATTACTGTTATTTTATGGCCTGTAGACAAATGAAGAAATGTCACTTTCGTGAGTTTTATTTAATAAACTGTGAGAGGGGGGTGTAGAGAGTGAGCTAATTATATCTAGAGTATGTATGTATTTATATTGAATAATTTATTCAGTGAAAATGGCCAACGAGTATTCTAGTAAAGGATTTTTTCCTTATATACTATTATCCTTTTCATTTGTATATTTATTTATAATATTTTTTTTATTTTATTTTATTTTTTACTTTTAGTGATAGGGGTTATTCTTTCAATTTTTTTTTTATTTTATAGAATTGTATACCGGAAGCTTATTCAAAGTTTTCATAAGTGTTCAACTTAAATCTTTTTCAATAAATTGTTTTGAAGATTTGTAGATTATTTACTTGTTTAGTGTTCTTAAATTTGTGATTGTGTTAATTTAGTTTCACTGATATTAAATTGATGTTTTAAGGGGGTTTGTAGTTTTAGACGCATATTTTAAAACCTAAATTACATAGAACCTGAAGAATCAATAACAGGAATGATATTTTTTCTGTCATTTACGATGACATTTTAATAGAAAAAAAAAAAAACAAACAATGAATAAGTATTTGCATTATTATTTTAGCTTCGGAACTAAAGAGGTTAAAAAAGATTAAAAAGTTTTATAAGTACAGACTTTCATATATGAAAATTCGCAAGAATCTTTATATTATGAATAAAAATAAATAAATCGAAATAAAAAAAAAGATTTGTATCTTACGTAACGCGAATTAACACTCTGATTATGGCCGGTTCATCAATGGTGATGTCACAACTCCAGAAATTGGACTATCAATTGAATATCAAACTACAGAGTTCAGAAAAAATAGAGACTAAATGTGTTGTTTTATCATGAAGCTAAAAATTCAACCGTGAAACTGATTTAAACAAGTTAAAATTCGGCCCAAACCCTTGCGCATCACTTTTAAAACTTCGCCCAGTTCAATGAATTCAGCCTTTGAACGATATGTGATTTTATATTGAAAGCCTTTTTGATGATATATAGTGCATCTTTAACACACTTAAAACTCTCTCGGTTTGTTTTGACCCAGTTGGAAATGCGGGGTTGAGTTGTCTTTGCCGTCACACTGATGAGCTCTATTGAATCTCATCGGGATTTAAAAATCTTTCTTTAGAATGAATATCCTAGTATAAGTGTATGGCAGAGATTATTTTCAAAACGTGGTACTAACAGCTAAGTAAAATAATCTACTGGGACGTAGAATCCTGACACATCACCACACTGTTAAATTGATTGTAAAATGTACAAAAATATCAATTATTTGAAGCAAGAATTAGAAAACAAAAGTGGCTCTCTCTTAGAAACAAAACTTGTGTTTTATTTTTAATTCTTATTCAAGTAGGGTTTTCCAGTATTAGCGGCATTGCCATTTGCCACTCATAGGATACCACTTGGCAATTAAATTATTTTTAGGTGCGTTCGTAAATATGCAAATCGTAGCAGCTATAGTCGTCTTTCAGTCCGTCCGTCTCTCCGTCTGTCTTTCCGCATTTAACAACGCAAAAACTATCTAACCGCACCTGCAGTACCAAATCTTTAAATTACGAAAAATCTTGTTAAAAATTTTAAACTTTATTTAATAATCAGCTGCCCCCCCCCAGAAAAATAGGAATTTGGGAAGCATCTGATCATTCTACATCAACATAGGCTAGCATTTCCAAAGAAACTGTTCCTTAAGTTCTATTCAAACTGTCTCTGTTATTTATTAAGACGACATTCCTTCTATAATCAAACAAACTTTGCTTACACTAGAAGTTAGGTTTATTTGCGAACGCAAGCCATGGGAGTTAAACACGGTTTGAAAGAAATATAAAAAGTCATCTATACTGACTAATTTGAATATTAGAAATCAACTGAAATTATAAAAAAAAAGGTTCATCTAAAAAAAGAAAACTTCAAAATGATTCAGATAAGAGAGGTGAGAAAATCTTAATCTAATCCCCAGTCAAGAAGGCTTTGGATCTTTCGTTTTAAAATATGTAAAATGAATTAAAACTGTTTTGTTGTTGTTGTTGTTGTTGTTGTTACTGTGCTTTTAGCTTACAATAAAACTGAACTAATGCATGTGTATATGTTCTAATATTCTAAGAAAATAAATTTTCATTTTGGAAATATATAGCCAAAACTGTAACATGCGACTATTTTTATATTTCGTTCGAACCAATATTTTTCTAATGTAAATATTTGAGTTCGAATGTAATAATATATATATTATAATTCTTTTGATAATGCTGTCAAACCTGTGCCAAATATGCTTTGGGAAAATAGCACCAGCTAGAATTAAAATATTATTACCTGTGGCAGCCCTACATGGCACAAATAAAAACTCCCCTTCTGCATTTTCCATCAATTAGCGGAATTAGATTCAAATTATGTTGTTTAATGTTTGTGAATGACATAATGCATACTTTCGGAGTTATATGCAAAAAGTTATGTAAAACTAAAAATGCGTACAGCAGTTCAAAACTTAGTTTTACTAATTATTACTTATAAAAAATACTATAAACGAAATTTATGTGTGTATCTTAAGTGTGCAATAAATGCTGTGCACAACATGTTTTATAGTAAGCATCTTATAGCGCACTTAAGTAGAATATAGCAAAATAATATGTTTGAAATAGTATAAATATACTAGAAACGATTTTTTCTCCAAATACCGTAATGTGTTAAAACACTTTTAAATGCCATGTAAACTAACTATAAATGCTACGCACATCATTTTAATACAAATCACGTCTTACTAAATTTCGATAACATAGCAATTGCATGGCCTTCTATAATTAATGGAGTTATAGAAGAGACAAAAAAATGTTAAACGAATATGCAAATAGAATTCATTCCAAAAAATTCCTGATTTTATGCATAAAATATATAACAGTTTATCCTTCAGTAATACTAATAATAATAATAAAAATTAAAATATCTTTGTGCATAATACTTTATGCCAAATAATACAACTTAAATATATGAGATTCATATCAACTAGTGAAATACTACTTTCTTAACTTTTGATTTATCGTTAGGACTGTAATTTTAAAATGATATAAAGTTCCTTGTGAGAAAAAAGTCGCACTCAAAGTTGCATTCAGTTTGATAGCTTGATATGAAATTCCCGACAGTGGAATTTGAAATTTTTCGAAATATATTTTCATTTTGAAAAGAAAATAGCTCTGATCTTTTTATGATTATCCTGATATGGCACATATTTCCTCATGATGTATGACGGAAAACTGCAGATATCTCCGATTCCGAAATGCCTCTAGGTTGCAATTGTTTAAGACTCACAGAATAAAAAAATAATTTATTTTCAGAAAAAAAATATTATTTATAAAAAAGCGATATTTTGTTTCGGATCAAAATTTCCCCTACAGACATGATGAAGTTGAATATGACATTTTAATAATAAATAACTATTTTAACTATAATGAATATTTTATTTTTTTAATTTTACTCAACAAGAGCATTTGTTAACCGAACATTTTACCAACATTCATAATTTAAATAGTGATACAATAAATTTAAAGCAGGTGTTATCAGTTCTAAACCCTCAAAAATGTACTTTTGTAAATTAGATGTTATGAGTTAAGACACATAAACATGCACGTTGGTCTGATAGAAATGAAAACATGATTTCCATGAAAACGAGATACATAAGAATATGCCAATTTAAAAATAAATAACAATTTTAATAATAATGACTACTTTATACATTTAACCCCTTAACTGATTTGCCCGTACGCCGTTAGGGCAAGACGAATTTGCTTAATTCATCATTTAAAGCTTTTTGACGCCACAAATTTTTTTAAAAAAATAATTTCATACTATTTACAGGCGGAAATGTTTATACTAAATGTTACGGATATTTTATTTAAAAAATTGTGGGGTGAATCCGTTATTTTCAATTTATTGAATGGAAAAGAAAGTGCCAGTTAAGGAGTTAATTTAAAACCTCTACAGTCATCTTCTGTATAAGTTTGATGAGGAAATATTTAAAAGTCTAGAAACGAAAGCTTCCTGCCGAGTTTTAATCATTTATATGCATGGAAATGATCAACGAGTATGTTAAAAAATTTTAAAATAAAAAAATGAGATGTAATTCGCGTGAAAATACATGATTTAGATCATATTGACATTGGTATAAGTGTGTGTACTTTTATAATGACTTTGATCTTTTTTTTTTTTTTTGATTTATTTTTTATTTCTCACTTTGTTTTAATAAATTGATTTTGCTAAAGAGTGCACAGCTTAAAATTAGTAGGATGGGCCTTTCCCGAATTTTCTTTTTATTATATACATGTTCATACTTTAAATTCGCTTGCATAGTGATAAAATTAAATTGCACTTGTAAATATAGTTTTTATGCCATAATTGTTAATATTTTTTTGCTTTTAATCTGTAGTCATTTAATTTTCATTTTTTTTATATTTGTAATCGTCACATATAAATAAGTTTTTAATTCGAAGGAAATATTTCTCATTGCGCAGTTTTTTACAGTTGGCAACAATTGAATTTCCTAAATATGTAAAAAAATAAGAAGAAAGATACAAAAAATTAGTCAAATTAAAAGAATAAATGCAATCTGCAGCCCGGGATCTTGTAATATATATCTTCAGATTAAACTATTAAATTCCTAGGCATAATTTTTGCTCCTGTATAACTTTTTAATGGGACAATTTCGACGAACTTTAACGTTAAATACCTTTTTAAATAATTATTGAATTTAAAAACTGCATGCATGAGTGTATTTATATAAACTGTCTCTATAATACAGTGAATTTTCATATTTCTGTGCAGTAATTCTCTTATTATAAGCGAAGAAGCATGCTAGATCACAAAAAATTCACTGTTAGCGGCGGTGAGAGCATTAATTACTTTTTTAGGTGTCTATTCTTAAAAAGTGAAAACAGAACCACTATAAGATCCCTCGTATGTCTGTCTGTCTGTCACGGCCCCTATACTCGTAAGCTATGAAACGTGAAAAGTTCAAATTGCAATACTTGCAAAAATAATAAATTAAAATTAAAATTCTAGTGCAAAATTTTTATTTGGGCTACATATTTAAAACTCCCATAAAGCACAAATAAATGTACTAAAATTCCTTTCAGGTGCAAACATTTAACATAAATTTATTTAAAATATATTATAATATCCAAAATGTTTTCGACCATTCCATGGCTGTCATCAATGGGGATTCAAATGATGTCCTTATTCGAGAATTGTCTAGAAGAAAATTATTGTAATTGAATTTTTAATTTTGTGTGTGAGATGAGATTTCAGCTTTTGGTATTAAAATTTCAACACACGAGGTTTATATAATTTTATAGCAGATCTCCCCAAACCCCATGGATTTAGTATGATAGTGTATTGTTTCAAACTTTATTTTTATTAGCAATTATTTCAACTGATTCTCGTATAATAGCTTCCTGGTAATTTATTGTAAGAAAGATAATTTTCAATCTATTAAAAATACACTTTAAAAAGTTAAATTTGAGCCAATTTTGATAATGTTATATATGGCCAATTTAATCTGATATCTTCTTTATTTCTATTATTTTTGAAAAGGTATGATATATATTCCAGATCTATAGATTGCTTGGATAGGAATAATTTTAGTATTTAACAGGTCTTTTAACTTTCAAAGTACACTTATTTGCGCTTTATATAATTTAGATAATTTAACAGATAGAAAAATATTGGTTATGTTTAATCATATTTTTGCTATTACCAACCCTTGTGTTCTCTATGCAAAGTATGTAAACATATATAACCCTTCCAAAAGAAAAATATATGTTGATTATAATAACGTTCAGAGTTTTTCACTAGCATACGGTGTATACCAGTTTGCTTATTTTTTGTTTGGAATGCAAATTTACTACTCCATAAATAAAAGTAATAAATTACATTCAAAAAGCACTTTTAAAGCTGAAATTTAGAGATTTTGTTACTAAAAATGTTTTCAAGTATCTATAAAATGAAGCATACCAGTCAAATTTACTTAAGACATTTTTATACAGGCTATTCATTTTAACAGTAGAAAGTAATATTTTTCAAAACATCTTTTTTAAGAATTCACTTCTTAAGAAAATGACTCATTCATCAAAAAATTATTCATTTAAAAACAGTTTTTTTTTCTGCTCGAAAAAATCAAGAATATACTTTTTTTCTTAACTTTAAGTAGATACTTGCGGTTTTTCAAGATTAAACCATCCATCTTCATTTTTTACGCATTCCAATCTGACCACCATCAAATGAAAAAGGTCAATTACTTTAGGGATGTGAAAAATTTGCTTCATTCCGTTAACATTCCGGTTTTCTTTTTAAACCAAACAATTCACTCGCAAAATATCCTGAACATGAAATGCATTAAATTGTTTTATTGTATACTTCAACATACAAGGGGTATTTATTTTTGTTCTATGATTCGTGCTATTATGTTTGGGAAAAGTTTTAAAAATTGAACTAAATGATGATTTCATTGATGAGTGTATTTTTTTAAAAACGGTATAATGTTTTTTTCTAACGATTGCATAATAGGGTGGGCCGCCATATTTCGACGACTTTTTACTAAAAATGATCTTATTTACTATGTTCTCAAATATAATTTATGCTCATCTGATAATGTAATTGTTGTATAGATACTCCAATATAAATGAATAGTATTTTTTTTCATCAAGAATTGCGTAGTTTTTGACACAATTGAAATATTTCAAATAATTTTGAAGATATTCTTAATTTTAAAGTTACAGATTGAGTGAAGTGCAAATGATATTGAACGTAGACTATCAGGTTTAAATATGAAATTTTGCTAAAATAAAACTGCAAAAGACAACAATTTAGAAAATGTTATGAAAAAAGCATTTGGTTTTTATAATTTTCACCCTTTTTTTGTTAATATTCGACGAAAAATGTATGCATTCATTTAATGTTGTAATTTTTTAAGCAAAAAAGATTTCTGAATGCTGTTAGATATCTTAATTAGATGATAAAGAACTAAACTCAATAGTAATCATAAGTATACATCTAAAATTAACGGCTGAAGTATTTGCGATTACAGAAGTGTAAGAATAACCTGTGTAGTAGGATAACAGTAAGTAAAGTTACTTTCGGAAGTGCCTGGATTTGTATGTACAAAAAATAGTATACTTAATAGGGATGGGCATTATTTATCGTATTAGGATAAATAACAGCGTTACTACACTGGAACCTAATATTGCATTACTATGTTACTGAAAGATCCCTGTTAAATAAATAACACATGGTTCTTAATGACAGCATCTTCCTTCACTTGTTTTAATCAAGACTTCATTTTTTGTACCTCTAAAATAACAATAATATTTATTAAAAACGTCCTTAATCGTTTCTTTTGAGACGTTTGCCCAACAATGTTGAATTCAGACACTTTTCTCGGGAGGGATTTCTGTGCTCTGGAAGAGGAACAGAGTAATATTATAGAGTTCCGGGAGGTGGGGGAGAAGCATTGCTTTTTCTGACCATTGAAAACCCAAAATCTCAAATCTTCCGAGGAAATATCTCATTGCTCACCGGCGGTCCCCCCCCCCGGATCATCCCCTGAATTCAACTCTAGCACTCAGCATGACCCTATCTTCATCCTTAGTTATGACCTGCTCTCTTAGGTATGTGATGCTAAATTTTTTGCAGTTCATCAATCACTATGACTAGTAATGAATACATGCATGAATAGTAATAACTTACACAGCTAATTAAAACTTTTTCTGCTTGGTGCCTGATGATAGGTCACCATCATAATACACTTTCTCCTATTTTGATAGCACAAAATACTACAGCACAAGATCTAGAGCACAAAACACAGAAATTTTTAAATTAGGAAAATATCTGAAAATTCATTAGAAAAACCTCATGCTTGAAATGTTTCCCTCGATAATCAGTACATATTTAATGTATTAAAATCAATATATAAATATAATACATATAACACATAGATTAATGATTCAGAAATAATTAAATTCTGTTTAAAGCATCCCAAAACATGTAAATCGATTAAAAGTCGGAAGTCGAAAATAATGAATCATTGCTCTTTAGTAAAAATATGAAGGAAAAATGTGTGCAGAAATATATATTCAACATATCCTAAAAATTGCTTTAAATGCAATCTTATGTTGCAAATGTATTTTAAATTAAAAGAGTTTTATATTTTAAAAAGAAAATTCTTTTTAAATGCTGCATAACCTAGCATATATGATTGTTAGATTTTGTTTGAATAATTTACCGTTACGTAGATAAAAAAAAAACAATTATTTCTACTCCTTCACGCCGAAATTATAGCAAAATTTGAGTTCAGAAATTAATTTCATAAAAGTACCTTTTTTCTACATATAACTAAAATGCATTTATTCATAATTCAATGCCTTGATAATTCAATTCTCAATTTTAGTTGGAAAATCTATTTTAAAACTAACAAAGCAGTATTTTGTCACATTCAAATAAAATGCTTGAATCAATGCATTTTTAATTAATTAGCTCATTATAAACGACAACATTAAAGCTTGAGATTGATTTGAATCCAAAGCAACAATTTTAAACCAACTCATGCGCGTAGCCTGGGGTGGGCTGGGTGCCCAGACCCCCCCCCCTCCCGCTTGCGCAGACCCATTCACAATTATGTAAAAAAATTGCGCCCCCCCTTATTAAAACACCCTTAAAAACACCCTTAAACCCTTTAAAACCCTTATTAAAAATATTACACAATTATACACTCTAAGATAAAAACCTGTCTAAAACGGAATTTAAATCTGTTTTAAAGGCTTACGTTTTAGAAGGTTTTACTATATAAGATATTGTTTGTATACAGCATGTTCATATTAAAAATTCTGGGCACCCACCCATTCAAAAGGCTTGTTACGCCTATGCAACCACAACAGAGATAATTCCTTAATATTCGCTAATTCAATATCTGTTAGATTTTCCATCAGTTTTTCAATAAATGTAGTTCTTTTCTGTTAGATTTTCCATCAGTTTTTCAATAAATGTAGTTCTTTTCTGTTAGATTTTCCATCAGTTTTTCAATAAATGTAGTTCTTTACATTACAAAAGAATATTTTATCGCTTCGTAATTATTGCTTATTTTCAAACGTTTTGTTACAAATTATTTGACAAGCTTGAAAAGTGCTGAGTAATACACATTAACTGAGGATAATTTTGTTTTTGTTAACGATTTTTAATTTAAAGTTTCGTTTCCTGCTTTTCGAAAGGAAAAAGGAGTGGTTTTTTATTCGCGGTTGTTGATAAGCAGAGGATGAATAAAAAATGATTGCGTCCCTTTATATTAAATATCAGAAAGATTGAATTAAAGATTTGCGGATTTGATTCCTAAAGGGCTCTTCTGGGGGGGGGGGTCCACCCCCCAAACATTCATCTTAAAATTTTGCTCATTTAGTTCTCGATCATTTTTAACTTAAAAGTTTAAGCTACATGGCACCCCCCCTTTCGGTGACTCACCTAATTTTGCTCATTTCTTCACTTCACTTCAACCTTTAAAAGGCTACAACTTTACTTCTATGGGAGCTACAGCGGAGAGAAAAATTCTAGCAAAGCTAACTTTTCCGCGCCGATCTTTTTGCTATTTCAATTTTCCGGTTTTTCTCTATAGGACCATATGGAGGGGGGCAGGGGGGGGCGTTTCTCATTTTTTGATGTAATATGTCTATCGAAAGCTTATGTTTCGTGCGTTACAAATCTATCATAAAAATTTTCTCCCATTATTCTGGGTCACGTTACGGACCCATAATGGGTTGAAATTTAAATATCTCAAACTTCTTCGAGGTTTTTTGCCAAATCGGTACCTGAAAATAATTGTGACAATGTGATGTGTGTATGACATCTGCGCCATATAAATATTATTCTTTTATTCTTTTATTAATATTAGTCTTTTTTATTGCAATTTTTTATGTAAAATAATATGCATTAGTTTTCATGTACAATTGTGCATTAAATTAAAATTGTAATGTAATTTTTGTAGTAGTGCTTTATAATAATGAATAATAATAAAAAAAACACTTTATTTAAAAGTATTTCCTGCACAATAAAATGTTTCCTAACGATTAAAAGAAATATGTCCTGACAATTCAAAAAATACAAATGTAATTGTCCAAGTTTTCACTTCTGTCAGCACTCCCAAAATGTCTCTTTTTTTTCTGGGGAGGGGGTGAAAATTTTGTGGAAATAAGTCTTATTTTTTATTTATGTATGGGTCCAAATAGAAAAGCATGAGCTAGTGAACTTTGGAACCGTTTTAATACAACTCATATTCAAAATATTAAAATAATTGAGAAAAAATTATTAAAAAAATTATTTTTAATTTAATCATTTTTTGATGTTAAGTAAATGCAATTAAATTTCTTATAAATTGAATCTGGAATATTTAGATAAGGTTTTAATATTTACAAAATATAAAATACAGTACAATATATTAGGTTTACAGCTTTCTGAAAGACATAAAAATAGTAGGATAAAATTTAGATGAGTTCAAAGTATTAGAATATTTTATTTTACGCAATAATATTACCTTATTAATATGAAGTAAATGGTAGTTAATATTTTGTAGCACCCTCTTTTGCTTTCATAACAGCGTACAATCGATCTTGCATACTATAGATATTTGCTATTAAGAAACTAGACGAAAAAACTGAGTCTGGGATAAATTTCATTCTCTACCATCTGTTCTATCTCACAAGATTCTCTGTCCTATCATTTAATATTTGTTTTATGTTTTGCAGCTGCTCTGGTAGTGGCAGCACGCGTTGACTTGCTGTAAAAAAATTCAGTATACATTTCATCTCAGATTTTAAAACATCAACAGCGCTGATTGAGAAAACGCGGTATGTGGAGGATAGAATTTTGAAAAATTCGTTTTTCTCTGTATATTAAAGAAAGTTTTCATAATATGTTTTCTTGTATTTTCTAATTCTCCTTTTTTTCGTATTTCCTATAGGATACATTATTTTATATTAAAAAATATATGTGCCTATAGATTTTTTCTTAAATGTTGTTGCCCCACCAGTGGCCGAGAGATTCTGCCCTCAAAACTGGTAGACGGTAGGTGCTGGATTAGAGCAGAACCCAATCGCGGCCGTTAGCCTAATCATTCGGAGTTTTCCGTGGTTTTCTTCGAACTTTGGATTTCCTTGCGTAAATACGGGTTGGATTCCCTTAAAAAGACCCCCCACGGAGGGCACGCCCATAGGGCACATATCCCATGTGTTGTCCGTTTGGAAGCATATTTAGCAATTATTTATAAATTGTTTATTGTACCTGTTCAAAAATAACAGGATGTTAAAACCTGTTACCAGCGCTATTGTGTAATAATGTAACCTGTTAACCAAAAATAACCATATTTCCCATCTCTAATACTTAATCTTAAATATTATTGGCCGATTAATATTTTTATTTATACAATAATTTTGCACTTTTTTTTCCGTTGAGGTATGTTAATTTTTTTTAATTAATACAAACAGATATTTTTATTTTTAACTAACATATTATACTTAATAATTAAACAGTATTTTTAATAAAAAGCAACACTGCATGTAATTAATCCCATTTCATTATTTAATTTTAAAAACTAATTAACAACTCGCAACATTTTTTTTTTTTTTTGTTTTTGAATATATTTGCGAGACATGTCATAAGCATAAAAAATAAAACACAAAAAATTTTATGGTCTTTTTATAATACAATAAATTTGATAAATCTTATAAATTAGAACTAGGAGTTCAATATTAATTTACACTTTTTTATTAAACAGGTTAATTAAAAAATTTCTTGGAAAAGAATTTAAGTAATTATATAAATTACTCAATTCAATTTCCTCTAAAAAAATTTATTTTTTAGCAAGATTAGATGCAATTAATTTTTTCTTCATACATTTTGACGCCAAAATATTATTATAATTATTGGTGTGATTATTATTTTTTCTTGTCTTTATGTGCGAATGATAAATAAAATTTACAGGTGCTTAAAAGTATTTTTTTCTGTAATTACGTATACCGGAATTTAACACGACACTTCTGGCCATTAAAATTGCAACACGAATTAGAAATGATCTGATAAACATGAAAATCATATGAAAGAAAGAAGCAGTTGGAATATGCAAATGTTAATGTTTCAGCGTATTTAGACGACGTAGATAGGAGAAACTGCATCTGAAGCACTTCATACAAGAAAAGTGGGGTAGTGGATTTGTCATTTAAAAAGTACTTTGTAAGGTCGCTGTTTACTGATTATACAGTGTTATGCTTCGAATAATAATAAGAAATACTTATCAGCAAGTGTGGGAATTTAATAGTGTCAGGATCGTTGCATATCGATATTGTGAAACGTGGATACTAGGGTTACGTGGCAGACTTGATAGAGATATATAAAAATAATATTGGTAATGGCGGAAATTACAAAAATGGTTTGAATAGGCTCAAAAATATTAGAAATGTCAGTTCAATTTGTATCATTTTATTAAATGTTTATTGTAAGAGGATTTTTAACGATAACAAGCATTTTTGCATTTCATATTAACGTGCAGAGGGGGAAGAAGGGGCGTGTGATTGATAAATGGGGGAACTTCGAAATGAAAAGCCTAAGAGAAGAGTACGTGGAAGAAAAAATATTTGGTAAGCACTGGAGTGCTTAATTTCTCTTTGTTTAACTTATTTCGAAATATTTCTTCCCTTTATCATAACTGATAGTAGTTATACCTTTAGTATAATTCTTTACATAATACACTGCTAGACATTAAAATTGCAATACCATGAAAGAAAGAAAATATGAAAAAGTATATTTATTTTACTTAAACAGTATGGAATGAAAACAAAATGATTATCTTTGTAAGCAGTTTGGGGATTTACAGGAGACGAAAGTAGTTTAAACAGATGCTTTTACAGGCAGCTAAAACGGACCTTATCCTGTTAGTCATGGAATCAACCTGCGTTTGCATGACAGAAACGGGCAACTCATTCCATGCTGCTTCAAATGTATGCCGCACTCCATCAGTAGTCCCATAAATTAGCTAGGTGTGGCGGGCCGAATATTTTCAAATCCATGACCAAATATTTACAATGAATGAAAGGTCAGAAGACCATACTGGCAGGGACATTATCAAATAGTCTGTGAGTTCAGGAAAGTCTGAACTCGACGTGCATATAAGGATTTGCGTTATCTTGTTGAAAAATGGCGTTTGGCAAGCCTCGAAGACTGAACGTAAGATATAAGAAATGTACTAAATGTGCGTTCAATTTATCGATCCGATTTAGAGATGTGCATGTCGTGTACCCAATGGTTTCCAAAACCCTTACACCAGGTGCATACACTCTTATACCGATGTTGTATACATGCTGATGAGCATTCTCCTCGGAGCCTACAGACAGTACAGGGGCAACAGAATTCTGCACGAAAATACACCACTTGTTTAAAAAGACGACATTGTGATACTCCTGTATTAAGACTTGCCATTCCCACACCAGAGTCACCGTCTCACTCTATGCTGCGTCGTCAAGGGAAGCTGTAGAATTATCACCTTGCTCACACTCTGCGCTAATGCAAACGTCGTCGCACTGTAGAAAGGAATACTGGACACGCTGCAAACATGCCATTTTAAGACTGATACTCTGTGATGTGACTGTGCTATTTTACCTAGTGGATCTCAGAATATATATGTCATTTCGGTCGTTAGTCATGGGAAACCGTTGAGATACCGCATGCCGTTCAGTATGACCCTTACACTGACCCTTATCTGCATGACCTTCAGTATGACTCTTTGATTCCATATTCGCATGGTAGAAGTTGAATTTAGGCCAATTCGGTGGACAATATCACAGAAAGACAAATTCAGATAGAATAATAATTTGTACTGTTAAACTTGGATACTTTAATGATGAAGCGACAGGAGAAAAGTTCGTAATATCCAAAAATTCGAATTCCTATATTCTTTCAAAAATAAGTGATAAATAAAAAAGAATAACTCCAAGGTGAAAGAATTAACACAAAGTTAATGAAAGAATACTGCTATTTTTTCTAGCTTTTTTATTCTTTACTATTAAAAATAAAACCAGATACTTCTGATTATTTCCTTTAATGCAATCTTTGTGGCATAACATATAATTCGAACCTATCAATTGATACAATAAAAAAATATTGCCCAGTTAAACTGATGGCATTGAGCTCACAGGCTTCGCATACTAATTGTACATGCCTTGTATTTTCGTTAATTCCGTTCGAAAAAAAAATTAACAAGGGGAAACAGCTCTCCCCTTTCTTTTTTTTTATACTTAATCATTGAACCTCCTAAACTATCAAGGACATGCTTTATCATATAAAAAATCGATATCCAAAATTCAGAGCAAATCGGATAATTCTTAACCCGTCAGTAGTCGCGTGTCGGTCTTTTCGCCGCCCGTATAACTTATCTTCTCCTAACTTATATCACATTACAAATACAGCGGAGATCTATCATATAGCTGACTTTGAATCTTTCTCGAGCACCTTAGTGAAGTAAAAGGACACCTCTGTTTTTCTTTCAGGTAGATTTTTAGAAACAAATTTGAAATTGGCAAAAAAGTCTACGTAAAAGTCACTAATACGAGTTCATTTTCACTTTTCCCAATTATTCCAGATCTCATGAATAAAATGCATAATTTAACAAAACTGCAAATTTATATTTTCGTTGTAATGTTATTTTCGTATATTAGGTGAAAAATATTTCTTATTTTACATATTTGGTATGCGGAGGGCCAGCGGCAAAAAGACCGAGCGCGCCTAATGACGTTGTGAAAAAAAGTCGCGACTACTCGCGGGTTAATAAAAACCCATTTAGCATTTATATAATTTAAGAGGAGTTATTCTCCTCTTTTATATCTAACCATTAAACTTCCAAAACTATTCAGAGATTTGAACGAAATCTGAAAATTCTGCTTAAAAAATCCATTTATACAAGTTAAGGGGAGGGGCATTAGAACCCCCGTTCCCCTGTTTATACTTATTCAATGAACACCTAATAACAGCCACGGACTCGCCTCATCAGAATGACCCTATATCTAAATTTTGTACGAAGACTGTTAATTCTGCATGAAAATCCCGTTTATATCAATTAAGGGGAGGGGCATGAGCCCCCCCGTTCCCCCTATTTATACTTATTCAATGAACACCTAATAACAGCCACGGAATCGCCTCATGAGAATGATCCTATATCTAAATTTTGAACGAAAACTGTTGATTCTGCATGAAAATCTCGTTTATATCAATTAAGGGGAGGGGCATGAGCCCCCCGTTCCCCCTCTTATACATATCGAATGAACTCCAAAAACTAATCAGGGAAGCGCCTTATCAGGATATACCTATAGACAAAATTTCAAGTGGATCCGATATTTTTATCATGAGTTATCGCATTACGCACGAACGAACATACAGAACGGACGGGCACATAAGCTCTCAGGCTATGATAGCCTGTGAGCTAAAAACAAAATTTTCTACATTAAGTTAGCGTTCAAAAAATTGCCGAAATTCGTGTATGCTCACCGTAGCTTCTGTAGAACTATGTACGATATTATATTTTTTGCATTTCTCTGTTTTCTTCATACTCAGGAACTCTATCCTCAGCTTGACCTCAGCCTTCTGCATAACTTCCCTGTCCACCGCTGATAGATGATTGTGATTATTACGCTTTTTGGTCTTATCCCATAGCTCACTTGGCAGGGCTGCCACAGGCGAATATTTTTATATACTGTTCATACCAATATTTTTTAATATACAGTTTGAAATGTATTTCTCTTGGAAAAGTTGGCAAAGTATCTAAACAGAATTTCTGCTTAAATAAAGTGGTGCCAGTTACAATTAAAAATAGTCGCCTGACTTGGCTTTGTTGATGTTGTATTTCTTTTCAGTAAGGATGCAAGTGCACTTTGCTTAAATTTATTTTCAGTAAAGAATTTTTGGTGAAATGAAAAAGCCATCAAAAAATTATTAACTAAACACTAGTCTAAAATACTTGTTATTTTATGTTTATTTAGCAAGAATATATTCCAGCCATGTTTAACAGAGAATAAATAACTTCTGTTTTAATTCTGTTATAAATATTTTTATAATCGAATATATTATAGCTATGGAAAGATGTTACTCAAACTGTCAAACCAAAGCATTTGTACATTCTGTAGTACACAATGTAATGTTTGATGTTCACTGAAAGATGAAAAATTAAAGAACACAAGCACAGTAAACAGATAGAAATAAAATAATTCATGTCGGCTCCAAGATAAAATTTTAAATACACAAAGGTAATAAATTGTCATAAATGTCTGAAAATACAAAATGACAATGCAATATTTTCATATAGAAATTTAAATGGTTATTAAAATGATATCAACAAAAGGTACGATAATTAAACATTACACATTGTCATGTTGACCATTAAACATCTTTATGTAAATAATAAACAAACGCACTCCTCTTTTCCCTCTCATGACTAGCATAATCCCTCATATTACGGAAATGATTTAAGAATCCTTCGCTTTTACAACAAATCAGAATGCGCAACAATCCCAGTCGTCGATCGGCAGTGGAAACAGAAATTATGATTATGTGGTTCTTCTCGGAAACTGAGCAATAATGCTTCAGTTGCTTCTCCACACGCATTCACATTTAGATGCACATTTACATAGTCTTCATATAAGATTAAGGATAAGATTTTACATTTATATATAGTCATCTCAGAATCAGAGCCTCAAGTTTGTCAAAGTCTTGGTATTTTGCCGAGTAGAATAGGATCAAAAAATTTTGTTAGGTTAAAAAAAAATCTTGGAAATCCCCACATACTGGAATTCCAAATCACAGTCTTTTTTCCCAAAGAAAAACCATTACAGTAAGCTGTTAAAATATTTTGCACACCTTAGCTAAAAAAGTCTCAGGAAAAATTTTACAGAAAAATTTTAAGGACAATCATGCAAAAAATTCCGATTATCCAAAATAAATACGAAATAGCCACGAGTTTTTTGTATTGTTTTTTAATACGAAATTCTAGGAGCTGAGCAAACAATTCAAATTATAAAGTATTTCGATTTAGGCAAGTTGGAATTATCCAAGTTTCAATGCATAGGATTTATGTATCTTATATATTTTTATCATGTTGAAGCTATTTTTTTAATTAATATTTTGAGTAACCATTTTCTGTTGCTTTCAATCTTTACAATAGATTTGTTAAAAAAATTTCTGAGATTAAAATTATTTCAATATGAACTTACTACGACCAAAACAATTTGTATTTTTTTTTCGGTTGTTAAACATTTACTAATACAGATTTTATTTTCACTGATGATTCTATCGGCATACTTCTACATGATTTTACACCTTGCATTTGATATCTAACGAAGTATTATTGAAGTTCTTTTAGCATAAAATTGTTTAACCGATCGGGGATGAACGACTGCTATACGTGCGCATAAAGTGCTGGGCATCTTCGCTTTTTCTCAGCGATAAATTTTTACAGCCAAGATAGCCTGTTGTTATCTCCGCATGTTAACGATACAATTAGGCAAAAAATTTTGGTTTTAAAAACCGACAATAAATGATTAAAAATGTCGCAAAAAACGCTCGTCTCGAAGGCGTATAAATATGGCTTTTATCTCTCACTGTTTTTTACATTTGAATTCTGCAAGAATGGTTTTAAATGTAATCACGTTTTGGTCAAAACATCTTTTTTTTCTTTTCTTTTCTTTTCTTTTTTTTTAATCGGTAGTCAAAATTTCTCGAAAACCTTCGGACCAATTTTTCTTAAACTTTGCACACTTTATTTACATACTAAATACTGGTTTTTGAATGAAGGTAATAGTTGTTTTTATTTCAATTACAGCTTATTTTTTAATTAAACAAAAAGAGCAAATTTTAGCGAAAATCAAAAACTAAATCTGAGTTTTTTTTTAAACGAAAAAAGGTGATGAAAAGCATTAGCTCCCTCGGACAATTTTTAAATTGATTTTTCAAAACAAACATTCTTAAAATCCATGCCAGCAAAGTGTACTTCAATTAGCTATAATAATTTTAAAATTTAATAACAAACAAATTTTGAGAATGACTTTTAGTTCTAAGAATTTATTTTACAAATTTTAACATCTAATAAAAATTCTTAAGGCAATTTAATAATAATAGAAAAAAATAACTTGAAAACTCTGAGCAAATTTTCAAACACATATCTTGCAAAAAAGATCAGATATATATGTGAATATAATAAATTATGATAAAATCCATTTTGAGATAAAATTATACTGGCTTTTGAGATAAACTTATAATGACAGAGCAGAACTGTCACGTTCAGTAGTGTATGTTATTGAAACACGTACACCCATCTATTATATAATACTGATATAATTTTCCAAAAAATACGCTGTTTGTTTAATATTATTTCTTTAACTTTGTAATATCTTACTAGCAAGGAAAATTTAAAATAAATTTTTTCGTCAAGAGTTTTGTATAATTCTAAATGGTTGGTGTACTGGATATAATTGGTATGAAATAGTTTCGACCTGATTAGTTCATTTTCATCATTAAATTTTCGTAGTACACTATATGGGAAGAGTTGTATCCATTTATCCAATGATTAACATCAATATAAAGAAACAATATAACACGTACATATTATACGTTATATTTGGATACAACCCCTTATTTTTTTTATTCATTTTGCGAACAAAGGATTTTGAGCTTATTCTATCGACGATCACTTTCAGAATTCTCAAGCTACGTTTTTAAAACTTCACCGAAAATTGCTCTATTTATTTAGCTAATACAATATGCAAATGAAATTTTTATAGCGTTCACGCATGCGCAATGAAAAAATATTCAATAAACCTGCAAATTTGTCATATAATTTTTATTATTATTTTCTTTAAATTCTGATTAAAAGTAATACGGACAATAATGTTTGTAATATTTTCCGAAAATAACATTATTTTATATTAAGATTTTATATAAAGAAATATTTGGTACTGTTTTTATAAAAACAGACCTTAATTTTTCTTCGAGTATACATGCATTTCGCATAAAAATGAGAACAGTTTATTATCATAAGCCACTTCATTATAATCTATAGTTTCAATGTTAGTTTGATAGAGTTATCCAAAAAATATTAGTTGTTTTTCCATTTGTTGACAGTCCCCTATGGAGTTTTGAGAAAAACTCTTCACGGAAATATATGACGTGCCTATTGTACTTACGCATTTAGAGTTTCAGGATAATTCCTCGTGCACTTTTCTAGATATTTAAGAAAAAGTCTAAAATCGCAAATGGCTGGACAAATTTGGCCATATTTTGTATTATTTGCTTTATTAAATATCGAGAATTCTATTTTTAATAAGGCGACAAATACCAGAAAAACTCAGTGGTATCAAGTAGCCACTTGGGTCGGAGCACTCTAATTCCTGAATAAAAATCATACTGTAAGTTTTCTTAACAATTCAAGGCTTTTCATTATAATGAAAAGAAAAAAATACTTAGATGGGAAACCGGTTTATCAAACGTGCTCTACATAATGCATCATTGAAATATGCGTATAATTTAACATATTTTTTTGGATTTCGGACAAAAATCTTATTATCAAGTTTTTCTTATGAAATAAAGTTACAAAAACACGACATACGTGAACAGGAGCTATAAATTCTATTCAGTAATAAAATGTGGAATCTGTTCGTTTAACTAAATAAATCTTGAGAAATATTAAATGAATTGGCACGATATCAAAATGTACGATATTTCTAACTACGCCATAAATAAAAAATTGTAATTTTGTCTGAGAAATGAAATATTAAGACAATTTTACCACCCAGATATGGACATTTTGAAAGCAAATTTCCATTTACAATTTTATACATTAATTATTATTTATTATGAGAATAATTTTATGGAAGAATTAAACATTTCTTTTATTTTAATATTTTTCACGTTTTATTGCAAATAAAAAGACCTTTACGAAAATTTTATGGGATCAATCAAATATTTTATAGACCATGGTAAAAGTGATTAAAATAAAAATACTTGTTTGATATTCATTTTCAGTATATCGATCAAAGATACAATTTATACTTTAAAAAATTCCAGCAAATTTTAGCGTTACTTTACGTTTTTGACTTATTATATAATTACAGTTTGAAATTAATTAAATTATGAATAAAAAAAAGTGATTGTCATACATATAAAATTGATTTAACTTCGCTTTTACGTTGCAAAAATGTATAATAAATTAAACTGCTAACTTAAATATGTTTTATTTTTTAAATAAATTAAACTTCTTAAAAACGTGTTTCAAGAAGTAAATGCATTTAATAATGATTAAAAGTAAAAATCTAAATAAATAAAAATACTTTTTAGAAGTCTTCACAATGGGTTTAACGCACTCATAATAATTCTCTATTTATTACTTACCCATTGTGATGGCATGTTACTTTCAACATCACATATCTGTCTGTCAACGCTCTATCTCCCGACCAAATTGACATAGTTACTTGAAATTTAGTATGTATTCAGCATGTAAAAATGTAAAGAAACCTATTTAATATCAGTAACCTCGATTATCCAGAACCATTTTTTTCGGTCTCTCAAAATATTCATTCAGATGAAAGATTTATAAATAATTTGGAATTTTTTATTTTAAGGAATGGATGTAAAAGACAATAAAACCCCCATAAATTTTGCTTAAAGAATGAAGTTTATCGGATAATTAGTATCCGGGATATTTATAATAGTATTTTCAACATTCTTCGATTTTTCTTAACATTGTATTTCGTTCAAATTTCTGTTCGTAAGATATATTTAATTTGAAATGCGACGCTTAATCCAAAGCAGTAAACTGTTAATTAATATAATTATCATTTTTTTGAAGTTAGAAAGATGCTTTTTTCATGCAATTCGGTATTGTTTGATTATCCCCTCGAAGACTGTCGTCAAACTGTATCATTAAATGAGAATAATGGCTTATCGTAAATATCACCTTCACTTGACATTAAACACGCTAAATGTGTTTGTTAAGTCATGAAGTGATTTTTAATTCGATGTTTTATTTATAATGTTATTAATCTTTTTCTAATTCATTTGTTATTGCGTTATTTAAAATAAACATTATGCCAATTTGAATACTTTACTAATAGTTTGGTGATACATATTATATGTCCAAATGGAACGATGGCATAATCATGTAGTGTCCGCAATTCCATAATATAATACACTATATGGCCATTGATTATTGGACACTTGCGATTTTAGACATTTTGTTAAATATCTAGAAAAATACATGAGGAATCATCTCGAAACTCTTAGTGCATAAATATAATAATATAAGTCATACATCTCCGTGAAGATTTTTTTTTCTGAAACTACATAAGGGACCGTCAACAAATTAAAAAAGGATGAATATCTTTTGAATAACCCTGTCAAAACTAATGTAGCAAAAGCGCTCAAACTCTAGATTATGATTGAATGCCTTATTGTAATACGCCTTGTTCATTTTTATGCAAATAGCATGCATACTTGCAGAGTAATTAAGGTTTTTCCTCATAATTTTCAGAGTTCTTAATATAAAATAATATTTTTTTCAGAAAATATGACAAACAACATTGCACACAGTACCCTGTAATCAGAATTAAAAAATAATGAAAACTGTAGACAAAATAAGTTGGTTTACTAAATAATTTTTTACTACGCATGCGTCAACGATATCAAAATTTCATTTGCATATTATGTTAGCTACATGCATAGAGCAACTTTTGTGAAAGTCACAAAATCATAACTTGAAAATTCTGAAAATAATCGTCAATTGAATAAGTTGAAAATCCGTTATTCTCAAAATGAAGCAAAAACAAGAGGGGTTGTATCCATATATTCATTGATTAGTGTCAATATAGAATACACAATACGGGATGTACTACTACATTTGGATAAAATCCCTCATTTTTTTCCTTCATTTTGTAAACAACGGATTTCGTCCTTTTTCTATAGACGATTACTTTCAGAATTTTCAAGCTATGATTTTGAGACTTTTACAAAAGTTGCTCTATACATTTAGCTAACATAATATGCAAATGAAATTTTGATATCTTTGACGCATGCGTTGTAAAAAATTATTTAGTAAACCTACTCACTTTTCATACAATTTTTATTATTTTTTAATTCTGATTACAGGGTACTGTGTGCAATGTTGTTTGTCATACTTTCTGAAAAAAATATTATTTTATATTAAGAACTCTGAAAATTATAAGAGGAAAAACTTTGAAAAATTTGGGACCATTTTTATAAAAACCTTAATTATTCTGCGAGTATGCATGCTGAACACAGTGTATTACAATAAGGCATTCAATCATAATCTAGAGTTTGAGCGCTTTTGCTACATTAGTTTTGACAGGGTTATTCAAAAGATATTGATTCTTTTTTAATTTGTTGACGGTCCCCTATGGAGTTCCCCTATGGAGTTTCGGGAAAAAAATCTTCACGGAGGTGTATGACGTATACTATTATATTTATACACTAAGAGTTTCGAGATGATTCCTCATGTAATTTTCAAGATATTTAGTAAAATGTCTAAAATCGCAAGTGTCCAATAATCAATGGCCATATAGTGTATTACTATACATTAAAAATATTTAAATATGCGTTTAACATTTTACTTTTGAATTTCCAGTGAATTTTATAAACAGTTTTCACATGTTTTATTTTCATATATTTAGTATGCAGATCCATAATGAGTTAGTACATGGCCATCAATAGATGGTAGTCCCGAAACGACTAGTTTTTATTATCACACGAAACAAAATCTAAAGCAAATATTTTTTGTTAATATCGCTTTGAACTGAAATCGGTAATTTTACGAACAAATACGTAAACGATAGAAAATGTTACGAATTTAGCGAAATTGGCTTGCTCATGTAATTGAAATTTTTCGATATTGCAGAAATATCTGGATATTTTGTATGTTACACGGAAATACGTGTAAGAATGTTACACAGATATACAACGTAAGAACAGAATGTGACAGAGAAACATATGCACAAACTTTAAACATCTCTATGTATAAGAACAGATTATTAGACAAGCTTTTATGAAATAATATTAGTGTGGAATATGTTTAAGAACATAATAATACACAGAAATATGCGTGCATATATGAACGCAATAAATTGCGATATTTGAAAGTGAAAGATCGTAAGTTCAAACCCTATTTCTCTAAGTATTGCTTGTGTACTATAAATTATATAGTTTATTTCTCTTCTTGTTACAGATTAATCTTTCGAATCTTGTAACTGAAATTCATAGGGAAACTAATTTTACAAAAATATCAGCATCACGATTTCCGTATATTTCAAAATTTTATTCTGCAGTGTATTTATTCAGATTCTATTTATAAATTATGTCAATAATACTTTAGGGCTTCAAAACAAATTTTTACAGAGCGATGGCATCCACGCAGTTTAATACTATAAATAAGATACTTAAGTAAACATGTTTAACTAGGTGGTGTGGCTCGACAAGCCGCACCCAAAACCTAAGTAAATGTATAATATACGCATTTGAAATCCAGATGTCCTGAACATCATGTTAAACAACATATGTATTTTAGCAATCCTCAGTAATACTACTCTCTTAAAAAGTCAGCCACAAAATAGCTCAAGTTGAGCTGAAATCCACTCATCTCAATGTTGAAAGGCAGCTTCTCAAAAAAGAATTGAAATAACTCGAGTTTTAACCAATTTAAATGAAGTTGAGCTATTTAAATAACCAATTTAGATCAAGTAAATTTAATCGTTTGAAAAACAACTCTTTTATGATTGAAAAAAATTACAGCTCTTTCATGAGAAGCCAAATCAGCTCTTTCTTTTTAAGAGTGTAGTTTCACTATATTTGAAATAATGCAGCATAATCAAAATACGCTGAAGACTATTTCTCCCTATAAACGATTCTATGGCCGAATTCTTTGGCATAGTTTCTATAAATGAATGATAAATGCTTTGAACTCCTTAGTTTTAGTGAACTCCAACAATATATAACAATTTCATTATGTTTTTAATAGTGTGACATGATTAAAATGCATCGAAAATTATTTTTCTCCATAACCTGAAATATAACGGATTTCATAAGTGTGTATTTGTAAACGAACTGCAGGTATCTTCTAGTGCACTTCCATGACACATATCAGTTTCAATAAGTTTGAAAATGTGTAAATCTTCAAAATACATCGTAAAGATTTCCCCTATAGACTCTAATGTAACAACATTGATTTGAAAGACTGTAAACGACCTATAAATGCGCTGCACAGTTCATTTTCAATACTGATCATGCCCAGACAAACCTCAATAATTTATATTAACTGCATGGAAACCCCAATATATTTACGCGATTTAGATAAATCGAGTACAAATCGAGTATATAGACATACAAAATAAATGCATAAGCGCTTTTCAACTGTCTGTCAAAATTTAAAAAATATATATTTTTTTGTGCATTGCTCTGTTCTAGAAAACATTGTGTTTTTCATGTATTTTTTTGTTTTTCAAACAATTAACATTTTTTAGTCATTTCTCTTTTATAGTATAATGGCTAAAGATAATTTTGAAATATAAAAAAATTCTAAATATGTTTAAAGAAATTTTTATTATTATTATTATTTGTTGGATCTTTGTTGTACCTTTAAATCACTTTATCACGAAAAAAATAGCTATTATATGTTGATTTTTTTTTTCAAGAAACTGGAAGGAAGAATTTTATCAACAGTTGTTTTTTTTTTTCAAAATGAAGGTTACTCTATGCATATAATTAAATTTTTATATAATAAAACAGCTCTTTTTATGATTTAAAATAAAAACTTCATTCCAATCTAATGCATAACTTTCTTTATGAGTAAAGAACTAATAAAATGCAAATAGATCGATTCAGTATTTTTTGAGGCATCAAGACAAATCATCAATACGATTAAAATTTATAAAAACATGTGTTTTTTATTTATTACAGTACGATACATATCTTTATTTCCTTACAATCATCTATTACGGAACTAAACAAAAGTTGCCTTTGAGTTGAAAAAGACTCTAAAAACTCAAATCAAGTTTTCCGAATTTGTGACTAGTTTTAAACTTTAGCAAATACATTTATTTTAGAAAACAAATGTTTCATTACTGAGCAATTTTAAGGAACATAAACTTTAAATGTACATTAGTACATTATAACAATGTGTAAAAATCATAAATCAATATTAAAGGAGGTTTGAAATATTATTATAAAACTCTTACCATTCGTCAAAAATTAGATGTTTAAGTTAAACACTCTTATTTTGAAAATTATGGTCTGTTACAATCAGATTTCAAACGTAATATAAATGTCAAACATAAATTATACCCAAAGAAAATGCCGAACATAATCTTTTAAAAACTTTCCTTTAAAAACAATATCTTTCAGAAAAATTTATAACCCAACAAAATGTATTGTTTACTTTCTAGCCATCAATCGAAAAAAGTTTTTCTGTGGATATACTTTGTACCATAAAAAGGAATTAAGAAATGTTGTGTTTTTTACTCCTTTATTTCAGTTGCCGAAAAAAAGATATACTTTCGTGTAATAAAACGGCAAAAGTATAGATATAAAAATTATGCCTTTTTAATGACGCATATACGTCTAATCAAGATTAAGTCATTCTCTTCCAATATTTTTATTGGAATTTAATGTTGTTAATTTATATGAAATATGCTTTAATTTGTTTCAGTCCAAATCGGTTCGGTGTGTTTTTATGGCTGCTGAAAAATTGAAGAAGAATGTTTTAGTGATATTAAGGAATATTCTTACTGTCATTTTTAATGCAAGATAGTTATCACTTGAAAGAAATATGTTTCTTTATTTTTTAATAGTTAAGAAAATGAATAAATTAATTTCTGTAGTATTTTTTTAAAACAGAAAAATAAATAAATAATAATTTAAAAGATTTTTATATATTATTTTCTTCATTATTTACTTTAATATCCTGACAAACTTTGTGACTCATATTCCTGAAATTAGAAAAACGATTCCGTAATAATACGTTAATTTGTCAAAAATCACAATTATGGAAAATTCCCCATTTGACTTACATTTGTTAGAAATCTATTGAATTTATTGAACTATTGAATTTATTTTTAAATTATAATTTTTACTTCGTTTCTTTTATTAAAATATGGTAGATAGAATGAAAAAATATATATATATTGAAACTACCTATTCAGCATTTCTAAATTGTTTTCTTAACGTTAAAATCATAATCTATTCTAAATTAAACATTGTATTGATTAAACAGTATTTTTAAAAATATATGTTAACTCTCTGTTTTTTCTATTTTTTTAGTGTTTAAAATAGTTCGTTGTTTCAGTTTCATGGCCAGTTCCATTATTTTGGCGATAGTTGAATGACTCATATAATAACATTATTTGAAATGTCTATTCCGTGTGATATACGTAATGTGTATATATGGCGATTTATCAACTGCGGTTAACAACATTGAAAACACCTGAAAATAAATATAAATTTAAGCTGTAAAAATATTAAAAATTTATGTAGCCGTTATAAACATGCCTGTTTAGCAATATTTTATAATTCTAGCACATGAAGAAGGTAATGAATGTTCAAAATACCTTCTTTGTACACAAACTTCACTCATTTTCGTTACATTATATTTAAAAAAAAAAAAATTAAATGCAGTATAAGATGTATTGCGGATGTTTTAGACACTTATCAAAAATACATTTCTATATGTATTAAAAATAAAACATCTAATAATAATTATAATTTTATTATAATTTTCTTTAGTGATCATTTCCATTAATTTTTATCATTTTATGAATACTATTAAATTAATTTAGAACAAAATTACCTGGTTGTATTTAAAATATTGCCATAACAAATACTCTTAGAATTACTTTTTGTTTAATATATTAAATATGTAATTATCTGTTATTTTCCGTGCTCTTGTGATTCAATTTATCTCAGAAATTTATTGAGCTTTTTTTAACACATATACGTGTCTCATATCCATTAGTATCAGATATAGCTATTTCACTGGCGTTTTTATGTTGTTACAATAACCTAATGGACCGAAAATTCCTACTCCATTCAAGTTCTCTTTTAGTATTTCGTTTTTCTATGGATTATCCCATAACTTTTTTCTCTTCTTTTACTCATATAGCAAAAAGTTTGTTAAATAGCATCGTTAAGATTGTTGTGGTATTTTTCAGTTTCCTTCTTAAATTGTTTTAGATTTTTGTCATGAAATGGGGTTAATAACAGTAATTACTTCCCAAATTGTGTTTTAAGATAAATCGCCATATCTAATGCTGCAATATAGCTAATTACATTGTGTGGGAAACACAATTTTCGCTCTTTTTCTTTTCTGTACCAAAATTTAAAAATGCATTAGTTTAATTTATAAATGTAAGAGGATTATGTTTTACTTTATTTATTTATGTTTTTTTGGTTGAAAACATTATGCTGTAAATAAAAAAAATAGATTTTCATTTCTAAAAAAATGCACTGTCACAAGATGTCGAGTTAAAAAGCAGAAAGTAACGAGCTGAAGAAAGAACAGGAAGGCCAGTAAAAATGTAACCAATGTCTCGATGTATGATTTTCTTATTTTTTAGGGTTCAGTACTTATACAGTGAAAACGGAACCATTATAAGATCACTCCTTTGTCTGTCTGTCGCAGCTATTTTACTCATAAACTATAAAACGTGGAAAGATCAAATTGGAGGAAGTAATAAAAAATATTGACCCACATATTTATAGATTATTAAACATTTATAAATAAATTTAGAAGAGGGTAGGGGGGTAATTAAGTTACTTGATGAAAAAATAATTATTTTTGCATATCGTGTGAGGTAGCTTGGGAAAGCTTTCGTTGTGGTGAACTGAAAAAGTCACCATATTTCTTTTATTTTTAGGTATTATATTTTCAGAGATATAGTCGAAAATACAGTGCAAAAATATTCCCCCACCACCACCCATCTAACTCCGAATCTACGGAAACTAAAATTATGAAAAAAGTAAAGGCTATAGATGCTAATAAATTCTTAGTAACCTTAAATTTTTAGTTTCACACTGCAAATGTGCATCTGTTACATTATTTTTTGTTGTTGTCGTTATATAAAACGTTCTTGAAATACAATTTTCCTGGAAAAAAATTAATAATTTTCGAATATTTTTTAGAGTGTAAATGCTACGTACATATGCAGTTTTTATTTTTATTTTTATTTTTTTTGAAAAAATATACACAAATTATATTTCTCAAGTATCCTTCTTGAATGTAAAAAAAATCATACAACGACGAATTAACATCCTCATAACATTTCATAGAACATTTACTCTAAATGAAAATACCAAAGTTGTTTCAATAAGTACCCATCAAATTTCTTATGATTTTCTTAGAGTAAAAGAGAAAATGTCGTAAACAGTACCTACTTTTTGTAGTTTTAATGCTTATTAAATTTCTCGTAAAATATTGAACATAAAGCCTAAAGCTAAAATTTCATGTATGTAACAATGTTTTGCCTTAAAAGCTTTTAAAATGTTGTGTGCTGTGCGGATTTGTTAAACATCTTGTATAGAAAATTTCTGGGATTTTTTTTCCCTAATATAGAATTTCAGCCTCGGAAGAGTTTAAATAAATGTACATTTCACTTATTATTAATAGATACATTTCTTAAAAATTAATAATAATAATGAATGATTTCTTTCGATCTTCTGAGGCGTAACTTAGTTTATTAACTGGCAATTGTTTGATAAACCTCCCGTAATTGCATAATGTATTTTGTTCTATCATTATTCATAAAAAAAAGAAAAACGTAAGTCACTCATAGATTTTGAAAAACATTCAAGTACTTCTCTAAAATGTTAACGCAACTTCATCTTTCTCCATTTCAATACAAGAAAATGTAGATCATAATCGATTTGAATGATATCCTATTGATTGGTAAAATTATCATATATGTTTGGTTTTTCCAAATGAACAAAAAAATGCCAGATCGGGGTCTCGAATCACGAAACTTTGACATGTATTGTCAATTCTCTGCGGTTTGAAATGCTGAAGATGTCGATGTGAGCTTGGTACAATAAACTTTTTGTAAAGTTTATATTTACTGCTTAATGGAAAAACTACAATTGAAATAATTATTTACTTCCTGAAACAAAAATAGATGAAAACATTTCAGAAAAAATTATTTTTCCGCTCCACTGAAAGTCAAATAATCGGAACTCAACTGTATGATAGTTTTAAAGGCAACATTGTAAATAAAAGTATATAATACCGAAATAAAAAAAGTACACTAAAATAAATTTGTTATTAAACATCTAATTTAAGTTTTGTTTATTTTATGAAAAAGCAGTTTAAAGTTTAATGGTAGCAAACTACTTTGAAATATCTTGCCTCTAAAAAGAACAACAAAAAAAATAATTTTATCTTAATTAATAATAAATAAATAAAATATAAAAAAATAAAAAAATAAAAAAATAACGTAGCAAAACTAAGGAAAGACATTTTCATTACCTTAAAGAAATCACCCCCCCCCCCCCCAAAAAAAAAAAAAAAAAAAAAAAAAAAAAAAAAAAAAAAAAAAAAAGATAAAAAAAAACTTAATACTTTTAGTCAACACCTTCAGTGAATGAAAATTTAAGAATATCTGTCAACATCTTTAACAAGAAAAATTGTTCAACAAAAAACTTGAAATTTACTAAATTAATTTTAAATCCCTTTTTATCTGAAATACACTTCGCGAGTCTCTTCGATAATCTAAGATAATCTTAGATCGTAAAAGAAAATCCTGAAATAGAGATTGTTCTTATCAACTCAAACTTTAAACAACGCGTGGGAAAGTTTAAAATTGCTTAAAGATTGAATTGATGTTGTAATTTATTATATATAAAAAATGTCCAAAAAAAGTATTTTTAAGGGTTTTTTTCGTTTCGTTCTTCCGTCTATCTACTTATTTAATTTAAATACATGTTATTATTTTTTTGCATAAAACATCGCTTATTTAAATTAGTGGTAACACAATAAAAAAAAATCTCCAAAGCTATATCATCTATACAAATATTAATCTGGTTGTAATTACGATTCGTTCTTTAAAATCGAATACGAATTCATTTCATTAAAACAAATCAATACTAGTAAAAGGAAAGAGCTTGTCTGTGTGTTTCTATTAATGCTGTAAAAATAACGACAAAATGAATATCCCTATAATAACGTTTGTTGTGTTTGGAAAAGGAGTTGGATGGAAAAAAAGGCTTTTTATTTTTCATTCCATAAAATAGGCCAAATGATCATAGTAATGGTTACAAGCACATTGCATTGAATGAGGGCCAGCAAAAATACCCAAAATAAAGGGACATGACAAAATATACCTTTATGGTTCTTCATAGAGATTTTTTTATGATAATATTAAATTAAAAGTCACTTGTGAGAAAAATAAAGTAAATAAGAAAAACATTACCTGAATCTTGACGACTGAAGAATAAAACACATGACGAAAAAGAATTACCTTGATACGAATTGTTGAAAAATTGAAGAACAAAAACTTTATTTATATTTTCTTATGAAGCAAAGTAATGATATCATATTCTTATAATATTTTCTCATGAAGCATAATATATATATATATCATTATTTATTTTTATAATAATCTTCTCATGAATGATAATAGATATAGATATTCATCTTCACAATAATTTTTCTTTATATATTCACTTGACACATTCGATCTATCATTTTAATAAAGATCGGAACATAAACTTATAACATCATCAAATCAATAAAAGGAAGAAATTGAATCGTGATGAGCTTTCTCTCCTTTTCTCCTGGGGATCCCATTTGCGAACATAATTATACTTTTTTTGAAGCCATCTTCCATAAATCAAAACTTCATAATATTTTATGCAAGAAGAACAATTATTTCATCATCACTTTTCAAGAAAAATGATTTTTTTAGAACAATATGAGATGAAACAGAAGAATTCGAGTAGTCATAGCCATTACAACACCGAAGAGTGCCATCAATATTGTGAAAAAGCATAAATGATACTAACATATTCACGACAGGTTATTCTAATTTTAAGCGGTCGGTAAAACGACCAGAAGAATTAGGTCGGGGCGGTAAATGTGCCTTACTCATTCCAAAACAACCACTCGACAGCTTAACTTCCACTCAACTGCACTAGCGGCACTGAGCGAGGGGAGAGGAAAGAGAAAGGGTTACCGTAAAATCGGAACACGCCAAGTTGGCAAAGTTAGAATGGGGAAAGCGAGAGAAAAAAAGCCAAGTTACGTGCAAATGTATAGGGAAATATGAATTTAATAGGAAAAAAATGATAATACTCTTAAAGAAGGAAAGCCAAAAAGGTGGCCAGGCACATAACTGCTTAAATCACGTCATCTGTAGAATTTAATTTGATAGGCCAAGGGGAGGGCCTGATTAAACGGAAGTAACCACCCATAGTACGTTGGAGAAGTTTCTAGAAGCTTTCTAAACCGGAAGGAATGAATTCAAACAAGATTTTATCGTTTTAGAACATTCGATAAGCTACGTAAGGAAGAAATATTTACAGGAGAAAGGCAACAAAAAGACGAAATCGAAATAATATTTAAAACGAAAACATTAATAAAAAGGAGATGATAGGAAATAAAATTGTTAATACAAATAAAATAAAATAAAATATGGCAGGGGTTTTCGAGAAACCACACATATTTACCCGGGCCTCCCCAAAAGAAAATATTGGAGAGATGACAAAAATTCAATAATTTTTTCATCGAGACAATATTTTCTAAAGTTTTTACAATAATATAAAATAATCATACAAAATAAATGAACTAGAAATAATTGTATGATGCTTTACATGATATTAAATTATAATAATAATTACTATCATAGTAGTTGTCCTTATGCTCATACACAAAAGATAGCAAAAATTAAAATAGAAGGTATACAAAAGGTAAGTTTCTTCCAGAGGTAGCTATTAGCAGTCTCTTGTTAAGCTGTGCAAATGCAATATGATAATAAAATACTTTAGCATATGTAAAAATATTTGAGTATAAAACAACAACATGTATATATATATATTTCAGTTGACATCAAAATGAACCACATTATAACTGTATACACAAGTAAATGGTTTCAAATGACATATGTTGACAATCATTAATTTCAATGAAGTTCTAAGTTGAAAATTTGAAAAAGAAAAAAAAATATATACAAATGGTCGAGAGAGAGTATTTAGGCTCTCATAAAAATATATATCTATCAACATATAGTACCCTTTTTAAGATTTTAACTAATCTTAACTGAATAATTTTAGTTTCATCCAACAACAACATTTTCAATGTAAATATAACAACTTCAAAAAGAGCATATGTAAAATTTAGAAAAAGGACAATGTTATTTTCCAATGAGAATATAACAAGTTTCACAGAGAGAATGTTTATACTCTCATAAAAGGATATTCTTGAACAATTTCAACATAAATTCAAAATAATTTCATAAATACATTTAATACTATATTCAAAGTAAAAAATTAAACAGAGGATATTTATACTCTGATAAAAGGAACTTATATGAATATATCAATGTAGCATATGACTTTGATAATGTCAACATACAAACAAAAATCTATTATGTCAATAATTTATATAAAAATATTTTGAATATGTTTAATTGTAGTATTCAAACATTTTTATATAACAAGTGATCATTTTTATTTGTCATATATCAAGTATTTGTTTTATATAAATATATAATGACTCAACCAATATTTTTGGATCCAAAGTATGATTATAGTATAACAAAAATCCTTTTTTTTTTGTTTACATCTGTATGAACTTTCAAATACTTAGAAACATACAAAAAATACTTATTCTGAGTCATTCATTTTTCTATAGGTCAACAATAAAAGTAGAAGTATTAGTATGCATAAGTTTATCATTCATTTTCATCATTTTTTTTTAAATGTTAAAAGAGGTTAAATGTTAGAGCATGCATGCATTGTAAAAATTACTATAAGAGTCACAATAGGGAAATTGATTTCATGAGTACTCATGTTTACCTTACATCAATTACAATTCACTTTTCTTTGTAGAATAAACATTTGTCAAAACTAATTTAAATAATGACACAATAGTTCAACAAGTATATAAAAGACAAATTCTTTCTCAATTTAACTCCAACTATTGAAATTAAAGGTTTTATAAGTACCAGTATATGGCATATTTGAGAGAATATACATATTACACTAATTATGGTTTTTAAGAGAATACAGTGAATAGTGAAAAATATTAATACATTACATATTTTTGGAGGATGACAATTGCATTGCATCAAGGAGAAGATGACTTAAGTAAAGAAGAGAAAAAAAATATAACAGCTGCCTGCAGCTTGGAGAAGAAAACAAAAAAAAAATTATACAGTCACTCTTCATACTCGATTATTCAGTCGAACTAGTATTGACTGAACATGTGACAAGTCAAGAGTCATCCTGAAAAAAGAAAAGAAGTTAGTTCATTTTTTATACATTTTATGAGTGCGAGGGCGAAGATCATAATTTTTGTATTGAGTAGACCTGTTTCTAACAGCAGTGTGAGTGCTATCAGGAGGAGCCTGTGAATGTACTGATTTACACGAATATGAAGATGTTTGTTGGCACTTAGAAGAAGAAAGAATTTGAGGAGATGTGTTACAAGCAGCATCATGATTAGAAACTTGAGTAGGAAAATGTTGTCTCACAGCAGCAGAAGATGGACTATCAACAGCTGTTTGATCATGTGATGCGTCTTTAGAAGAAACAGAAGGATATTGCAATGCATCATTTCTTTTTTGAAGTTTCAAGATTCGATTAGTGTGAATCAACATTGGTGATGCTTGACTATTATTGTGATCTTGAATTTGAATAAGTACAGGAGAAATTATTTTCTTCACCATGTATGGGCCTTGTACTTTTTTGCTAAACACAGTGGGAAATTTTACGTAAACAATATCATTAACATTGATGTTGGCAAATTTTAATTTTTCTCTCGATTTCTGGTACACTTTTTGTCTAGAAGATTCGTTATACTTGTAAGCTTCATAGTATATTTTCTCAATAACATCCATTAATTTATGGATTTCATAGGCAGTGTTGTGAATTTTCCAGGAAGCTTGAGTTTTGTAATTAACATAAATGTCATTTACCTCTCTTCCAAAATGAAGAAGATTTGGAGTGAATTTTGTGGCTGGATGAGGCGTAGCGTTGTATATGGATTTGTGAATTTTTAGAGCAGTTGGTACATCAAATCCTTGGGAAGCCATTGTATTCACAGACGAATTTATTTGAGAATTACATCGCTCACTTAATCCGTTAGCCTGGGGATGGGCTACAGAACTATGTTCCAACTTTATGCCAAGCTTTTTATTAAAATAAGAAAACATATCACTAGTGAACTGAGAGCCATGATCAGTGAGAGTTAATTCGGGATTTCCATGAGTAGAAATGTAATGTAATAGAGCTTTGGTAACAGATTCAGCGCTAATGTTATTCAAGACATATAATTCTAAATGACGAGAAAAGTGATCAATAACAGTCATGAGATATTGGCGATTTCTCAATGGGCCAAGTAAATCCATGGAAACTTTTTGATTGCGAGCTGTAGGTAGTGGTGCAGGTAAATATGGAGCAGTATTTTTTTAATGATTTTTGTTTACTAAACAAATTTCACAAGAGTTGACATAATTAATGGCATCAGAAACAAGGGTTTTCCAGGTGAATCTTTTCTTTAAATTAACAATAGTTTTATGAATTCCAGTATGAGTAATATGAGCAATTCTTAAAGCTTTTGCTCTAAGTGACGAAGGTAAAACAGCTTTATGTAGCTCAATATCTTCTGAAGAAAAATGTCCATTGTAGCAGAGTAAATCATTATTTGGATTAATATAATAGCCATTTAAACTTTTAGATTTTTTGTTAGCTTTAAGATCTTCATAAATTTTCTTAATTTTTGGATCATTTTGTTGTTCAGAGAAGATGGTGTGATCAAAAATTTCTAATAATGGATCTTCATTATTGTCATTATTTGGAGGTGAAGAGTCACTTTGAATATGACATGTGTGGTGCATTTTGTCAACTAAACCACATGGAAAGTGAGGAATTTCGTTATGTAAATCTTTCTGATTGTCAACAATTGGTAGGGGTTCTTGTGTAGAAATAAGATCTGGATTATTATGGAGATCTTCAGTAGGAATGTGAGGTGTTCTACTCAGAAAATCTGCTAACACATTTTCTTTGCCTGGTACATGTTGGAATGTGTACGAGTATTCTGACAGTTCTAACATCCACCGAGTAGTAATATCGGCTGGTGATGTAGCTTTTTTATAATTATTAAGAGGTTTGGCGTCGGATAACAGAATAAAGGGTCGACCAAAAGTATAATATTTAAAAGCCGTTATGCCTTTGTAAATGGCATAATGTTCCAATTTGATGGCAGGGTACTGTCTTTCAGACTGAGATAAAGTTTTGGAATAATAGGAGATGGGTCTAAGTTCACCATCAAATTTCTGCATAAGAACAGCTGATATTGCTGTTTTTGATGCATCTGTATTAACATAAAAGGTCTCATCCCACCTTGGAAGATTGAGCATAGGTTTCTGAAAGAATATGTCTTGTAATTTTTTAAATGCATTTTCTTGTTCAGATTTCCAAGAAAATTTATTTTTAGGTTTGGTGACTTCGATGAGAGGAGTAATCAATTTAGCAAAATTAGGTATAATTGACCTATAAAATGAACATAATCCTATAAAGCTTTTGGTTTGCCTTTTGATTTTAGGCTTTGGAAAGGAAGTAATTTTTAAAATGTTGCTTGTAATAGGAAGAATTTTATGATCTGTGAGTTGGAAGCCTAAAAAGTTAATACTAGTTTTCATAAATGAACATTTTTCAGGAGAAAGAGTAATGTTGTTAGCAATAAGAGTGTCTAAGAGCTTTGTGTGTTTTATGACCATCTCTTCAAATGAATTAGCGCCAACCACAATATCGTCTTGGTATGCATAACACGAATCAATTTCAGATAATTGAATAACTGAATCAATTAATTGTTGAAAAGTGCTCGCAGCTGTCTTCAAGCCAAAAACGAGACGAAGGTAGGTAAAAATTCCCCATGGAGTAGTAAAACTGAGCTTATCTTGCATTTCTTTGGGTACAGCTATCTGCCAGTATGCAGAGGGCAAGTCAAGAGTAGTATAATACTTAAATTTTGATAATTGCACCAATAGATTCTGAATTCTTGGAAGAGGATATGAAGATGGGATAATAATAGAATTTAGCAATCTTAAATCTAGAGCCAAACGATATTTTTGAGGCTTCGACATATCGGTTCTCTTTTTTTAACAAGAAGCATGGGACACGCCCAAGATGAATTTGATCTTTCAATAATACCAGCATTTAGCATTTGATTAATTTGGTCAAGAGCTTCTTGCTCGAGTGCCTGTGGCACAGAAAAAGGTAGGGTTTTCACTGGATGAGAATTTAACATTGAAAATTGAGGATTAACCAGGTCGGTATGACCTAAAGTGTCAAGAGATTTGGAAAAAGCTAGAGCTTTACTACACAATAATTTTATTAAAGAATCTTTTTCATGAGGAGGTAAGTGTTTTAGGTCAAAATCATTTGGAGACAGTTCTTGAACACGTTTTCTCTTAACTTCTTCAGATGGTAAAATTAAATTGCAATATTCATTTTCAAAATCTAAATCAAAAGAGTATTCCTCAATATCCTTCTCATCTACATTAATGCATTCGACAATAATTGAATTTTTATTTAAATGAATGTCCAGCTTTGATATATTCTGACATACAACCAAAAATAAATTATTTTGAATTGAAGAGTTAGAATGCAGTGACTCATGTAAAACAAGACCTTTATTTTTTAAAGCTGGTTTAAAAATAAAATATTCAGATGGAGGATTCAAGTACTTGACATGTAAATAAAAAAAGGAATTAGGAGGGATTAATTCTCTATTGAGTGTTTGTACCATGTTGGAATTCACCAAAATTTTATTACCAATATTTAAATGAGTTTGCTTTTCACCAACATAACTAACATCATTAGTACTTTCAGATGTAAAATTTTTGTGAGGCATATTATTATTAGTAGATAAATAGTTCACAACATTACCATAATCAGTTGGAAAATAGTTAGGAAAATAATTAAAATTACCATCCATATAGGGATTATGAAAATTCATAGCAGTATTAGCAACATTATTTGTAAATAAATCACTATTTTGAAAATTATAATTGTAGGGATAAGTTGCATAATTATTGACTAATTGTAAATTGGTGTCACCATAATTTCCATATACATCATCAATATAAGTACCATTACTTAGATTATTTGGTATAGAATTTTCATAACAAGGCATTTTGTGTGTATCTAAAGAATATGGTACATTTAAATTGTCATAAGCACATTCAGAATTCATGAAATAGCAAGTAGGAGATTCATTATGACTGTGAAAAGGGATATGTTTATCTTTAATTAATATAGATTTAAAAGTTGAAGAAATGGTTATAGAATGTTTATTGATGAACTCAAACCCAAGAATGGCTTGAAAGTTGACATTTTGTATCTTTGTAAGGTAAAAGACATGATGGAAAAAGAATTTGTCGATTTTAAATGCTATTTCGATGCATCCTTTGAAAAAAACTTTAGAATTTATAGTTGACACTGACACATTTCTGGATAAGAATTTGTAGTGAATTCTGGATTTAATGCTATTAAAGCATTCTTGATCCAAAAGGGACAAACTTGATCCAGTATCAATTAAAGTTGAGATTTCATTATGTTGTATATTTATCAAGATGCATGGAAGAGCATAAGAATTATCAAAGGAACTACAGATGACGTGTCTTTCTTGTACATCATCATCAATTTCAAAAGTTTGTTTGGATGTCGTAGAATTATGAGAACATGAAGATTTATTAAGTTTAGGTGGTATAGGGGATGTTTGTACAGCAGTAGATGATACTAAGGTGACTGATGAGTCCTTGTCAAAGTGACGTTTGTTTTTGTCATTAAAATGTACTGACCCTGATTGAGAATTATGGGAGAGAAGGCGGTCAGTAGAACCAGTCTCCCCTATTTGTTTAAATGATAGTTACTATTTTTATTTTCAGAAGAAGAAATGTAATTTTTCCTTCTGTGAGAATTAGACGAAAATCGAGATGAAGAATTTTGGTTAGAAGAATTGATAAGATTTTTAAATTTGTAGCATGTGTCCATACGATGATTGAATTTTCCGCAAAACGCACATTGCAAAACGTTTTGTTTGTGATAAAAGGATGCAGAGTTTTTTTGTGAGAAAATTTGTCGAAGGTGGGTTGATAAAAAGGACGTTTTCGAAATGACCTTTGTTGACAAAAATTATTTTTATGTTTATCTGTAACATCTTGTCTATTCGGAGAAGGTGAATATGTTCTAGCTTTTGTTTTTAAATTACGATAAGTATGAGAATTTTCTTTTTGAGTTTGAGATGGTGAGAAAGTAGTTTGAGAATTGACATAAATTTTATCCTTCGTATGTTTTATAGGAGTCTTATGAAGCACATTACTAGAAGCCATAGAATTATCATGACCTTTTTCACTATCCAAACAATAAAGTTGATCATAATTCTCATAAGATTTTTTAGGAGGAGAATCATATATATCTTGAAGAAAATTTGCTCGTTCAAGAGCTAAATCAAATGAGGAAATGTTTTCTTCTAAAATCTTTCTCTTAATTTGTTTAGGCAAAGCCTCAAGAAAATGAGTGAATTTTAGTGAATTGAGAGCAGGAGGATCCAATTTAGGATGTGCAAGGCGAAGTTGTTTATCAAGACGAAATGCAAAATTTTTGACTGATTCATTTGAATCTAACTTTAAATTTTGCAAGGATTTGAGAGAAACAGCCTTTTTTGAAGGTAAGAAATAGTCTATAAAAGCTTTACGAATGGCCTGGAAATTAGTGTTCTTGAATTGAGACTGTGTTTCAAGGAAGAAGAGTAAAGCAGTACCTTCAAGTTTTGATTTGAAAAGAAGAAAGAGTTCTTTGTCAGAAAAATTATTTAACTCTTGTAGATCAGATAATTGATCAAAGAAGAATTCTACAGTCTGTGGGTTGCCATCAAACGGTTGTATTACAATGTTTAACTTTGGTTTAGGAGGCATAATGAGATATTTAAAGTAAATGCTCAATAAATGACAGGTTAATTTGGTTATAGACTGGTCATATAATAAACAATATATAAATTGACCCATTATCTAACATAATGACGAATTTCATTTACGCTATGCACCATTTTTATATGTTAAAAAAAATGTATGACGAAAAGAAGAAAAAATGGGAACATATCTCTCCTAGCATGGGATCAAGAATATAAGACCCAAAAATTTTCTTATCATACTTGCAATACATATGTTCATATGTTTATGAAAAGAAGAGAATAACTTATATTAAAATAATCAATTATTTTGACCAGCACTATCGTTAAATATTATATGATATCAATTACAAAATATATCAAGACAAGAAAAATATATCATCAAATTATATTATTCATGTACTGTGACACACCTTCTTTATTAAATAATATATAGAATCTTCTGCTCTCAAAAATTATTTTAGCATAAAATCAAAATATATTATATATTCATTTATTACACCTCGTTCAATAAAGAATAATTATAAAATATTGATCACTGTATGAAGAACAGATAATGAAGAGATAATTTATTTTTTTAAACATATTTAGATAAAAGAAAACACAATATGATTTAATAATCGTCATGTCTTGAAGAATATTAATTGATTCAAAGAGGTACATGGTGCCAAAAGAAGAATATTGGTTCACAAGGAAACACGGCACCAAAGAAGATTTATTATTGTTGTGTTTGGAAAAGGAGTTGGATGGAAAAAAAGGCTTTTTATTTTTCATTCCATAAAATAGGCCAAATGATCATAGTAATGGTTAGAAGCACATTGCATTGAATGAGGGCCAGCAAAAATACCCAAAATAAAAGGACATGACAAAATATACCTTTATGGTTCTTCATAGAGATTTTTTTATGATAATATTAAATTAAAAGTCACTTGTGAGAAAAATAAAGTAAATAAGAAAAACATTACCTGAATCTTGACGACTGAAAAAATAAAACACATGACGAAAAAGAATTACCTTGATACGAATTGTTGAAAAATTGAAGAACAAAAACTTTATTTATATTTTCTTATGAAGCAAAGTAATTATATCATATTCTTATAATATTTTCTCATGAAGCATAATATGTATATATCATTATTTATTTTTATAATAATCTTCTCATGAATGATAATAGATATAGATATTCATCTTCACAATAATTTTTCTTTATATATTCACTTGACACATTCGATCTATCATTTTAATAAAGATCGGAACATAAACTTATAACATCATCAAATCAATAAAAGGAAGAAATTGAATCGTGATGAGCTTTCTCTCCTTTTCCCCTGGGGATCCCATTTGCGAACATAATTATACTTTTTTTTGAAGCCATCTTCCATAAATCAAAACTTCATAATATTTTATGCAAGAAGAACAATTATTTCATCATCACTTTTCAAGAAAAATGATTTTTTTTTTAGAACAATATGAGATGAAACAGAAGAATTCGAGTAGTCATAGCCAATACAACACCGAAGAGTGCCATCAATATTGTGAAAAAGCATAAATGATACTAACATATTCACGACAGGTTATTCGAATTTTAAGCGGTCGGTAAAACGACCAGAAGAATTAGGTCGGGGCGGTAAATGTGCCTTACTCATTCCAAAACAACCACTCGACAGCTTAACTTCCACTCAACTGCACTAGCGGCACTGAGCGAGGGGAGAGGAAAGAGAAAGGATTACCGTAAAATCGGAACACGCCAAGTTGGCAAAGTTAGAATAGGGAAAGCGAGAGAAAAAAAGCCAAGTTACGTGCAAATGTATAGGGAAATATGAATTTAATAGGAAAAAATGATAATACTCTTAAAGAAGGAAAGCCAAAAAGGTGGCCAGGCACATAACTGCTTAAATCATGTCATCTGTAGAATTTAATTTGATAGGCCAAGGGGAGGGCCTGATTAAACGGAAGTAACCACCCATAGTACGTTGGAGAAGTTTCTAGAAGCTTTCTAAACCGGAAGGAATGAATTCAAACAAGATTTTATCGTTTTAGAACATTCGATAAGCTACGTAAGGAAGAAATATTTACAGGAGAAAGGCAACAAAAAGACGAAATCGAAATAATATTTAAAATGAAAACATTAATAAAAAGGAGATGATAGGAAATAAAATAGTTAATACAAATAAAATAAAATAAAATATGGCAGGGGTTTTCGAGAAACCACCACAAACGTTGATTTCGAATTCTTTACCCGTTAAAAAAATATTCGTTTCGTTACTCATTACTGTTCAGAAATTAGCCCTAGAAGCAAACCAATATTGGTCCAACGTTGCGCCAATATTTTATTAATCGGAAATATTGCCAATAAAATGTCAATATTGCTCCAATATTGGGATGTTTACATTTTGCTCTTATTTAGTCAGTATTTGCAGCCAATATTATGCCAATATTGGGGTTTCATTGGAAATATTGCCAATAAAACGCCAATATTGTACAAATGTTGGCGTTAAATTGGAAATATTTCCAATGAAATCCCAATACTTAGAGTACTTGCTCTTCAATACGAAGTGCTATTCGATTTGATATCACTGCTATTGCCATCAATGCCAATTTTATGTTTTCACGTGAGTCTACGAATATGTTAGAAACATTTTGCGGGGGAAAACGTTTTTGAAAACTCGCTTAATCCTACTTTTCGTTATCGACAGGTTTCGTTATCGCATGTTTCACTGGTTTCACTAAATAGTGGAAATTTCTCTACTAATATGCTATTAATAGTTTTCTCTTTAATATGTATTTTTATATATTTATTGAGCGGACTCGCGAGAAACCCTGAATTATACAAACGTAAGCAGCGTTTGAAGTTATTTCCACTTTGTTCGGTTGCATATGGACTCCGGTAACGGCTAACGAGTCGTATTTCTATGTAACGATTCGGTATTTCGTATCTTACAGAATACCCGTTTCTTAGCAACGAATACGTACGGTTTGCAACAGCTCTAGTGTCTATCTGTGTACATGCGGTAGCTAGGAAAATCTATATTGCGTAGACAGCAAATTGTTGAGGACATTCAAAGGCAGGTTCTAATATACCTTAGATTAAATTTTTTCCCGGGATGTTAGTTAAAATTCCCAATTGATAAGGTCGGCCATAAAATGTTTCGTCGCACCACAACCCGTATGCTTCGCGCGACATGCCAGTGCATGCGAGTATTCGGAATAACTAGAGATACAATATTAAAAAAATATGTTTTTTTGTGAACAAAAATATATTACAAAAGGTTACCTTTACATTCAAAATACAGGTTGAGTAAAATAAAAGAAGGGTAGAAAAATGATTTTAGTAGTTATTATAAGTGTGACAAAGAATAAAATCATAACTGGTACCCCCTTCGCCCCCCCCCCCCTAAAATAAGTCACATATAATTCATAGCATTAATCAACATGTTATTAAAGAACATAACTTGTTTGTTAAGGAAAATTATTCGATAAAGAAAAAACAGTTTCCAATCTTTTTTAAATCCTTTTGCCTTGAAATTCTATCACACGATTCTTCAGATAATCTTAGATTATAAAACAGGATTTTGAAACGGAGTTTATTTTTATCGTCTTAAAAGTTGGAACGTGTTGGAAAAGTTCAAAATCATTTAAAACTCTTATTGGTGTTGGAAATTTATTACATCCTAAAGAACTGTAGCAGTATCAAGAGATGGTTTCTGTGTAGTAGAGTAAATTTTCGTAGGGTAACATATCGTACTCTTTTTTGTTATTTTTAAATCAATTTTATTTATCATCAATATATTTTTAATCTGATGTTTTATAAAATGTAGTATACAAGTGTATAATTTAAAAACCGAAACTGCGAAACATTTTTTGATTTAAAATGAGAAAAATATTTGAATCAATTTCATAAAAATTAGTTTCAGTAGTTTCTAATATTACTATGATAAAATTTTAGGAGATAGCGTACAAGATAAACATATTGTACAGTTTGTAATTGTTTGTTGTCATAAAGTTATCTTGTCTAAATGACACGCGATTTCTAATAGTTTTGTCACATTTAGGGAACATTTCACTTTTTATTAAATAAAAACATATTTTATTAGGCAGAAAATTACTGAATATTATACCTTCAGTTCAAAAGTAACTTGTTTTGTTAAATTTTATCACAGTGGTGAATTGTTATATTTACTACATTTTTCTTGCATTCACGATAGTTAAAACCAAAATGAGATGTTCAAAATTTAAGTACAGACTCATGTGATTAATTCTCACATATTCGAATTTCTGGCAAAATTTCAAAGTTTCACAATTTAAAATTCGAGGAATTCGCGCATGAATTTTAACCCATAATTTCTACACTATTGCGATTTGGGTTCCCGTACCTTAAAATCAGCATAATTTTGCAGATAGTCTATAATGTTTGCAAAATTAGTTTACTTTACCACATTAAAGTAAACGTAATTTAAGAGTTTTCAATCTACACAAGATTTTTCAAAATATCCATCATATTAAATATCTGTCATTTCAAATTATGTAAAAATCGGATGAATAGTTTAATTCGAGGACAATCAAAATGAATCAATTACATTACTGTCAACGTGAAAAAATAGCTTCTAGTGCATTTTAATGACGTTATATTTTTATAATACAATAAAGTCGATATGCATCTATAGAGTAGTACTAAAATATACATTCTGTACAATCTGTGGTGCAAAAATTTTTATTGCTATTAGGTATTTGTTATTAATTTACAGAGTCTCTCAAATGTATTGTAATACACAATGGCATATGTTCTAATTATGTTAAACTATTTCATATTTTATGAAATTAATATAAATTTCTGAGGTTTATTACAAGTTACTTCTTGTACACATCACACAAAAGATTTCAGGTACTATTCTGTAATCCGAAATACTGCATACTATTACACAAAAATCTGAATATTTTTAAAACTTCGACACTACGATCGCACCTCATTTGCTACGCTTGATATGCAATTTCCGATTTGTTTACCTGTCTAATGAAAATGTATGTGCAATGAAAACGGAAATTACCTAGAAATTTAACTCATTAGTACAGTGTTATGACATCTTCTCATCAAAATCCTCTACCTTCCTTATTGATATGGTTATGTATGACAACGTCTATGTCAAATGTATACGGTTCCATTTCGTAAAATTTCAATAAGATTATCTCTATTTCATTCTGTTCAAATGCAAAAAATAAATAAATAAATATGTAAGTAAAAGAAACTTAAGATGGAATATTTTTACAATACCTACGTGATTAACTTCAAAATATTTTAGTCTGCGAAGATTTTTTTTTTATTTTGACGATCTAGTTTTTTCTTCATTGGAAAGGACTTATTCCTTACCACAATTCTTTTTTTCCGTATTTTTCTGAAAGTTTTTTAAATTCCTAAAATTTGAACTCAAGAAAATGCATTACATTGCCTGTAGACAGAAAAGTTACTTTTCATGTTCTGTGCCATTTTTATTCGTGTGAATTTTATTCCAAAAAAATCAAAGTATGTTTTAGAAAAATAAAAATTTAAAAATATTACTGATCCATCCACATACATAAATGCACATTGGGACTTTTTTCTGCACTATTCTTAATTTTTTATTACTTTAAGCAGATTCAGTCAAATAATTGTTTTTTATTTAAGCTGTTTTATTCAATTTTTTTTCAATAACTGGGTTTTTCTCATAAATTCCAGCATAATGTTAAACAAAATTAAGATAATTCCTTTTTTTAAGTTTTAATATAAGTTGTGATGGATATGAATATGTTTTCTCTTTGACTTTTGCGTTTCTGAGCTTATGCGTTACTTGCTGAATGCATGCATTTATATATGTATCACAAAATGTAATTTTTTTCGCCAATATTAACCTTATAATATATTAATTTCCTTTTAACAATATTCCGTATTGATTTCAACTCATGAAATTAAAATCCTATTATTATATCTAATCTATTAATCTTTAATAGACCTAATAAATCTTCCCTTTTCCATGTTTTTATCAACCTTTTACAAGAAAGTTTTTTAAATTTATTCCAAAAACAAAGATGTTCGAAAATATCATTATTTTTTGTTATTTATTTATTTTTCTCTTTGCGTTTTGTATTTATTGCGTGACAATGCATACGTTTCTTTTCTTTTCTTTTATTTCTGTGTGTGAAATTATCATATGTGGAATATATTTGAATTTTGATTACATTCGATAATAAATTAGTTAAATAATAGTCGTTTCAATAAAATTAGCGTTTGCAGAAGATCGAGTTTCCTATTTTTTTATCTCGACACTTCATATTAATTTTTGTTTACATAAAAGAATCGTGTTTAGAGATTAAGAAAAGTTCTAGAATCTTTTATTTTTTTAAGCTAGATGGATCTATTTTTATTCGATGTTTCGGATTTTAACGACTTGCAGGGAAGCATTTAGGAATGTTTTCTTGATGGAATGTTTGCTCTGGTAGAGAAGAGCATTTTTCCTCTCCATATGACCGCATATAAACAAAACTAGCAGGCGGGATCGAGCTAAGCTCGGTCAAAATTAATTTTATATTCAACTCGATATAGTATTTTCACTGTATCATTCACTCTGTATTATTACTGTAAAACATGTTATTATAAAAACAATCAATAAGAAAACTATATGTTTGTATGCACATGTTCACAAATTTTTCTTTATTTTAAAATTTACAACAAAACGACATGGATCCAAATCACTTTTTTAGCTCGACTCTGTTTAATTTAACCATGCATCTCGAATCCTATTAAGAATGTTTAAAAAAATTCTTCACATTCTGAAATACAACATTTTTTCCCAGATATAGCCAAATTTGGAGACATTCTTTCATTTGGCACCAAATACGTGTTGTGGCTTTCGTAATCTTAATAGTCAATTTTTCGGCCAAATGTCGCCAATATTTTTTCAAATATCGCCAACTTATTGGTTGCTGCCATTTTCTCGTGACCCTCACCCGTATTACCCAAAATGACCCACTAATAAAATTTGATTAAACATGTGACTTAGCTCAATGGTCTTCATGTAATCAAAAACAGTAGAATATAAAATTGAATCAAAATCATTTAAGCCATTTCTTTAGCTTGACAGCATTCGACAATGAAGCGAAATCGCCCACTAATATAATTTTGTTTAACATGCGACTCAGCCAATAGTCTTCTCGTGCAAAAGACGTTTCGTTACAAAATCTAGGAAAAATTGATTGAATCGTTGTTATTTATAATTAGAATATAACCCATTAGAATATAAACCTAACCCATTATGACCCAAAATGACCCATTAATGGAATTCTCGCGAGCATGTGTCCTGGTCCAATGGTTTTCTCTTGCCCGAAAACATCATAATACAAAATATAGTCAAAATGGTGAGATTCATTTTCTACATAAAATTAGCATGACCCATCAAAGATACACAAATGACCCTTATAATCGAAATCTCTCGAACATGTGACCAAGCCCATTTTTTGCGTGCCGAAAAATTTTAGATACAAAATTTAGATAAAATCGATTGAGCTCTTTTTTAGACATAATTGGTTTGACCCTGTCCCATTATGACCCAAAATGACCCATTAATCGAATTTTCGCAAACAACTGACCTATCCCAATTATTTTATTGTGCCTGAAAACGATAGAATACAAAATGTAGTCGAAATTGCGCGAGACATTGTCTAGATAAAATTAGAATGACCTAAAAGTGACCCACTATTCGAAATTTCTGAAACATGTGACCTAGCCCAATGATTATCTCGTACCAAAAACATGTGGTACGCAAAAATTCGTTAAAATCGATCCACTCGTTCTTTAGATATACCTAGACCATGACCCATCATGACCCACAAATGACCCTTAAAATAGAAATATCTCAAACATGTGACTTAGCCCATTAGTTTTCTCGTGTATAAAATTGTTCATATAAAATTTTGTTAAATTGATCCTGCCGTTCTTTAAACATAAATATCTTGACCCAAACACTTTATGGCCAACTAATCGAAATTTCTCGAACATGTGACCTAGCTCAATGATTTTCTCGTATACAAAATTTCTTTAAAATCGATCCAAATATTCTTTAGTTATAGATTTACATGACCCATAATGATCCATCATGACCCACAAATCACCCCTATAATCAAAATTTCTCAAACTTGTGATTTAACCCATTAATTTTCTCATGTCAAAAAACTGTTACATACAAAATTTCACAAAATCACGTCGTCGTTTAAATATAAATAGACCCAGACCCTTTATGACCCAGTATGACCCATTAAATTTTTTTCTCGAACATGTAACCTAGCCCAATGGTTTTCTCATGCCCGAAAACCATAGAATGCAATTTTTAGTCAAAATTGCGGGAGAAAATCTCAAGATAAAATTAGCATGACCCACAATGACCCCAAAAATGACCCACTAACCGAATTTTCTCGAACATGCCTGTAAAGGCGTTTCGTTTTACATATTATTTAATAATGGTTTCCCCCCTTAGTTAAAATTACAATATTATCTAAATTTGAAACTTTATTTAATAAGCTTGATTTTTAATCCCTTTAATTCTATTCATTTGCTAATGGCCATTTTTTCCTTTGAAATATGATTTCAGTTATCTCTAATTATTTCGTTAAAACCACAACTATATCCGTTTCTTTCATGTAACTGTATGTATTTTCCCTCTTTGCCGCAATCTTTGATAAGGTTTGTTACTAGGCAGAATTTATTCATATTTAAGCGCTACTCGCTTAAGAAGTAGATGTATTAAGTTTATTTTTTGTTTTATTTCATTAGAATTCGTTCCCTTCTCAGTCCGTGGGACTCTTGTTATCCCTATGTAAGGAATTCGATCCTTGTGGTTTTCGGGTCATATGCTATCTTTTATCGTTTGGCGTTAATTAATTCAAATCATGCACTTTGGTTTCTGTCATTGAAAGTATATGTAACGGAAACTCTGCACGTGCTTTCTCTCATCGCAATTTGTGCGTGTCAGTCATTCTTGGCTATTTTTATGTACATGTATCGCGCCAACACTTGACGATGTGAAAAATGCATTTGTGACCACTCCTTCTATGTAATTCAAAGCAATCGGACCTATTTTTGCTATGGTCCCTCTCTGGCACGGTACGCATTCTTGGAACTGTGAAATAAATAAAAAACTTTTCTCCAGAAAATAGTTTTCTGTGTGTTGCCTTTCTGAATATTCATGGATTTTATACGAACTTGGGATTGAAACTACAAGATAATTTAACGGCGCAATGTTACGTTTACGATGTTAAAACTCGACGTCATATAATATCTACATCGTCAAGTGTTGGCGCGATACATGTACATAAAAATAGCCAAGAACGACTGATACGCACAAATTGCGATGAGATAAGGCATGTTCAGAGTTTCCGTTACATAGACTTTCAATGACAGAAACCAAAGTGCATGATTTGAAATAATTAACGCCAAACGATAAAAGATAGCATATGATAGCGAATGTGACCTAACCCATGGTCTTCTCGTGCCCGAGAATGGTAAAATCCAAATTTTGCGAAAATCGTTAGAGCCGTTTTTGAGATAAAATTTACACACACACATACACACACACAAAATTTTTGCTCGCATTATAGCATAAGATATTGTGGAGTTGCCAATTTTCAGTTTTCTATGATGGCTACATTCTTTTATTTTTTTTAATCGCTCGTCATAAATCCTGTACCATAAAATGCTGCTTATATTATTGGCTCCCAACCTCAAAATATCATATATATATATATATATATATATATATATATATATATATACTATGGTATATAGCCATTTTAAAAGTTATGTCTCTAATCTAAAAAACTATTGGGTGAGTGCAAAAATTCGTGCGGAGGTGCAATAGATGTTGTTAGAAGCGGCTTAATGTGTTGTCATTGATACTGCCATCTACGTAAGGCATATAGTTGGAAAGGTGACGTGTGCAGCTTTCATTTCAAACAAAATAATTTGTGTAGATACAAACTGTTTCCAGAAAATTTACTTTCAAAATGAGTGTTGGAAAAGTGCATTTACGGCATGTTATGCTTTACGAGTTTCGGAAGAGAATAAGTATCGCAGAAGCTGTAAAAAACAACTAAGAGTTTTATTAAGATCAAGACCCAACTAAAGGAGCTGTGAAAAAATGGTTTGCGATATTTCGCTGCGGAGAGTTTAACCTTGAAGACGGACAAACTTCACAGATTGATGTCGATGTTGTGCGTACTTTAGTTAAAAATACTCCGTGAATTTCAACAGAGGAAGTTGCTAGAGCACTTAACGTTCACCGATCAACCACTTTTCGATGTTTAAAAAATATGAGATTCGATATGAAGCTCGATATACGGGTGCCCCATTTGCTGACCGAGAGGAACAAAAACGAGCAACTTTTGCTGAAGTTTCTTTACTCGGGCGGCTCAAATACGAGCCGTTTTTGGATCGACTAGTGACGGACGATGAGAAATGGGTCCTTTACAACAATGTTCAGAAATGTGAGCATGATGACGCGATGGCAAAGGGCAGTTTGCACCCGATGAAGGTGATGCTCTCTGTTTGGTGGGATAGCAAGGGCATAATTTATTTTTAGTTTTTTCCCGCTGGCCAAACGGTTGATTCAGTCAAGTACTGTTACCAATTAACCAGTCTGAATCGAGAAATCAAACAAAAACGTCCGATTTTGCCAAATAGCAAGGGTGTAGTCTTTCATCAAAATGACGCCAGACCACACGTTTCGAAACAGACGTTGCGCAAACAGAACAGCCTGAAGTGGGGTATCCTAACTTATCCACCGTATTCCTCTTATATTGTACCACCTGATTATTACTTGTTCTGATCATTGCAAAATCATTTAAATGGAAAAAAACTTGACTCTTTCGATGCCTTAAAAAACGTCGTGTCCTCGTTTTTCGAATCTAAACCGCACAAATTTTATGATCCGGGCATCCTTATGTTGCCAGAACGTTGGACACAGATTATAGAAAACGATGGAGCATATATCATTGATTGAATAAAGAACTTTGTTTGTCTAAATCACTGTGTGACTTTTACTCTGAAACTCCGCACGAACTTTTGCACTCACCCAATAGTTGGATATGCCAATTCCATAACTTTCTTCTATCTCTTACGTACATTTTAATATTTAAAAATTATAGTCACTCATATTAATGCTTTAATAATTTTAATCCAATATTATACTATCTATGATTTGCATCTTAAATTTCTGCGTCAATCAATTAATCGGAGTAAAAACGCCTCTGCTCGAGCCGATTGACAATAGAATGATAGGCAGTTATTTTTTCAAATTCAAGGAGAACCTATTTGCCATACCCAAAAAGAATCAGACACAATAATTTTAATTCACTTCTATGCATAACTTTATACACTTTTTGATGGCAAAATAATGAAAATGGCACAGGCATCGAGATTATAGCGCCCTCTTTCAGTGGATTGTTTTCCAAATTCAGAGCGGATCTACTAACCATAGCCAAACACTTTCACAAAATATTTCGTTCCATTCTATGCATAACTTCATGCATTTTTAGGTGGTACAATATTGAGAATAATGCAAAAATCACTATTTCAGCGCCCAACTACACAAAAACTTGGTTCAATTCGATGTTGGTTAGTTAAAGATAAATGGAGGAGAGATCTACAATCAAGTCAATCACATAATGAAAGCTCGTTATTTTAAAACATGTATTCAACTCATATTGATGAAAGTTGCACTATTAGTTCAAAAGAGCACTTATTAATTAAAAAATATAACAAATTTTGCTTTTTATTCTGAACTGCAAAAAAAATTACATTTTGCAAGATCAGATTTTCAGGCAAGTCATAATAAATGTATAGTTATAGAGATAGTTATAATAAACGTATAATTTGTGCCTTCATTAGATAAATAAGTTCGTTCATTAGTTATTTGTTTCATTGTATGCTATGTTTTCTAATTAAAACGCATAGAAACATTTAATTAAAATATTGATTATACCAATTAATTTTTTTGATCGAAGACTTTCGAAAAATTTTTAATGAGGACAACTTAAGATACAATATTTTTTTTCTTAAAAGACCGAAGGCGAATGCTTTTAAGATCGAATGCTTTGTAGATTAATGGGGGAAAACATACATACGTACCTATCTATCTATCTATCTATCTATCTATCTATCTATCTATCTATCTATATATATATATATATATATATATATATATATAAAGAGAAAGAAAGTTAGACAAATTTAATTTTTTTGAAAGCTGTTTAGGGCATTTTTTTCATAACTTGTTTTTCTTTAGAGTCTGAAATAAGCATTTTTTAGTTAATACTAAAAGATACACACAATTAAATTCCAATAACGCAGTTTTCTTTAATTAAAGAATTGTTTTGTATTTCAGAAAAACATTAATTAATTTATGAGTAAGAAAATTAATATATTTATAACATTTTCATTGCTAATAAATGAAGAAAGAAATATAAAAAATACAAGCGTTTATACAGATTTTTAAAAAATCGTGATGTTTTCATATTGAAATAGCGAGAATGGAAAGTAATTAACAGCACTGATTATAGGATTTTGTGGATGAATAACTAAATGCATTTATCTTTTATAAATGATAAAACTACTTTAAAATTTCGTGCTACAAGTAATAGAATAACCACTTACTTAATGAAAAGTAATTACATTATAAACAACTTACCATTAATCTTTCAGTATTAAAATCATTTATTTGCTAGTGAAAAAAAAAATAATTTCAATATATTTAAGTTGATGGAATTTTATCCCATCACGAGAAAAAAGTCTTTATTTTTATGGCCTGTCTGAAACAATTTTTATGCAAGATGGAGCCCCGCCCCATATAGGGCGAGCAGTACAACAGTCCTTACGGCAACATTTTACAGATGATAAATAAGCCCGTGTTTTCGTACCTTTTTGTGGCCTTCTCGATCCTTTGATCTGACGCCATCTGATTTTCGGCTTTGGGGGGGGGGAGGGGGGCACCTAAAGTCTATTGTGTACCGTGGAGGTGTCGCAAAGCTCGATGACATAAAATCGCATATCACAACATATGCGAAGCATCACTCCTGATGCGTTGCATTCCGCATTTGAGCACATCGTCCACCGCTTGGATTATGTCTTGCAGCACATTGGTCATGTGGAACCTGAACTTGATCGGCACCGCCATGCGAAATCTTAACCCCAATCACTGTGAAAATTTCCAATAAATTAGGTACGCCATCCGGTTTTGTGCCTTAACTCTTTGTTCTTGTGTTGCACATTACATTTCAAACACAAAAGCGCCATCTGTCGGCGATTATTGCAATTAATGTTTTTATTGTTCCAGTCTTCTTCCCCCTTCTCAAATAGTATGTGTACAAATTTCGGCTTCATTCAGGTTATTCATTCAAACTACAGACAGCTCCAAATAGGGATACTTATTTTATAACCACCCTGTATGATATTACTGAAAACTGCATTCAATAAGAATATCATTAAAAGATGTTATTTTGGATTTATCATATGATGTTGTATAGGGTACTGCGCGAATGTTACTTTTATGTTCTTACAAAACACATGTGACTTTAAAGGTTAATAAGTTCCACAGAACTATGAGAGATTCGAATTTTAAACTCCTAATTCGTTAAACACTATCTCATTTTCCTCAATCATAATGAATTCAAATTATTATTATTATTATTACTATTATTATTTATTTATTCCGCTAATCAAAATTTGAAAAAAATAATTATACAAGAAACTGTCGAAATTGCTACTCCATACCAACACTAATAATAAAAACTCAAAATTTAATTTGTAGTTTTAAACGTGTAATAGCCACTTATGTTTATAAATTAAAATGTTAAAGGCAATCATTTATTTTTGATATCAATGATTGAATTTAAAACAATCAAACAAAGAAAAATATGAAAAAAAGGTTAAAATTTTCTTAATTTATTAGTACTTAATCTTCATTTTTCACTTCAAATTCTGTAGTTGAAAAATGGAACTATAAATGTAAAATATATTTTAAAAAGTATTCTTTTAAATACATTTCTTCCAATAATCTTATCTGTTTTGCTAATGAAAGAGATTTTATAAAGGATTTTTAAAGAAAAATTAAAAACGATTTTTATTTAATACGAATGTTACAGTAAGTAATATCCAAATGATCTGCATTGAAAGCATGAGTTGATACAAAACTAATAAAATAAATAAATGTTAAAGTTATTGCCGAAAAAATATGAATCGGTTTCAAGGTTAAATGGTTTTGAATTATTTAATGTCTTACGGTATCATAAGATGTTCCAGAAAAAAAAATGAATTAGATTTTTAAAACTGTATCTTCATAAGTATTTTATACAAACCTAATTCAACATTTCAATAATGGCATTTTTGTGTCATAGAAACTGTTTTAAAGAAAAGGAGAAAGGGATTAAAATTTTAAATCTATCTCACCAAGATATTTCTGAAAATAAAAGTTGCGTATTTTAAATAAAGAGAAAGAGTAAAATCATGTGGCAAGCATTGACAATGGAACACTGTCCGACACATTCAGAGTAATGTATCATTACTGCGCCCTTTAACCCGTTCGCGAGGGAAGCCTTTTACGAAATTTTTAAATGTTTTTTCAACCGGTTTATAAAAACGGAAATGCGTGCCTTATTAAATCGTGAAAATGCTCCAATAAAATAAGTCGAATTTTTCAGTATAATGTTATTGGTGTGATAACCAAGGATTCTTAACCCCTTGAGGACGAGCGAATACGTGCCGAAAAAAAACTTAAGCATCCTTGTAAACCAGTAAAATTTTACGGCATAATTTGCCCTATTTAATCGGAACTTTTACTCGATTCAATACAGCACAATTTTCTGCTTTTTAAAATTGGTTAAAAAGCATTAAAAATTTCTTAAAAAGCTCCCGTCGCGGAGGGGCTAAGCCTTTTGTGGCATGTATACATGCCGCTCTTCCCCAAGGAGATAATGAGTTAAAATATTATGTCGAATTCAATCGATGGAAACGCATAACAAAATTAAAAACTCGTGAGTTTCTGAAAATAATGTGTAAAGTGTTACATTTTTTTTTCAAAAAAATCAATCATGTTCATAATACTAATCCATGTGTAATATTTTAATCAAAAGCAATGTATTTTACATTTCAATGTTGCTTGTAATGGTAAATCTGAGTTCAACAAATTTTGCAACGTGATTTGCTTATATGTTAGATCGAAAAATCATGCAATATGCATGTGTAGTTTTAAAACTTTCGCACATTATACGTTACAGTACTACGTAAATTCCCTTTTTTACGACGATATCAGATACTTCGTTAAATTTTTAAAAAACACATATCACAGTTTACAAATTCTTTTTAGGATAAATACGGTGATAGATGTGTCATAATACATTCGAAAATCATATATAATCTTCTGAAATAGTATACTGAATTTACTTATGTATTTTTAACATCTCACCTTATTTTGAACATTGTGGCATCTTAAAATTCCCACATTTCTCTAACACATGAAAGAATAAAGAATGTTTCAGACATGATTGAATATTCTCTTTAATTGTTTTTAATATCTCCTATACCTGAATAATAACTTTTAAAGACACTGCTGGTATACTGAGTGCACCATTTATCAAAAAAGATCTGAATTCTAAATTGATTACCTAATTAACATAATTACTTAATAATCCTCCTCCCGGTGTCCGTTTAATGGTCAGAAATAGTTTAAATAAATGTTAGAATTCTTTTATTATTATTATTATTATTATTATTATTATTATTATTATTATTATTATTATTATTATTATTATTATTATTATTATTATTATTATTATTATTATTATTATTATTATTATTATTATTATTATTATTATTATTATTATTAAATCACCAACGTTGTGCGAAATATGCCATCCATTTGTTTGTGTCTTACATTATATTCTCTGTCTTAATGAATCTTTGGGACTTATTTTAGGTTTATACCATTACTAGACATTGAAACTGTTATTTTTCAGCATTGAAAAATATTTTTATGTATTGGCGAATGTTTTACGCCACACGGATCTTTATGTCAATACTAATAGTCTGTCAACTATCAATTATAATTTAAATAGCTTTTAAAACTACTTCATGTTTATTTATTCATTATATTATTTTTGTAAACTGCAGTTAAAAGGATATAATTAAATGTTGTTATTTAGGATTTATCAACTGATGTGATGTAGGGTGCTTCAGCAGCACCTTCATGTTGTTACAAACCACTTATGTCTTTAAATGTTAAACTGGTCCATGGCAGTACGAGAGCTGTGAATTTTAAGGTGTTAGTGAGCTCAATATTTTTCTCGTTTTTCGACTAAACTATAGTGAGAAAGGGTTTTTTCCACAGACCTACATTTGAGGAAATAATTTCATAGGAAAATGTTGAAATTGCTACTTCTTACCAAGAATAATAACTAAAACGTTTGTTTCAAAATTTAGTACTTTTAAATACAGTATACTTATATGCGTTTATAAATTGAAATCTTATATCTATATCTATATTTGTATATACGTATATACATTTTTGTATCGAAAATTAAATTTAAACAAACTTACAAATTCTATGATTTCACTAATATTTAAACTTATTTTTTTATTTCAAATTCTGCAGTTTAAGAAAGAAAATTGCAAATGTAACCTATTAAATTATAAATAAAATCGAGCTATTTAAAGACATTTTTTATCGCAATCTGATCTTTATCACAGATGAATGAGATTTTTAAAGCATTTTTAATGTAAAATAGAAATTCATTTAATATACGATGTTGCAATAAAGAATACTTAAATTATCTGCACTGCAAATAGTATTAGTAAGAAAAGAAAAGTAATAGAAATTTTCACTCTCAGCATTATTGCTGAAATTAATGTATTTTTTCTTTGAAAACTGTATGAAACAATTTCCAGATTAAATGTTCTAAAAAAATTAATATCTTCTGGGACCATTAGATTTTTCTGAAAATGAATCATATTTTTCAATACTAAATCGTCTTAAGAATTTTATGGAAAATTAGATTAATGTTTCACTAATGAATACTTATATTTTTATCACTAAACCGTTTCAACGAAAAAGAAGTACTAAAAAAATAAAACTTTCTAATACAGTTATTAATGAAAAAAAGATATATATTTTAAATAACGAGAAATATAATAAATCATACAACGAAAATGGATTATGAAACACTCTTGAATACATTTAGAATAATATAACGAAACTGAACCGTTTAATGAGTTGAAATAGTATATCTTTCTTAGCCTTATGAAAACGCATAATACAATTGAAAACCCAAATTTTTGAGCAGCCTTGTATATGGTGTACAGATTTGCATCTAATAAATACATGTAGGGGGAACTAGGGCACATTGATACACCCCCTCTACTGCTCACATGTCTGTTCCATGTAGGCAGACGATACCGTTCTACCTATAATTAAAAGCTGTGTCCAGAAAGTGAGAAGAAGTGAAGTGTTTTTTATATTATTATTCCAAAGTTGTGCTTGAGAAATAAACAGACGATAATGCAGCAGTGAGCTGCGATTGAGTGTTATTCTTTTAATAAAGTGTTTTTAATATAATCATTGCCTATGGAATAATTTGTGTAGTGTGTGCATTTAATTTTACATGGTCCGACGTTCCGGGAGGTGAAAATAATTATTTATGTGAGTGAATAATAATAATCGAAATTATTTATGTGAGTGAATAATCATCGAATTTGAAATATGTGCTGATGTTATGTTAAGAGTTCTATTAAAGATCTGTCCAACGTTCAACATGAGAGTCTTCGAACAATATCGTGCTCAAATTAATGAAGTGTGTCTAAGAAGATATTGTTTTAAGAGTTAATGAATATTTTGACAATTTTTTTTTTGATACCGATCGCTGGAATTTTTTTTTTCGGAACTATGCTTTTTGGAAGCAGTCAGAAGTGTAGATGCTGCTCTTCATATTTCGTGAAAATTTTCTTTGAAATGATTTTGCCAATTAAAAATAAAGAAGTCATATGTTGCTTAAATCTGAAGATGAACTGTTTAAATTATTGTGTGATTAATATATGGACAAATAAGTTGGCTTTTTGTATATTTAGTGGACTTTTTGCATATTGAGAGAATAAAGTTTTCAGTCTGTTTTCGTGGGATATGATAAGAGGAACTGTGCTGATTCTTTTAAAAGTTTATCGCCTCTAGAGAGACAGTGCTGGTTTTATTTTATTAGTGTGAAGAACGACGATAAGACCTGAGTATGGTCTGCGTCCCAAACATTGGAGTTTATGCATTTTTGTCGTGAATGTCATGGTGCAGCAAGTGAAGTGTATGGGCAGTATGAATGTTTGATTGCCCTGAATGCTCACAAGAACCTTTCAGCTTTGTTTTTCTTGAACTGTGCTCTACATAGCCTATGACGACTTTGCCCAGTTGGCCTTTTTGCTGTGATGCCTTATGGGGCCTGAAAGGACTTCATCCTGATGCGTTTTTGTTTCGATCATGCACTGTGATCTACAGTGCTTGAAATGAGTTTATGAATGAGCTTTTGTTCCAAGGAATTATGGGCCCCACCAGTGGCCGAGAGGGTCTGACCTCTCAACTGGTAGACGGCAGGTGCTGGGTTCGAACCCAATCGCGGCCGTCGGCCTAACCGTTCGGAGTTTTCGTGGTTTTCTTCGAACCTTGCGTAAATACGGCTTAGGTTCCCTTAGAAAGACCCCCACGAAGGGCATCCCTCCCCCGGGCCTATATCCCTAGCGCAGATAATCGGCCGTTACAAAATACACCACACCTCCAAGGAATCATGGACATAGTTGTGACAGACTGTATCCTTCATACCTTCAAGAGCTCTGATAAACTGGGAATCTACTTGGCCATGACGGTTTTGCATATTTTCTGGACAGAACTACCGGTTCTGGTATTTTGTGTGATGGAGGACTTCTGCAGTAAAAGTGAAATTTTTAAAATTCTTTTTATTGAGAATGAAATGATTTTCTTTAGTTTAATAGAAAATAATTAAATGGATAAATTTTTAAGTAGTTTATGTGAAAAATATTATATAGAGATATTTATTAAAAATGAAGTGGTAAAACCTTAATAGTTTTGCTATATATTTAAATTTAAACTGTTAAATTTAATTTTGAAGTTTAAGTATAATGAAGTTAAAAATTGTTACATCTATCTATCTATACATATATATATATTAATTAACAGGCCTGCATTTGAGGATTTTTGAAAAATATAAGATTTGAGAGTATATTTGAACTTTGAATAAAGTGTGTAATGTTTTAATAGACTCTTTTATATATTTAAAATTTTTAATAAATTTAAATTTTTTAAAAAACTTATAAGGTTCTTAAATGGTAGGAAATCAGTTTTTGGTGTTGTCTACAGGCGGAGATTTATGAATTATTAATGAAAGTTTACAGATATTTTTGAATAATTTAATATTTTAAATTTTGTTTTGTGACATGGCTCCAGAGGTTTACTTGATCTTGCTGATTTCTGGAGTTTATGTCCTATTCTTTTTAGTTTAAAAGTTTGGTATTTTTTATATATATATAATCTTAAAGTTTAGCATATTATGTTTTAAAAAATCAAGTATATTTTTTTCAGTATGGGAGGTTTCTTGATTATTAGTGTTAGATTTAGTAAAACATGATCTCACGAAAATTTTGGCATATTAAGTACAGAATATTCTAAATAAATTTGAATTTTTATTTACTGGATGAATTTTATTATTTACTTTACACCAGTCATTGATTTAGTGCATATAATCTATAATCGAAGATAAATATTTCTTTTCTTTTTCTGAGTTCTAATAAAAATAATAATTTTTGCAATATGTTTTACAGATTCTTTTTTTTAAGAGTTTTAGAGTTTATTTAGAGATTAAGAGTTGATTTAGAGTTTTAGAGTTGATTTAGAGTTTAAGAGCTGATTTAGAGTTGTACAGTTGAATTAGAGTTTTAGAGTTGATTTAGAGTTTTAGAGCCATGGAAAAGATCCACCATTTTAAGTGTTAGGGTTTTCGAGTTTGGTCTGGTACATTTATTTTTATCCTGTTACATGTGTATGCAAATGTTCAATGAATTATGTATTAAATATGATTTATTTTTACAGATAAAATGAATAATTAATGTTTGTTTATTTCTGTTTTAAGTATAGTTGATTTAGTATGTACACTGAGAAAAAAATATGGTTCTGGCATATAGAATCTAAGTAATGCTCTAGAAAAAATAGTTCCATGTCATCCCTATAAATTTTAGTTCCATTTCTTAGAGAGTTCCAGAGTCTCTTACTAGAATTCAAGCGCGTTTTCCTATATTTTTGTTGTCAAATTTATCTAAAAATCTCTTCAAATAGATGCGAACACAATAGATTTGATTTAGTAGCTAGAATTATAGCTTAAGAAACCATTCCTAAAATCAAGCGGTAATTTCTCGCTACTGAAACGGTTCAATGTCGTTTCGTCTCCTAGAAAACACGAGACTAGAAATGTCAAGTCATTTCGCCTATTCAGCTTAGTTGTTTACCCCACTCGCATAGTTTGGACATCTATATTTCTAGTTTAGAGATTCAGAAAGTGACTAACTATTCATTCTAGTTGAAGACGGCATATTTTTTTTCTCAGTGTAGTTTTTCTGTAATTGTGCAATATTTTTTGAATATAAATCAAAAAAATAGCAATAGATACTTTCTATTTTGGGAAATGTGAAAGGCATGATCCCGAAACTTGGTGCTACACAGATACCCAAATTGGAAAGATTAAATTAGAATAAGTATTGAATATATACATTAAGTTCTCTGTGGATAGCTTGCTGTTGTTGTTATAGGTTTTCCGCTGTGGGCAGTACAATTGTCATGTCTTTTGAGAACAGCATATTCTAGGGATCAGTTTATTTAAAGATTTAAATTGTTTACTTACTCTCTCTGGTGAGCAGAAATATAGAATCTTCTGCGTTGGATATCTTAAGTGAATAGTGTATGACCACCCCACGAAAGCTTGAAAATCCGTTGATTTTTTTCTATTGGTTGAGAGGTAGTTGTCATAGTGGAGTATGGTTTAAGCAAGTTTGGTATAATCAAAATTTGGAAACTTTTGCTATGGAGTTTTGTTTAAAGGATTTTTTGCAGTTGTTTAGTGTCATGCCTGCTCAGTACTAATTTGAGAAATAATTTTTACAGTTGACTTTTATTAATTGGAAATTGAAAGTTGATCACGTGTAAGGCTAAAAATTCAACTCTTTTGATGAAGGTGTCTTTGGAGATCTGATCCATTTTTTGATTGAGTTGATGGATCTTTTTGCGGATCTTTTTTTTTTTTTTGGTATTGAGTTTAAGCAATTGTGAAATGTTGAAATAGATATGGAAATAAATTAATAAAGTTTTTGTTATATTAATGTAATAGAACAGATTTAAATATTTTGTGTTAGATTCAACTGTAGGATTGCATTTTTTTTTAAGTTGTTAGAATTTTCTCCTGAATGCAGAAGGAACATCTTTCAGCTGGCTTGTCAAGTTTTCTAAATGTGTTAGACTAGGTCAGATAAAACAAAAAACTCCACTGAATATAAGAGCAATAGTTTGGGGGAACCATGTTGTAGTGTAAGAGCGAATGAACCCTATGGGCTAAACTTGGTTTAGTTGGAGGTGTTTAGTATGTGATGGACTTTCATGGAATTGCTTGTTTTCAATTCTTGGGCTGAATTTTTGGATATTTAATGGACATTTTTCGGAATGAAAAATTTTGTTTTGAAAACTGATGTTAAATTTGCTAAATGTTTCTGTGTTTAGTGGAGGGGGATTGATTTTCAGATGTTAACTTTGCTCCTCGCTGAGTGACAGAAACAATCATGTGATAGTATATTCAGTCAGCTGTGTAAGTTTTAGGGCTTGTGAGGAGAGTCTAATTTTTGTGAAAGTGTTTTTGTACTGGTGGACTATTTCTTGGCAATAAGGAGTTTCTATGGTCTTGGTGTCAACATTGGTTGATCTGTCCTAATATATTAAGTATGGAAACAATAGTTTATTATTTGAGGTTTATTTGTGATTTTCTGAATTCAAGTAATCTGTATGCGTGCTACAACTCTTGCCTATGTGATTTTATGTTTTTCGAGAGAGTGAGGTATGAAGACCTAGGGCCCCAGGCAAATTGGGAAAGAATAAAAGGGTAGCCGGGTGTACACGGCGCTGAAAGGTGTATGAATGTTATGTACCAATTTAATTATATGTGTCCTCCGGATTCTTAGGAGATGTTGTAGCTGAAACTTTGTTTTTATTGGAAATTGGCTGCTGTGAAGGATAGGATTATTTTTGAAGATGGAGTCATGTGTTGATGCCAGACCGGGAAGTTTGTATGTTGTAAAAATGAAATTTGGTTACCTTTGAATTTAATCATGGGGTCCACTATTCTTAAATTTTATAATTAATATTAAAGATTTTTGATCTTTTTATTCAATATGTGAAAATAATATTTTTATATTGTTTAAAACAGTTAATTGTGTAAGATATATTATTAAATGCATATGATAATTGAAATTTCTTCCTACTATGGACTTTGAAGATTGTTTAATGAGTATTACAATATTGAAAAAGTTTAATAAGTGTAAGATATTGACATGCTGTGTTCTTGTTGAAATATATGTAGGGTTTTTCAAGTGTGTATAAGGTATATAAAAGCAGTATATATCAATAATTTTGAATATGTTTTAAAACCTAGGAGCCAGATCGAGTGGATCTTGTTGGTATGAGAGTAATTTTAAGTGACTACCTACCTGGTAAAAGTTGTTTTTTGATGTGTGTAAATATTATATAAAAGTTTTTATTTTGTGTATAAATATGTTTGAATATTTTGGGTGTTGGGCTAAGCTGGAAGTTTGGCTAATTTTTATTGTTTATCCCCGGTTATTGTGTCTTCTTTAAAGATTTATTAATATATTTGGAGTTAATGTACAGGTAATTAAATGCTGTTGAGATAATAGTCCTTTTTAAGATGTTATCCTTTTTTGTTCTAAATATGGACATCGTCAGGATGCACTGGTGTGTTAGGCTATCCTTAAGAGGATTAAAACTATAGTGGTGTATTTTAATATTCTTGTAGTCGCCTCTCCTGTTTAGATAAAAGTGTTAAGAGGGAGGTTTTGATAGGATTTAACATCAATATGATACTAGCAGTTCTTATCACTTTTATCTCCTTTCTAATATTTCTGTTTAGCACTAAAGTTTAAATGATATTTAAAGCAAAGGCTCAAAAAGTTTATTTATCAATTGTTAAAAAGTTAAATTTAAAGTTAAAGTTCTATTTAATTTAATCAATAATTGAAATTAATTGTAAGATTTGGTAAGTGGATAATTGAAAAGTATAATGTAAAAATAGGAGATCTAGTGTTGTTAGTAGAGGAATATACACCAAACAATATGTGGCCATTAGGCAGAATTATTGAAGTATATTACGGTAATGATAAGAAAATTCGTGTAATTCAGCTAAAAACGGAGAATGGAATTTTTAAAAGATCGATAAGTAAAATATGTATTTTACCTATGCCTGAAACCCATGGTACTTAAAAAAAAGATAACTATATATATATATGTGTGTGTGTGTGAGTGTTATATTGTTTTTTCTTTCAATTTTTATATTTAAGTGAACATATATAGTGACCTTTTGTGTAATTAGTGTACTTAGTAAAAAAAAAGAGTTATTATAGTTATTATTGAATGTGAAACATGTCAATAGGGGCCGGTATGTTCCATGTAGGCAGACGATACCGTGCTACCTATAATTAAAATCTGTGTCCAGAAAGTGAAAAAAAAGTGAAGTGTTTTTTATATTATTATTCCAAAGTTGTGCTTGAGAAATGGGCAGACGATAATGCAGCAGTGAGCTGCGAGTGAGTGTTATTCTTTTAATAAAGTGTTTTTAATATAATCAGTGCCTATGGAATAATTTGTGTAGTGTGTGCATTTAATTTTACAGGGTCATTACAGGAAGTTTCACAACAGCTCCAAATGGTGACGCTAGTGCACTCAACTGCATACAGAAAGTTTTGGAATGATTCAGTTGTTTGATGAAATGGGATGGGTGATTTATTGTTTTTGTAGATCAAAAGTAAATTTGAGTTTTACAATTGAAATGGTATTATACAACTGTTCTAGTGTTTTCAACCGAAAAGAATACTCTCCCTGGTAAGTAAAACTGCTCTTTATCAGTTTTTCCTTCTTTTTTGTTAGATAAATTATGAAGTATTCGATTTGAGACTCATTATATTCAAAATGGCTGCATGGGGCACATAGATACAGTCTTTGTCGGGGCACGTTGATACAACCTAAATCCTTTTCTAGTTCATTTTTTCATTGCCTTTTACCATTTCTTTTTTACAATGCACTCCTTAATCCAACCATTTTTTGCTAAAAATTTCTAACATTAGTTTTTATTGAAGTGAATAGCTTTAATTTCTTTATATTAGAACATTTCATAGTATTTTTGCAAAGAGAAGACGTACGAACTTACCCAACATATAGTGCTAGTAGAACTTATTTTAGAAAAGGGCGGCAGCCTGGAAAATCTCAAATTTATACCAATTCTCCAGAGAAAAAAGTATTTTCTACATGAAAAGTGTTACGTAAGAGAAACAAGCTGCTGAACAGCACAGGATAATTACATTAAAAGCAAAATTTTTATTATAATTATTCTTTATTTTATGTTTATAAACCGATTTATAAACAGAAAACTTTGTTACTTTTCATCTTTCCTAAAAAAGAAGATAATGCTGGGGTTGAAGTACCAGATATGACAAAGTTACCACAGCTAACAATCAGACAAGGAACAGCCAGAACACCAGGTCATTATACATTTCATTTTGATAGCTTTAATATTGCTTACAAATAAAGTGTGTGTGATTGGAATTTTTATAAATAATATAAAATGGTTTCCTAACTATTTTTTATGAAAAATATGCATTGGTGTTATTTAGTCTCCATTTTTCACAGACGTATGAAAGTGTATCAATCTGCCCTAGGGATGGGGTACATTGATACAAATTAGTTTTTGTGATTTTTTTAATTACATGCAAAAGTAATATATAAAGCAACGATTGTACATTTTTATAACACACTACACAGGTTTTGCTGACATCACATAGAAAAATAACTTGACATTTCTACTTTCTAGACACCAAAAACATTTTTAGAAGAAAGCTGTATCAATGTGCCCCAGTTACTCCTATGGTAAAAGTTATTTCAGTTAGAAAGTATATGTATCTCAGTTGGAAAATCCACTTTAGCAATTTCTAATTATAAGGATAATGATACGTGTATTCTTTTGTTCAGCCTTGTATGTGAATAATTGAATTTATGTATAATCAATAGCATGCAGTCAAACTTACATTAGGATTAAAGCTCATTTTTAATAATTTCTAAAACTGAGTTTTATTGAAATAGTGTTTTGTTATTTTTAATTTAAATATCATTTGTTTAAGAGTTAGACTTAACAATATAAGGTGTACTTTTTATACTAAGTAATTTGGTACGCTTATTACAAATCAATCAATGAAACAGTTCCTTCTTAAATATTTTATTTCGTCAAAATTCGACGGGTTCTGCCTTTTATTTATAAACTTCACAAATTATTACACTTTCACTGCAATTAAGTTACAATAATATTTAAATAATTAACTTTACAGTAGTTTTGTGAAAGTAATTTACACTTATGCATTAAATCTATATATCACTGTTATTAAAAAAAAAAACTTCGTTTTATTTTTTATAATTTAAGGAAATACAAGAAATTTTGTCTAAAATGAAATCATTTAGGACCAAGAAAAAATTCTACAGTAGACGATATTTTGCCTTAGACAAATTTTATACAATGTCTAAGAACTCGAAAGTTCTTTAAAAATTTTCCAAATTTTACAGATTGTCTTCTTACACATAAACCGCTTTAAACAGACTTTACTGTATTATATTATTAGGAATTCTGGTGTAATTATTTACATTAATTGTATTTTATTTAAAAAAAAGGAAAAACTATCTTGGTGTTCCTCCAACGTCAAATGAAATAAATCTCTCTGAAAAATGATTTTAATTAAAACAGCTTTCTGTTTAATAAAACTTAAGCACAACAATATGTTACTTTTACACAATTTATATAGTACTAGTACATAACCCCTTCAAAATGATGGAATTTTCATTTTCATTTCATTTTTATAATAATACAAACAGAATGAAGATTTTAGTATTGAAGAGTTTATATTGTAGAAAAGCACATTTTAAAAATAGCAATAAATTTCTACAAATACAAATGATGAAGATTTTTTTAAATTAATGATTAGTTTTTGAACAAATTATAATTTCAAAACAAAGAGCAGTATTTATTACAAAAATAATAATAACAATTAGCAAAATGAAACTCAATTTCTGAAGATTTCACAAAACATTAAAATTAAACATTGAAGTTTCTTAAATTTTAAAATACATTAAATTTATTAGTATGATTCTGCAGCGGCTTTAATTATGGGAGTTAGTTTAGTTCGATGCTTTTAGGCATCAATTAAGAAGCTTTGTGTTTTGTTTTTTAAATTTGGATTTGGCGCCATCTATACGCAGTTAATATAACAAAACAACTTAAAAAAAATAGCAGTTTCAGTTTAGTTCGATGCTTTTAGGCATCAATTAAGAAGCTTTGTGTTTTGTTTTTTAAATTTGGATTTGGCGCCATCTATACGCAGTTAATATAACAAAACAACTTAAAAAAATAGCAGTTTCTTATAGAAAATAGCACCGTTTTTCAAGAAAATTCGCGTATTTTCGGCTATCTTTCGAGAAAATTCGCATATTTTCCTCGATCTTTCAACAAAACTTTCGTATTTTCCGCGATCTTTCAACAAAACTTTCGTATTTTCCGCGATCTTTCGACAAATTTTGCGTATTTTCCCCGATTTTTCGACAAAATTCTCGTATTTTCCGAGGTCTTTCAACAAAAGTCGCATATATTCCGCAATCTTTTGATAAAATTCGCATAGTTTTCTTTATCTTTCGTCAAAATTCTCGTATTTTTCACAATCTTTCGTTTAGATTCGCCTATTTTCCGCGATTTTTTGACAAAATTCGCGTATTTTCGCGCGATTTTTCTGCAAAATTTCAGTATTTTATCCGATCTTTCGATAAAAATCGAGTATTTTTCCGAAACCTGTTCACGGAAATCGCGCCTTGTTCGTGATTCTTTAACAATAATCTTTTCCCGCAATCCTTTAACGGAAATCGTTTTTTTTTCTTTTTTTCTGCAATCCTTTGATGGAAAACGCATTATTTCCCGCGATTCTCTGAAGAAAATATTATTTTTTTCCGCGATATTTTCAACTTTTTTTTTGTGATGATTTGCAGAAATTTGCTTAATTTGGTGCGGTTCGTACTGGCTTTTTTGTTGTATTTCATCCGTTATGTCCCCCCCTCCCCTTAAAAATATCAATATAGTTTAATATATCTTTGCATCGATCTCAGGGGTAGTAAAATTCGTCGCCGAAAAAGCGGAGTTTCGCGTTTCCGCGGAAAAGTAGAAGGTCTCTTTAGAAACAGGTTTGCGAGTCCTTTGTTAGTTCATAGATGGCAGCACTGAAAAGTGTTACATGAGAGCAAGACGTCGCCTTGAGTACATAAAGTGAAATCGTACTATCGATAAAAAACTTATCAGTTCAAACTTCCGCTTATATCTTTATGCATTATAATTGGGAGTCATATACATGTTTTATATGAAAATATTCTGAACAAACATTATTTCAAGTGGAAGAAATTTTAAAAGCATCATTTTAGCACCAATTTTCAGCTAAGCCTAATGTGGCGTTGAGCTACAATGGATACGCAGATCCGAATGGTACGACCCGGAACCATTTTTACACTTTCTTCAAGTCGCAAATTATTCTAAGTAGATTATACAATATTTCACAACCAAGGCAATTTACGAAGTACAATGATTTTGTTTTTTGAAGTAAGGAATAACATTCGATTTTATGTATTTCTTTTCCTTCTTCCGTTATTAAATGCGAAATTTCTTTAGGTTTCCAACTTATTATATGAATGCAGTGAAAAGTCATTGCTTAATGATACTGCAAACAAATAAGTTTTTTCTTTTTAATTTTCCCTACATCAATAAAAGAAATGATTTACCCCTGTTTGGATTACCTTTGACGGTTAAAAAAAAACTAAAATATTCCGCAGTATCAGCAAATTGTTTTCCACTCATTGTTCATTATCTAAAAAGAACTTTTACACAAAGATTCATTTTTATCAAAGTATTTTATTGTTAAAAAAAGAGATTTAATATTTCCTTTCATTCATATCAATGGGATGAACCAATAATAACAACTATTGAAAAACTGAAAAGGTAAACATTCAATGAAATCTTTTAAAATTTAAAAGTACCTGTAATTATTTTATAAAAGCACTTCCTGACATAAAAATTATATGTGTTGTTATGGGATATAAGGTATTTATTCCCTTGCAAGAGGCAATGACACATTTCTATTAAAATTAAAAACTTTAGAAACATACATTAAAAATGTATATTCGTATTTATAAAAATAAAAAAAATAACTCGACTGCCTGCAAAAAATTATTTTTAACGAGTATAGTTTTTAAAGTCATTCAGCTCAAAAAATATATTTTAATTTGTTTTAGATTTTAAAGAGAAAAAAATTGTTTATTTATTGTTGCTAATTGTTAACAATAAAAATTATTACTTTGAAGAATAGATTTTATATATGAGATTTCTGTAAAGTCTTATAGGATGCATGCATACATATACAAATTTCACAAAAATTTCGACTAAAAAATATTTTTTAAAAAAATGTTCTACGTTATTTTCATTTATGTTTTAATTAAAGAGGCTTTTAAAATTACACGCTTTATCGTGTTATGAATTTTCATTAGCTTTAACAACATCCCTAAAGAGAGAATAACGACTTTTTCTTAAATATTTATACTGGGTAGCGTTAAGTTAATTAAAATCTTCAGCATTAATGAACTTAAAATTAAAAAGGCTTCTATATTTTTTTAAGTATTCTGTTTACGAAACTTAATTTTACACTTAAAATATGTAATGAATAAATAAATAAATAAATAAAATATAAGAATAGATTTTATAGATTTTATTAATGACTCTGATTTTTTATATTTCAATATACATTTTTTTCTACTACTACTTGGTTTTCCTGTCGACCAAAACACTATCGCAAAACTATAATATTAAATGCCAATAATGAATGATCATGAATGTTTGACCGGGTCACCAATGAGGAAAGAGAGTGAATTAGGCAATCATGGGATTTGAACCAAGGATCTCAACATCTGGAGGAGAAAAAGTTATTGTCAAGCTTTATACTGGTCAAGTACAAAGAAATTGCTACATTCATATATCAGGCTACGCAGAACATTTAAAATGAATTTCATGATGGAATTTGAAAAAGGAGTGTTTTAACTGTTCTGTTAGTTTCCTAAGTGAATCCAAAATTTGCATACTATGCATTATGCATTAAATATATAGGTCATATACATAGCTGTACAATGAAATTATATTTTATTTCGTTTATTGATTGCAAATTATCAGATTGAGTTATCAAGTTAATTATGCATTTTACAAATAGTTTATTTAAACATAATTTTATATCTTATTAAGCTGCGAACTGCGTTAATTATGCTTGATGAATGATTTTACATTTCTGTTTCAATGGTTTTTTCTTCCTGTTCCGTACTTGATCGCTTAAGCTAAATAAAAATCTATATTTAGTTTTTTAAATGTTGATCTATAAAATCTCTTAATAAGGTCTATTAGTATTTAAATTTTAAATAACATTTTAAATTTTTGTTAGTTTATATTTTAAATAATTGCCTGCATGTATATGTTTCGTGCAACTATATATATGGTCTATATATTTAATGTATTAAAATAATGGATGAACAAATTATACAAAAAACTGAGAGGAGAATATTAATTTTTCATTACAAATTGTAAATTTCCGTAATAATTTTATATAATAATAAATTAAGTCCTATAATTATCAATACATATTCCTGTTTTATCTAAAAATGATTATGAAATTTTGTGTAAATGAATAGGTAAATTAGGTTATAAATCTGGGTGTGTAGGAATCTAGGTGATATAATTTGGTTAAATAATTTGTTAAGCTTCTGAAAATACTCTCTAGAAATATCGAAACTTTAAAGTAACTGTTATTTTGTTTTTAATTTTTCCATTAAAAGCAAATTTAAATATCTTAGATCTTTAGTTTCACCAAAAGTATTTAAACAATATACATTGACAAATTAGATCACCAATCAATAAAAGATTTAAAAGACTCAATTAAAAAGAATAAAAATATGTTAAGTATTCATATTTTAGACAGAAATATGAAAAATGCATTTCAATTTCTTTACATTTTTAGACAATTCTTTAAATAGTTTTATCCGCATAATATGTTTAAAAAAAGGGAGGAAACATATTCCATATTCATTTATCGGAAAGACAAAATAAAGTATATGAAAATATCTTGTTATTTATTTTAGTGCGAATCGCAAATATATGTATAAGAATGTTTTCTGTTGTCGAAAATAAATTTTATGCCAATAAATTGTCTGTCGACCAATACCCATGTCTTTTGCAGGTATATTCCGAAATTGATAGCACGAAATGTATTCAAATATGCTTTGTAGGTAGTTTGTAGAAGCGAAATAGATTCATGAAAGGAGGAATCATTTATTATTTTAGAAGCGATGGCATAAAGTGGAACGTGTAATTGATCTTTTTGATGCTTGGATGAAACTATATACAGGGGGTGGACAAAAATATGGAAACACCTTTTGAAATGCATGTTTGAAAAGAAAGATTGATTTTAATGAACTATGTAGATGGCACTGGCGTTTTCGCCTACTGACGCCACCTATACAACTTCGTAAATTCGCTGCACCGTTCAGTCGTTGTTGTAGCACTGTTATATGAAGTTGTCATTACATTATGACAGAATTAACAGACTTCAAATATGGCCAAATTGTTGGCGCGCGTATGGTGGGTGCTTCCGTAAGCAAGGTAGTCGAGGTTTTTAGTGTTTCAAGAGGTACTGTGTCGAAGATTTTTTCCGCATATTTGAAATGCGGAAAAACATCATTTGCTAAATCAGAGAGCGGACGAAAGTGTGTGCTGAGTGTTCGTGACAGACGATCATTAAGGAGGATTATCGCGAAAAATAAGAAGACCACAGCTGCAAAAGTTACTGCTGAAATGAATGACGTGTTACCAAACCCTGTGAGTACCAAAACAATTAGAAGGGAGCTTCATAAACAGAAAATTGCTGGCCGTGCTGCAATTGAAAGCCATTCATCAGTGATGCTAATGCCCGTAACAGGAAAAAGTGGTGTTTAATTCATAAAGCCTCGACTATAGAGCCGTGGAAGAGTGTAATATGGTCTGATGAATCTTCTTTCACATTGTTTCCCACTTCTAGCCAAGTTTACGTCTGGAGAACGCCATCTCAAGCCTATAATACAGACTGCTTGTTGCCAAGAGTGAAACATGGCGGGGGTTCGGTGATGGTTTGGGCAGCCATACCTTGTTTTTCTTCTGACCGCATGATAACTCTGTCTGGGCGTATTACTGCTCAGACTTATGTGAACATTTTAGCCAATCAAGTCCATCCAATGGTAGAAAATTTGTTCCCCAATGGTGATGGTATCTTCCAAGACGACATCGCCCCCGTTCGCACAGCTCACATTGACCAGGTGGGTTTTCTGAGCACGAGGATCAATTGTCGCATTTACCCTGGCCACCACAGTCACCAGACCTGAATATTATCGAAACTTTGTGGTCTACATTGGAGCGGGAAATGCGTTCTCGCTATCCACTGCCAACATCGTTATCTCAACTTGCCACCGTTTTGCAGGAAGAATGATACAATATTCCCTTGGCAAACATACAGGAACTGTATTTACCCATTCCGAGAGGATTGCAAGCTATATTGAATAACAACGGATACCCTACACCATATTAGGCAAGGAAACGTGTTTTTTTAAAGGTGTTTCCATATTTTTGTCCAACCCCTGTATATATGTATGTTATTCTGAAGTTGAGAATATTTTAGTACAGATAAGGTGTTATAATTTCGCTAAATTACGCTGTACTAAATTATATTAACCAATGTATTTGGAATTATTTACAGAGAAATTGCTTTCTGTTTAATTATATGTGTATGTGTACAGTAAAACATCCCTAAATCGACTTCCTTTCTTAAGAAAATTGGTCGCTCCGAGAAGTAGTCTCTTAATGGATGTAATGTTTAAATCTAAATTTTAAGTTATGGAAAAAAGTTATTTTTCACATACGAAAAATATATAAAAATTTAAGTATCAAACAAAAAGTTAATGACATCAATGAATTGCTGAAGAATTTAAAAAATAAATACATTGACGTTTGCCTTAATTTCACAGTTTTTTCTTGTTTTGTGTATGGGAACAATTAATGACGATTTCATCACTCTGTTTTTTTTTAAGCTATTGCATAGCTTTTATCGCGGGCTTTGAGCGCGGCGACCGAATCCAAAAATTCCGTAACGAGAAATATCCTAACACATCCGTAACGAAAAAACCTAACACTCGGCTACCGTCGTTTCACTTCAGCTACTTCGGCTTGGTATCCTTCGGTAAACTTCGGCAGACATTGACGCGGTATTTTTCAGATATTTAGAGGATATCAAGTCTCAAACTTATATATCTTATTTCAGTTACTATAAATCTATAGTTACAATAATAAAAATTCCTGATAGAATGTGTATAGAAAAGAATCGTCTTAAGATAAAACAAGGTAGGATAATGTAGCTTTTGGTGAGTGGAGACCCGCCCAATAGTGAGGATCGAAAAATATAAATGCTTATAACTCGCAATCTAATTTTCGTAGCGCGGCCAAATTTTGTTTGGTAATTTATTATGAGACAGTGTTACTTTTGGTGACAGGAGACCCCCACGGTGAGGGTCGAAAAAGTTAAAATGCTTATAACTCGCGGTCTAATTTTCGTAGCGCGGCCAAATTTTGTTTGGTAATTTATTATGAGACTGTGTTAATATTTAGTGACAGGAGATCCGCCAAGGAGAGGGTCGAAAATTTTAAAATGCTTATAACTCGCGATCTAATTTTCGTAGCGCGGCCAAATTTTGTTTGGTAATTTATTATGAGACTGTGTTAATATTTAGTGACAGGAGATCCGCCAAGGAGAGGGTCGAAAATTTTAAAATGCTTATAACTCGCGATCTAATTTTCGTAGCGCGGCCAAATTTTGTTTGGTAATTTATTATCAGACAGTGTTACTTTTGGTGACAGGAGACCCCCACGGTGAGGGTCGAAAAAGTTAAAATTCTTATAACTCGCGGTCTAATTTTCGTACCGCGGCCAAATTTTGTTTGGTAATTTATTATGAGACTGTGTTAATATTTAGTGACAGGAAATCCGCCAAGGAGAGGGTTGAAAAATTTAAAATGCTTATAACTCGCGATCTAATTTTCGTAGTGCGCCAAATTTTGTTTGGTATTTTATTATGAGACAGTGTTACTTTTGGTGACAGGAGAGCCCCCACGGTGAGGGTCGAAAAATTTAAAATGTGTATAACTCGCGATCTAATTTTCGTAGCGCGGCCAAATTTTGTTTGGTAATTTATTATGAGACTGTGTTAATATTTAGTGACAGGAGATCCGCCAAGGAGAGGGTCGAAAATTTTAAAATGCTTATAACTCGCGATCTTATTTTCGTAGCGCGGCCAAATTTTGTCTGGTAATTTATTGTGAGACAGTGTTACTTTTGGTGACAGGAGACCCCCCCCCCCACGGTGAGGGTCATAAAATTTAAAATGCTTATAACTCGCGATCTAATTTTCGTAGCGCGGCCAAATTTTGTTTGTAATTTATTAAGGTATTGCATAGATTTTATCGCGGGCTTTGAGCGCGACGAAAGAATCTAGAAATTCTGTAACGAGAAAAAAAAAAACCTAACACTCCGGCTAACGTCGCTTCAGTTTGGCAGACTTCGGCACGGTATCCCTCCGTAGACTTCGGCAGACATTGACGCGGTATTTTTCAAATATTTTGAGAATATCAAGTCTTAAACTTATGTTTTTTTATTTCAGCTACCATAAACGTATAGTTTCAATGATAAAAATTCCTGATTAACCTACATGTATTGTAAGATAATAAAAATATTTTAAACGATATTAACTTCTCATTTGTTCAATACAAGAAAAAAATTGTTATCGGTCATCACGCTCAAAATGTTTAAATTGAATTAATATCAAAGACAAAAAAACTGCATAAATAAAAAATAAATAAATAATTATAATTGCATAAGTTGATAAAAAATGCTATGCAATAGCTTTACCGTGGCAGTCTCCGAGTGCCACACGTATTTTTTCTTTATAGAGTGTCTTGGCACAATGGGGCAGGAGAGTTTAATTATCATCTTTACTAATTCGTAATCAGATTTAAATTCATTGCCTAAAAAATCACAAAGTATTTTACATACATAAAATATACAGGAATAGTAATAATAATAAAAATCTGAACTTAGTGTAGAGGTTTGATAAATAGCGCGCTCTCTGCAATTATTTTATCTAATAAAACCTTCTTCAATTGACTAGAAAAAAAAAACGATTTTGTTTCATTTCTTCATAAGAAATGTAGCTTTTCAAGGGAATTTACCTGTGTTACATATACTGGATACACATACTTCAAATGGGTGAAAATGATCGGTACAGTATTCAGAATGTGCTGGAAAGTGTTTTATAATTTATACTGCGTGCATGAAACTTTTTAGTAGTGTTTCATTCTTTGCACAGGTTGGTATTATTGCTGCAGATTGATTAAAATTATACTCGTTAACATGTTAGAAAGTTTCTCATAATCTATGGCGCACACACGTTCTTTGTTTCTTGTTAGCTATGTTTTGTTCTTTATGCAGTCTTTTAAAATTACCATATATAGACACACAGGTTTTTTGTTTCTCGTTAGCTATGTTTTGTTCTTTATAACGGCAGGTAAAATTACTACAAATGAATTAAAATGATAGGTTCACAATATTCACAATGTGTTAAAAAGTGGTTCATAATCTATGTTGTACGCAAACATTTTCATTCCTACTAGTTTAGTATTTTCTGTGTTGTCACAGGGTGGAGAAAATATTGAATACGGATGAAAAGGATAGCTTTGAACGACTCGAATGTATTCGAAATTGTATCATAATCCATGCTACATACATGATTCGTATTTGTTAGTTATGTTTTATTCTTTGCACAGGGTGGAAAAGTTAGTGTACATGAATGAAAAAAGCAGGTTTACAATATTCAGAATGCATTACAAGATGTATCATAATCTATGCTGTGCATATGATTTTTCATTCTTGTTAATTAGTTATTATCCCAACAGGATAAAATTATTGAAGGCATTAACGTATTCAAAATATTTTGTAAAGTTTTTCATAATCTATACTGTGCACATGATTTATCATTCTTGAAGGGTTTGGAAAAATACCTTTATCCCCTTAACTGGTTTGTCCGAACGCCGTTGGAGCAAGACGAATTTGCTTATTGCATCATTTAAAGCTTTTTGACACCACTATTATTTTTAAGAAAATTTTCATATTATTGAAAGAAGGAAATGTTTAGACAAAATTTTACGAATATTTTATTTAAATAATAGTGGTGTGAATCCGCTATTTTCAATTAATTGAACGGAAAAGAATTAACCAGTTAAGGAGTTAACAGGCACATTAGGCGGATGGGATAGTCAAGTGCATTGTATGAAACAATGAAGAAAAGACTGTCTAATGGTAACTCGCAGGAGTGGGTTGTAATGAGTTTTAAAGACTTCCCCTCTTCCTAAGTAGTCAATTATTGCAGCCTCAGAATCCCCCTCTTTTATATTTGTATATAATATTAAAAAAACGGCTGGGAAACATAGTTTCTTGTGACAACATCTACACATGACAAAACTTTTAGAGGCCTCAGCGGTATAATTTCGGCATTTTTCTCTGTCAGGCAAGTAGACAGACAGACATCACCGTAAGCTATGAACTGCGGTCGTTGGAGCCTATATTTACTGTCTGCTTTCATTCGCTGGCTGCTTCACTTCGCAAATTGGTATATAATGTCATATGCAAGTTTTCAAAAAAAATATCTATATACATATATCTAAGTTGAAATTTAAAAATTCTGCAGTGAAGTGTACTTTTCGGTGACAGCATCTACACAAGACAATCTATTTAAAGTCATAAATGTTATGATTTCGGTGGTTAACTTGGTCAGGAAGGACGTTTGTCTGCTTAAACTTCGTCACTGGATTTTAAAATTTTAATTTAGATTTTTCTTCTTTTTAAAAAATTAAAATGAACATATGACATTCTGGATTAGAGGCTATTTTCAGCTCTATGCAAACCGCAAAAATGTAGCAGCCAGCCGATAAGAGCAGGCGGCAAATATGAAATGTTAAGATTTGTGATTCAACTGATAACCACATAACTGTTCATTAAAATTTCATATAAATTTACTTATTGTTTTTAGTTATATTTTTCTGGGAAGTTGCTTATTTTAGTTCCAGATTTACAATATTTTATATTACAAGTTAACAAGTTATTGGAAAATAATTAAACGCAGTATTTATAACGCTAGCCATTACTGTCATAAATAGGGAATAAATTATTTTAAAAACAATTTCTATGCACTTATTTCACAACATCTTACAGATAATATAAAATTCACATACACTGAATATGACGAAAGACAGCTGCTTAAGGCAGCATGATATTTACACGGATCAAAAGATGACTGGAATAAAAATTTCTATTCTAGACAGTTACCATAAGAGATACACAGACCTTTATAATTTTATTGTACTTTTTTAAATGAGACTATATTTTTTTTCTCGTTCAAATCAAGATTTCGTTGCACAGGTTTCATTTTAATTGGTGTTACTGTAATGTTCAGGTTTTTCCATGTTTGAAGCTCTTATCTCGCTTTCTTCTGTCCCTGTCAGACATTTTTCGATAGCAGTAATTAACACTCGTAAAAGAGATACAATAGCTAAAGTTTAGAAATGAAGAAATTTGATAAATGAAAATCAATATCATATTTGATTAAAAAGAAAAAAAATATATATATAAGCCAAAATGTAGCTTTTTTCAATTTTGCCTTCTTATATAAATAGTGCATATTATTTAAAAAAACCAAATATATATATTTTTTTTAGTTAAAACTCATAAAATTTATCGAAATAAATTTAAATTCACATTAAATATAAATAACATTTTACTATACAGAAATTATGTTCATAAAATGCAGAACGTGTTTTTTATTTTCAGTCTGGCCTTTATAATATTGAAAATTTTACTTATGCTTTGGACATTTAAAAATTATATCTCTGTGAGGAATTAAAAATTTATGCATACATATTTCATAGTTACATTCACAGTTGTAAAGTGCCTTAGAACTTACCCTAAAATTGTTTTCCCTTCCGAATCTTTTCTTTGATGTTTTTAAATCAGGAAATGACACTTATGAAACAGTTTTATTTTAGATCTAATTTTGAGTTACATTACCGATTCGAACACAATTTTAATTTCACATTTTGCTCAGAAAAAGCTTATTCACAATAAACTAAACATCATTGCTATTTATCCGATTTAATTGAATTGTATTTTTGTAAGTGCATTACTACTATGAACAAATTGTTACAACCGACTATTAGAATTTTTACACGAAATATTTTAATTTTATTCAATTTAAAAAAATATATAATTTTTATTTTATTTAACACGAAAAATTAAATCGGTGTTTATTCTAAAACATGTGTACGATACAAAAATTACGTGAATGGATATTAAATTTAAATACAGATTGAAACATTTTTATAGAATAACATTCATTTCTTAAAACTAAAAATTTCAAGTATGTATCAATTACAAGTATAGTATCAAAATTTGTAATTAAAATTGCTAACCATACAATTTTCCGTATGACCTATTTTTCGTATGTCGCTATTATTATGTAATTTTATAGTACTACACGTTTTTTTCTTTTTAGTTTATTGCGTTAAAAATGAATGACATACATATAAACCATTTAAATCGTGTTTATAAATATTACTCTAAGCGATATATTTAAGTAAACAGAATGAACGTGATTTCCCTTCAAAACAAGCAAACTTTCTAAACATCACGTATTTGAGATAAAAAAAAGTTTATGAAATTAAAAGTCAATCAGATACATGAATGTTCTTTTGAGGGTTTTAGTTCAGAAACGTACTTATATAAATGTACACAGTTACTCGCGATATGAATTTTTATTAGTCACAACAACACTCTTTCTAAAAGTAATACATAAATGTGTAATAGACGCCGCTGTTACGTTTTAATTAAAATTTGCATTCTAATAGAGTTTTATGCGAATTTTTATTAATAAATGCAAAACAATTTTACTGAATAAATGCTTATATTCCAAAATTTTGAATAAAAGAGAATAATGTACATTGGCATTTAATTTAAAATTTGATCTCGAACTGAAAAATGCACTTCCTTGTCTTTATATATATTGGTATTTATTAAGGGCATAAGTGGAATTTACTGTAAAATCTCATACTTCATGAAACAAAATTATTAAAAAAATGTAACTTTGCGTACATAATATCTTGCACTTTATTTTGCACCATAATATCCTTTTAAATATATGACTATTTTTTACATATTTTATCAATAAATGCCAATCAATATTTTAAAGGGAAGACGTATACAGGTTTAAAGCTGACGTCTTTTTTGCTAATAGCAACAATTAATGACGAAATTTAGTTTTGCAATTTTTACTAGTGCAATTTTTTTTTTATTGACATCGTACATTTTCTATTTATTTACACAGCAATATAAAGAAAACTATTTACTTTCGAATGCAATTTGTTTGAGAAATACATTTTAATGACAGGCATCTTATGGTTTTTAAAGTAATCTTGAAATATGATTTTTTAAAATCAATTCCCATCTCGAGAAGGCTTCATTACTAATAACCCTTTTGCAATTAAAACAATATGAGTATTTCAACACTCATCGTAATTATGAATCCCATTTATGTAATGATGACAACTAAGTTGCTCCTTTCTTTAGATAAAAGAGAGAAAGAAGAAAAGAATCAGAATTATTAGATTAGCTTCTTTGACACCATTTTCAATTTGAAATGAACTTTTACTTGAATAGAGAGTGAGAAGTGCATTAAAAATTTTCATGAAATGCAAATTTAAATTCCTATATTCTAATTGCAAGATTCGTTTTAGACTAAAAAGCAAAGCATCGTTTGTTGCCTGAAAAGTCGCTATAAATTTCACTGACGTAAAAAAAGAAACATTGTAATTTTTCTAATTTAATAAGTAAAAAAAAAAACAAAAAAAAAACAGATTTTTCTATATTGTTTTAAAATGGCAATTTAAACTTTTTACACGCATGTTCAAAACAATTGGCTTAAACGCAAAAAATATTTATCAATGCATTTAATTCTTAAATGTAAAATATTTTTTAATTAACTCGCCAAACAATGTATGATTTGTAGAGTTTCCGCCAAATGACATCATTTCTTATAGTTCCGAAATTAGAAACGAATTATTGTTGGAATAAAATATATTTAGCTAGTAAAATTATAACAAACTAAAATCGTACATAAAAAATGCTTAGTAATCAAAACCTAGACGAAAATAGGATACATGAAAAAAAATCACTTTTCGCAGGTTTATATTGTTACTGTAACGCGTAATTGGACATTAAATTAACAATTTATGTAAAATATTTCCTTAATGCATTTAAATCTCTAAATATATATACATTTAATCAATAAAAAATAAATTTCATCAATAAAGAACTGAAATGATTTTTTTGGCTATTATATACACAATAAATAACGTATTGAAAGAAATTGAAGTAGGACATTCAAGATGGTAGAAAACTAACTTGCTACAAAAAATACACTCAAAAAAACATTAAAAAGTAAAACATGTTTCAGTTCCGAACCAATTTTTTTATGATTATAAAATTAAAATAAAATAAAAATGAAACATTAGTTGTACATTTATCTTACTTGGACTAATGACCTCAGGCCACAGAAATACGGTCAGATCAAAAAAACGTGGAAAATGAAAATTGATTGTTTCCTGCCAAATGCAAAAGTTTTTTCATAAAATGAAAGGAACAGATTTTAGATTGCAACCGATTAGCTAGTCTAAAAAACTTATTTTTTATTGTTATAAAGAGTATTTAGAACGGTTAAAGATAATAAAATTGTTTTTCTAGTAAATATATCATATTACAGAAATTAAATGATAATTTCTTAAAATTTTGTATTTTTCTCTTTCAACCAAATTCTGTCATGGTGGAATCTTGATGACTTATGTTGAATGGCTACGAAACTGACACCAGTGCGGCAATTTATGTTTTCAGACCACTACTTTGCCGGTAATTCAAGTGATTCAGATTTAATCTTTCTTATGCCTTGGCCCAAAGTTACATTGATTGACTATAATCAAACCAAAGTTGAATCCATACAAACATCTTAATTTTAATTTTAACTACAGAAAAGCGAGTTTAAAAATATTAATGCCTTTTTTGTTTTTTTACAGTTTGAGTCTAAATGGTTTCCACAAAAAGAAAGAGGTGATATTTCAAGCCAAATTAGCAATAATTATCATAGAACATAAAATTGCAATCTTGTAGTTTCAGTCACAAATACAGTGTGTTTCATTATAACTGAACATGGTTTGATCATAATAATTTTGAGTAAAATAACAATATTGCAGTGAAAACCTAATGCTATGAACCTTGTTTTGTATGAAATGTGATGACATTACAAAAAGTTATTCTAAAACAAGGCGTTGAAGCGGTTGATGATATTTATGAACTGTTAGTCACGGTGATCATTAAAATATGTAACGGCCAGTTTTACTTTGAGCGTTTAAAGGGAATCCAGACCATGGAACATAGTGTCTCAAATTTCTTATTTAGTCAGAAATACAGTGTATTTAATCATAATTAAACACGATTTTATGATATTTATTTAAAAAAATAACAATATTGAATGAAAATCCGCTGGTCTATTCTATGCCACGTCCACACCAAACTTTCATAGCGCGGAATTAATGATTCCTGCTTTTTTCTTGAGTTTAAAAGACTAGTAACAATTATTCATACTGTTTATCATTTTTAGGGTTTCGTTCACCTGCCGAAACTCTGTTAGTCTCACATCTCTGCTATCTGTCAGTCTTTAACAGTCCGTCGACAAGATAAATGCACACATTCAAATTCTGTGCACTTACAGCTGAGTACGTCGTGTCACACGAGATTTCATAAAATTTTGAAAATGACATTTATTTTATTTAAATTAATTTTTTCAGTGTCATCCGTTCATTTTTGTATTTTAAATATTATGAGAGAACTGTGTTTTAAAGTTTTTATTGTAGACATCATAGCTTGGAAATAAGAAATCTTGCTAAATTGCAGAAGATTCTTAGTTCAAGCAGCGGTACTGTTGAAATTTTCATATCAAATTGGGTTTAATTATGAGAAATTTTGTATATTTTGCAAATTAAGGTTTTATATTATTTTTATTATTTTTAAGTAAATTGTTTAGTAAAATTATTTTATTTTATTTTTAAAACTTTTTTAAAAACAAAATAAAATAATTAAAATTTTTATATTTATTAAAAATACTTATTTCATTAAAATCTTTAAATTTATTTCTTTAATATGTTGCAGAAATACCTTTAATAATTGGAAAGACGAAATTTTTACTTATTAAAAAATGTTTTACTTGTTAAAAAATGTGCTCAATAGAATCTATTATGTGCCTTTATAAACCCATCTATTCCATGACACGGTGACGTAATAGCTAAGACATCAGATTGAATCACCGAAGTTCGCTAGTTCGTATCCTCCCTGTGGCAATATTTTTTTCCCCTTTGTCAATAAATAAGGTTGTTTCTAAATTGTTCGATAGGTTCAGCGCTTTTTTAACGAAACTTTTGAAGAAATTTGTATCGTCAAACAACCAAAGAAACTTATTTCGTCTTTTTGACGAAATATTCGCTCGGAGTTTTTCCCAGGAAACATTTTCATGAAAAACGATAAACAAATGCGTGAAACATGAGTATCGATTTCTAACTGTGAATGCTTATATGAAAATTAAAATGCATAATAAAATTTAATTACTGAATAACCTACGTAATAAATTTCATATATTCCAAAAATAAACTACTTATTAATGTGAAGATCGAAGATCTTAAAGTAATATACACATATATAATACATTCATAGAAGAAAACACTTTCTTTTTTTTAGAGAAAATGAAAGGTCAAGTCAACATGTACCAAAGCATTAGTTCCATTTATCTAAAAATTCTGTTCGAAATTACATTAAAATAACAGAAAGCAAAACGTTGTTAAAGCAGTAAATAACACAGAGCAGGCAACCTGGTCCTGTGAACTTACATATCCAGAAAGAGGAGCGGAGGAATTTTAATTACTGTTTTTTTAATTTCATATTCTATATTTTTTATTTCATTTCGTGTACCATTATCGCATTTTAACGTACCAGTAAACGGAATTTTACGTACCAGTATTAGTACGTGTACTGTAGTTGGAGAACCCCTATTCTAATGAATACACTCTCATTTATACGGGCTTCATAGGAGGACAGATAAGAATTGCAAAGCAAAAATGTTTTCAGCATTCATTTAAATATCTTACTTGTGGGCAGATTACAACTGACATGCAGCACAATAATAAAATTATTTTATAATAGTTTCTCATTTATCACAAAAAGATAATAATGAAAAATAATGAATAATAATGGAAAATAATTTATGCTTATGAGGGTTAAAGATACTTTATTTAGAAAACATTATTTAGCTTTATTTAGAAAACATTATTTAGCTTTATTTAGAAAACAATGTTCTATTTATAATTAGTATCATTAAGATTAACTTTTCTGAATTTTGATGTATGCAGAGTAATGCGACTAAATAAGGATTACCTTTAAATTAAATCACTGTAAATTTAATTTAATTTTAATGCACTGTATGTGCAGAATAACTTATGGTAGTCTGATAACATTTAGACAGTGACAGTTTGGTTTGGCACAGTAATTTTAATAGAAATCGAAACGAGTTTCAGAGAACTAGTAGAAATTTCTAATACCGAGGTTTTTAACAGATATTTATCAGAATTCCAATATTCAAGGTCGAAGATCACATGTTTAAGCATTATGCATACTAATACGAATACTGTATTTCGAAAAATAATGTGGGATACTGAATTAAAAATACCTTAGATAACTTAATAATGCAGGGAAAATATGATTTAAAGGGTTAATTAGTTAATTAAGTAAAATGAGACCACGTAATTATGTATATGTGTATTAGTGCGTAATAATAAAAATATATCGCCTTAGTTCTAAATTATTTCCAAATTTTTGTAATATTTAACTTTGCCCTTTCCCTTTTATAATATTTAACGTATTAATTATATTCCATACTTTTAATCTATGCTTTCTGTATATATATTTTTTTAATTTCAAAATGCATTAATCTGTTGAAACAACTCTTTCTCTTAAATCTCATCTATTATTTTTATTCGTTCATTTGTATACGTTTCAATAAAATCATTCCATTGCCCAAAGTTCCTTGCAAGGAATGCTGGAAGCCGTATTTTTAATCTTCTGAGCGAAAAATAGGATTCTTTCTTTTTTCGATCTTTGAAATTTCAGATTTGATGAAATCACTTTTTTAGTAAGTTCATTAGCAACATAGAATGCTGTTATGACATCATGTATTCTAATGCATTATCGGATGTAACCTCGTTACATTGGCTTCAAAGTAGATTTTTCTACGTTTTTCTAGTGCTAAATCCCTGTACTCTGGTGTAGACAATTTTTATCTGCTGAAGTTCTATGGTGGGAATAACATCTTTTTATTTATGATGGCTGCTTCTTACGATGATACGAAATTTAAACCAGCATTACTGGAACTGTTTTGCAGTGATGTGAAACACGAAAACATTGCTTAAAAAATGTACAAAGCTTCTGTCTCCTTTAAGTGGGAAATATGCCAAAGGAAAATTATTTGATGCTTTTCCATTTTGTGCCTCACGACTGTTAAATCTACGACAGAGTGTTCTTGCTATGTAGTGTAGTTTAGAGCAGAATTGTACATTTTATTGACAATATTCGAAGTATTTACGTCTTGATCTTATACAGGCGCACACACACTCACACACACACACACATATATAGTATATATATATACATATATTAATATGGAGGTTGTTTTTCTGCGTTTGCGTGTCTTATATTTAGATAAACATTTTTCCCTAAAAATAAAAAAAGTATCCAAAATATTTTAAACAGAATTCATCAAATTATGACAATTTGAATTACACAAATTTCTAGAGTTGTCCGAAAAAAAAATGCACCATTTTTTATTTCACTTTAAAGGGGCAGTTAACAAAAATGTCAAATGTATTACTAATGTGAACCAAAAAGTTCCGTCGTTTAATGTTATTCTACGCATATTTTCTTAGAAGTCAGATTTCTTTATTGGACCACTTTTTCAAAGGTGCAATTTCCATAGTTTTCAAATTTTACTTTAAGGTGAAAAAAATGGAAATATTGCCATCTGAAAAAAGTGGTGCCAATAAACTTTTTTTTTTTTTTAAGCGCCAAATAACTTTATTCGACAGAACTTTCCAGTTGATCTAGTATTTTACGGCCGTGTTTCATTTATTGTGATTCACAAAAAAAATAAATAAATGTATCTGAAAAATGGATATGTCTTTCAAAATTTTATTTTTTGTCTGTTTTCTTTTCTATAAAACATCAGTAAAGAGAAATTTACTTGTCTTGCACAAGTCAGTATCTACTTTTAACTATGTAATAAAGTTATTATTTACTTTTTTAATGAGGTTTCACATCTTAGGGTTTTCATCAAAGAACACGAAAAATTTTAGCTGTTTTTGTACCGGAAATTTCGTAAAGAACCGTTCGCTTTATTTAAAAATAGAATTTTTTTCATTAAATAAGGAAAATGCTGCATTAAAAAAAATCTCATAAAATGTACTTAAAACTTTTTAAAGAGTACGAATACTGTTAATACTTTTTTTTTTCATAAATGTGGCAGGGACAAAATGAAAAATTTAAATTTCTTAACTTAAAAAAATATTTGTTGATTTAAAATAATTTTAAAATAAGGATAAAAATTAGAAAATATTTTTTTTGTAAATGTACGATAGAATTGTACTCTGTGCTACCAATATGTAATAATAATAAAGAGCTACATATAATCGAATGAAAATTCTTTGATGATTTTATATATAAATATGCACGCTTTGAGCATCTTAGAGAATGCATTTGTAGAAACAGAAACAAACAAACAAAAAATACCGATATTGGCTGTCTCATAGCAGTATAAATTAGACTATATTTTTATCAACCCTTTGCACTCCAGAGATAATTCTCTCTAACCGCTAGTGTCCCGCGTGAACATAACTCTGGACGGCACTACTTTAAAATAATTTTCTTGGGATTATATAATGGCTGAAAAATATGTGATAAAAGATGGTGAAATAATTTGTAACCTCCCTCATAGCATGCATGTTCACAGTGACGTCACAATGACGTCACTGTGAGTCACTTTGGTCACATCACATCTGTGACGAAAATGCCACCACTCAGTGACGTCACATTGTGACTAAGATGTGACTTTCTAAAAAAATTTTCACAGTTCGTCACAATGTTAAGAGCACACACTAGTCACGCGGTAAAAGCCGACCGCTAATGGTAAGTCTATGGGCGCAATCTTTTCTAATATCTCGCTTAATTTTCAATATTTTTAAACGATTTTTTTTCTCAGGATAGCTGAGGACATTCTATTACCTGGCTAGTTTGTACTTTTCTGATTTTCGTTGTAGTTTAATTCTGAGGACCCTCTAAATTTTGGATTCAGTGAAATTCGAGGTGTTGTGCCCTTTTTACTCTTATAAAATCTATTTCAGCAAAATTCAGAAAAAATTAAAAACGCTTCACGGAATATTAGTGTTTAAGCTTTCCAATGATATGCTTTCCATATTTCTACTGCAATTAGACTGAGCAAAATTCGAAAAGATTTTGGTCAGAAATGCAACAAAAAAAGCGTTTTAATTATATGCGCTCCGCCTCAGCCAGTCTCCGCCTCTCCTGCCCTTTTGAAAATTCGATTGGTTAACACGAATCCATTTTAGCAAATGAAAGTAACTTTTTTCCTTTCCTCGTATTTCCTTTCTGTTATTGGTTTACAGTAACGTGTTAAAATAACCTCCCTTATTTCAAAGTTTGGATTTATTTTTTCTACAATTATTGATAAATTTTAACTAAAATAGTCTTGAAAAAAATTACGACTTCTAATTTTTTGTTTTTATAAAACTAACGCTATTTTTAAGTTATAACTAACTTCCAAAGAAGACAATTATACATTTCTTTGTATATATATTTTTTTTTCAAGTCCATACAAAACAAGGTAGATTTGATACAAATTACAGTAAGCTCCTTTTTAGCAAAAAGGAAATTCTGATAACTTTAAAATATAATTGGAACTTTTGTGAAATACATAGGTAGCATTAAAAGGACAAGAAGCTATATTTGGAATTTATAAATTTCCTTATACAGCTTGCAAAATACCTGAAACAGGGGGGGGGTGCAGGGGTGTGCAAAGAGAAAACTGCTCCCGGAGTAATGTTCAGTTTGGCGCCCCATTCCCTGAACTTTTTCTTGTGACAGACTAAAAATTACGTTAGTAGTAAAAATTTGGCCCCCCCTAAATTTCGCACCCGGGGCAACTACCCCCTTCGTCCCCCTCTTTTTCGCACGGCGCTGCAAGGAGTACATTTTGAGGAGGCTTATTCAACACCGCGCTGTCCGAAGGCGGGGGGCGCCATATTTATACTATCAACATAATTCTTGGGCTGTTACAAGAAAAAGCTGGGAAAGGGGGCGCCAAATTGAAACTTTGCCCCGGGCGCAGTTTTCTCTTCCCTGTGTTTGTTTTTGGTACTATACGATACTAGGCAGACTAATTTCAGTCCAGTATTATTAAGTAAAACAGTAAAAAAAATAAGCATTTTCAGTTCGAAAAACAGTTTTATCAAAAATAAGCAGAAATTAAAGTTAGAAGTTTTAAAGATTGGTAATTTTAAAATTGTTGATCAACTTGTTTCAAACTTTAAAGAAATATTTTTTAATATTTATTACTTTTGAGGAAAACGATACACTTTTAACAGTCGTTAAAAATGGGAAATTTATCCTGTGTAATACATTTTATTTTAATATAACATAAAGGTATATTTGCAAAGACAACGAATTGCAAATATTTATCATTATTTATCTATACTAATATTATAAAGAGGAAAGATTTGATTGTTTGTTTGTTTGCATTGAATAGGCTCCGAAACTACTTGACGGATTTGAAAAATTCTTTCGCCGTTGGGAAGCTACACTATTTCCGGTGAACATAGGCTATAGTCGCTGCTTAAAAGGATAAAAATAAAACGCAGGATAAACGAATCAAAAGCAATTTGAGAAACTAAAGGTTACCTGACCCACTAGACACATGACAATCACTGAAACACATATGAAAATCGTAACTATGCAACCCCCTCCCCCCCCCAAAAAAAAAAAAAAACATTTTAAACTTTTTAGCCCGACCTGTTATAAAACCGTGTTTTTTAATTTTTAAAACTATTTAGCAATTACTAAAAAAAGGAAAAGAAATGCTGAAACGCAAATTAATTAAAGTTAAAAACAAATCACGAAACGATTGTTTTGGAGTTTTCAAAAAAGTTATAACAGATAGTAAATATTTTAAAGAGTAGTGAGCATCAAATATGGGGAGGGAGGATTTTTTTTAGGAGGAGCAGTCAAATATTTAAAATTGTAACATTTTCTACAATTTCAAATGCGGACTTTTTCAATAAGCCTAGGAATAAATATTACTTATTTAATTTAATATAAAATTATAAAAAAAGAAAGATTTGTTTGTTTGTTTGTTTGAATTGAATTGAATAGGCACCGAAACTACTTGACGGATTTGAAAAATTCTTTCACCGTATGAAAGCTACACTATTTCCGGTGAACATAGGCTATATTATATTTTCAAAAAAAATTAGGGATCCTTATTAAAATGCCAATATTGTAACCCAAAGTGTAGAAAATGAACTTAAAAAATCTTTACATCGCGTGCGTTGCGAATACTATTGATTATAGAACAAAATAATGTACTACGACTTTGTTAACATGTAATTATCTACAAAAAATGTCGCAACAGCATATGTCTAACTGTTATAGTTATGTCACAATAAGTGTTTTTTATTTTAAAAAATAATTAAAATGCCGTTTCTGTAAAAGCTCTTTCTTGTTACTTTGGTATTGATTCTTATCAAAATAAATTACTTCAAAATCAAGACTGATTTAATGGTTGCCGTTTACCCCGCTCGACTAGGCTGCATCATAATGTGTGATGTAGGCGTCACTGGGGCACGGGAGGGGAGTCAATGTCAGAGACGGCATTTTAATTATTAGGTTATGAGTGAGTGTGGAAAAATTTATAACTTGAAATTTTTCTTAAATATCCGTGAGAAGTCGGGGCAGGCTGCTATAATCTATATACATAAAGCAAAATCGTGTTAGTTACAAAATTTACAACTCAAGAACGGATGGATCGATTTTTATGAAATTTTGTATGGAGGTATCTGACACTTTAGATTAACATATAAGCTATTTTTTTATCCGACTACCTAAAATGAGGGTAATGTTTTTAATAGTTGAATTTAATGAGATGAAGTGGTAGAAACAATTTGCGGTGTTAGTAGTGGCGGGGGACTGGGCGACTTGCTCTACCCGAAGAAAAGCGAGGGCGGGCCGCTAGTTATAGTATAAAAGTAAAAATAATGAAACTGTAAGGCAAAATATAGCAATTTTTTTAAAGTCTGCTATTCAGCAAATTTTACTCTCTAATACTTTTCAGAATTGTTTCTTCTTTGGTGTTTTTTGTCGACGTTCAACTAATGCAGCTTCTATCGAGCAGAAGGCTTTTGCATGTTCCAAAACATCATAGTACAAAGTATCGTGGACAAGATTTGTCGAGATATTTACAAACTTTACAAGTTCGTATATATTTAATGGGTGACAATTCAATATAACATTGTAAAACTTTTAGACGATTTTGCAGTTTTTAGCAGTTTTTGTTTGTCCTGGTACAGGGGCAGATCTGGAGACTCCTCAAAAAAATGGGGGGGGGACTTTTCAGAAATTTGGAGATTCCAATCGCACCTGCAGCTCGTGTCGGGACAATTTTTTTTCATCCTGAGTAGGATCGGGGCTAATTTTTTTCGTTGCAGGTCGGGTTTTGGTCCAGTTTACTTTTTGCCGTTGTTCTGATTAAATACTTTTTTTTTGCGAGTCGTGTTTGGGTAAGGTTCAATTCTACTTTCCGCTGCGGGTTGGGTTGGGGTCCGGTTCTCTTTCTTTATTGCTGCTGGTTGGTATTGGGTCTGGTTGATTTCTATTTTGTATGTGTGTGTGGGGGGGGGGTTGAGTTGAGTACTATTTTATAGACGCTGGTTTGGTTTCGGTCAAGTTGACTTCTTACTTTTTTGCTACTGGTCGAGTGGATTTTTACGTTTTTCTTGCGGCCGAGTGGAATTCTACTTTTTATCTGTTTTTCTCTGCATTCTTTTTTGTTGCTGTTGTTGTTTTCGGGTGAAATTAATTTACACTATTTTGGGTTCTTATCTGATTCATAGTGGATTTTCAATCTCGCAAGAAGGATTCGATTCGACCCCATATTTCAAATGAAAGTCTAAATATTTTATCCGTTATGGAAGAAAATAGTTTAAAGGAGTATTATAAAAGAAAATATCGAAGACACTATAAAATAAAACTATATAAAATGCCATAACAGACATTTCCAAATAGTTAATTATGAATATTTAAGATTTTACATTTCAATTTACATGTTAACACTGCTACTCGCAAGTGTTAACATGTACATTAAAATATCCATACGGAATGTCTCGAATAGAAGATACCTCTATTTAACGAACACTTTTCAACAATTTAGCCATCTTTCTTTGGTTGATTCCGTTATGAGTATATATTAGATATTTATTTTCTATATAAAAGATAAAATTGATATTAGAAATATAAATGTCGACATTTAATAATTCCATTAAAACATGGATTGTTTTTCTTTCATTTCGATTCTAAATTGACAAAAAAATTTTTGGTCGGGTTTTGATTTGATTTCCAATTAGTATTTTCGGGTTCGGATCGGAAGCAGGGCAATACTATACGCTCAGGGGTCAAATAAATTTTTTTGTCGAATATTTGAAAAATGAAGTTATTTTAAGTGCAATTCTTAGATGAACACTCTTTTCTGATTCAAGGGGGGAACACGAGAATTCTCAAGGGGGGAACACGAGAATTCTCAAAGGGGAGCGATTTCAAGATTTGGAGGTTCGGGCAGGAGGTGATGTTTTTCATTGCTGGTGGAGATTATTTTTAAATTTTGCAGTGAGTCGTGTTCGAATCGACTTGACATTTTTGCTGTGGGTCGGATTTGGGTCAGTTTGACCTACATTTTTTCAAATTCGGTTCTGTTCTGGATAAAATTTCCCTTCTGGGAGTAGCACTCAGGTTGATTGATTGGTTGGTTGAATGGGGTTTTATGGCGCAAAGTTACATCAGGATATGCTGCGCAAAGAACAAGGTGGGGATTCGAGTTAATTAGAAAGTTTGGTTAGGGATTTTTTTTTCTTTTTTTTGAGTTTGTTTTTTGTAGTAGGCCGGATAGATTTATACTTTTTTGCTACGGACCAAGATTGAGCTGGCTGACTTAGGAATAGGTTTTGCACTAGAGAGCAAATACTAGATTTTTTTCTCTATAAATTATAACATTCAAGTTGAAGATGTAAAACATATTTTTTAATTCTATTAAAATACATGAACTCATTTTCTTTCATTTCAGTTTCAAGTGTTCGGGTAAGGGCTCGATTTGACATAATTTGTAATTTTTGGGTTCGGATTGATATATTATGGGTCGAGTTGACTTTAAACGTTTCGGATTCGGGACATTTCTTCTTTTGGATTTTGACAAATTCGGATCTAGTTCTTGGGATACCTTTCCCAATTTCCTTCAAATATTAGATTGGTTTTGTTTCATTTTGGATTTGTTGATCTGTTTTGTATCAGGCTATTCGGTACTGAATCAGATTTTTCTCTTTTATTTTTTTTTATTTTTTTTTAGCGAGCTTGGGTTGGGTTAAAATTGAATTGCTTTTTGAGCCTGGGCATGGAAATTTAGGTTCGGGCAGACCTCTAAAAGAACGAAGTCCATGCCAGGCCCTAAGTGGCAGAAAAAATATAGTGTGGTCAAGTTTTGCAGAAAAAAAGTAAGATCCGAACTCGGAATGATTTCCGAAAGAGTGAAGACTTGACTAGAGGTCTGGACGGGCTGGATTCTCCAGTCTCGCCCCGGCCCGGACTGAATGAATGTTATTTTAGCCCGGTCCGGTATAAAACAAAATATTCAGCCAGAGCCTGGCCCGCTCGTTTACACTTTTACATTTCTAGGCCAGGCCCGGCCCGTACAGAAATCAGTGAAAATAGTCCAGGCCGAAATCGGCCTGCATCTTTATTTCGAAACAAAATCAGATTTTTATCATACAATTAAGATTTTTTAAAGATTACTGCATTCATATTTATTAGATGATTTCATAGAAAATTTTTACTGACTATACACAATAAGAACATTAAAGATTACTTAGGTTCTTAGACTTTCAACATTCAAATAAAGATGCACTGAAAAAATAATATGGTTTAGAATAAAAGAAAAAAAAAGGAAGTTAAAATTATCATAACTTTTGAAGCTGTGTAATAAAAAGTACATTTATGAAAATACTTCTTTATCACTTTATCAAAGATTTTCTCAAATTTAGAGGAGCTATTTTTTATGCATTTCTGATTTCATTTCTTTTTGGAAACACATGAGTTTAACAGGTGTTTTTATTCAGAAACAATGTAATGGAATGGCATTGTCCATTTTTTGATACAAGCAAATACAATGCGCAACACACTATATAAAACGCTAATTTTCATCATATTTATGAAAATATTGTGAAAATTAGCGTTTTGAATCGAATTTCCCGAAGCGACAACATGCAAAAGGAGAAAAATCTGAAACCACGTGACAAGAATCTCTTATACCTCGACAAGTATAAACAAATATCTTATATAGCAATAATGAAATATGCTGTTCGATTCCAAATCCCTTCAATAGTCAGGCTTGTCAATTTTGTGCCTTTATAGTTAAAAATTAGTCAGAAAATTTGTCAAACTTTCATGTTGTTCAGAAATGAATTTAAGAAACACCAAGGAGTATATTTCCAAAAAGTACGTTAACAGTACGTTAATAGTTTTTATCCCTTTTACAAATAATGTTGTCTGTCCTACACGTCTTACGAATAATTAAGTCTAGTTCTGACCCCGACTATATGTAGAAAAACAGTGCAAACCTGATCTTGGCCCGGCTCCAGTTTGCCAAAAAATTATTAAACCCGTATAGACACAAAGCAACTGTCCGATTCTGATTTCTACGCTGTACACGTTACTTTTATGTATTGATGTTGTTAAACTAGTATCTACTCGTGACGCACATTTATACTTATGGTCGTTAAACCCATATTCATTGAAAATAGATCTCATTTTAGCGTTTTTGCCGAAATCTTTATAACACGCCGGCAGGCCCGTTAAACTTTTTTATCGAACTGGCCCATACGGCCTGTTTATTTTTTTTGCCAGTCTGATACAGGGCGATGCAGTTCTCTAGACCTAACCAAGCCCTAGTCTCATGAGTTAAAACTGGCCCGGCCCAACCCGGGCAGTGACAGCTTCGTCGAGTCCGATCAGGTCGCACCGTTCTCAATCTTAAACACGATTCATTTATCCTGCTGACATCTAATATCATTTTCCAGACCCTTCATTGAGCTCAAAGGGGGAGGGGGCGATCGCCCCATCGCTTCTGGTATTCATCATATTGAAATCTTGCTATTGAATCGCATCTTTTTATATGTCGACAGATGGTTCGTGGGAATTATTACATTGTTCTGCAATGAATAATAAATTTTGAAAGAAAACTTAATTGTAAAACACTGTAACATTAATAAAGCTAGACTGAATGTGCACTATCTTCCTTAAGAAAAGAAAAGAAAAAAAATGAATAGTGAAAAAGAAGAGACTTTAAATGATACAAAAAGAAAGGACGGCGGGAAACAGATGACCAATTTCAACAGGTTTAATTTGATTATATATATAAGTGGAATGTTTTTATGGAAATTCTTTTTAATAGAGAGTATACACGAAACAGCATTTCATTGCATTTCATGTTCAAAGTAGTGAACATAATTTAAATACGCTAGGAACAGTTTTTCTCCGAAGAGCTTTTTACAACCGAATTCTTTTGTGTAACTCTGTTATTGAATGGCAAATGTTTTTCGCCAAATATTATACCGCAAGCATTTCTTAAGTCCATTTTAGAAGTTCGTATAAATTTCATTGTTTTTAAAAGAGTAACACTATTACAACAACACATCGCGAAAGATTTTTAGACCATAATATAATAAATTACTATGGAGATCCTCTGTGTGTATACTGTAAGTGCTATACATGACATATTTTTTTATAATTGTCTTCCAGAGTACCTCAGTAATGTATATGAATTTCATTACTTTTAAATTAGTATGGCGCTCCTTGAAACACCGCAAATGATTTATCTACGTAGACCATAATGTAGCGGAATAATTTTGAGTGATCCTACACATTTCTTATGTTTCTTCAATTTTTTAAAAAGTGTTTAATTATTTAAAGGTAATTTTTGCTCCTTAAAAAAACTTTGTTAGAGTTATGCAGAATTTGCAAAAAGTCCTTAAAAATATTTAAGTTTTTTGTTATTTATTAATTGGAGGTGAAAATCTAAGTTCTCTGAAATTCTGATTTAGAAAAATAATTTATATCACACTTGCCTCCCCCCCTTGTATCAAAATTTCGTTCCCGCCTTTTGCTCTCATCACAGCCTTCAATATTATCCCTTCCAGAAGTATCACTTCGCTGTTTTGCTGTCTATCTCACTGTATCCATGTTTACACAATATAGCCACTTTGTTGTAACAATAAAAAATCTATCACAAAAACTCCTCCCCGCTAACTAAAAATGAGATTTTTCCCTCTCATCCTATTAGTAAATGCCTAGAATTTATTCATTGAAACTTTCCCCACATTTTATTATTTTTTAAGCCCATTTGTTAATGTTTTATAAGGCAAATAAAAGTAAGTCATTTAAAAAACTTCTCCATCCCACATACACACCAAAATAAATAATTAATAAATTGTTTCTCCCCCCTCCCCAGCTCACAAATTTTAAACTTTTAAAGTCATCGATTTTTCTAAAACTTTTATTGTAATAATAAATAATCAATCATAGTTTTACTCTTAACCTCACAAGAATTGATGTTTTCCCCCTATTTCTCCTTACCAAGTATATAAAATTTAGTCTTTAAATCTCTTTATTTTGTGTTTAGCCATATTTGTTAATCTTTAGTCATATAAAGTAAGTCATCTAACTTAATATATAAATACTTTTCATTTTTTCCTTCTCAGAGATCTCCAACAATTATATAAATGAAATTTTAAACCAATTATTTATATGATTTACGATATTCGAACGAAATGTGGTAATTCAGCATAAAAATCTTTTTCTAAATTTAAAGGGGGGTTAGCTACCCTTTCTCCCCCCTATACTTATTCAATGAATTCTTAAAACTAATCGCCCCCAGGAGGATACCTTCTTTAAATATTCACGGGCTTCCTAACCCAAGGCACCTGAATGATCTTTCTCTTTTCTTTTTCCTTTTGATTTCTATTGTTTTCCTTTTTTTTCTTTGTTTCACTCTCGTTGTGGTTTTTTTTTCCCGGAGGTGAGGGCAATTTGTATGAGCCTATATCACTCTGTATATCGATGGAGAATTGTAAACCACCCACGTGTTTGCTGTATGTAACGTCACGTGTTTGTAGGAAACAGTAGAAGTTAACCGGATTCAAACGCAACCCACAACAAAAAGTAAAAAAATAAACCCGACCAGCAGCAAAAAAATAGAAGCGAACCGGACAACAAATTTTGTAAAATGATCACGGAGAAAACACGAATATCTTCAAAATATCGTGAAACAGACGCATATTTTGTACAAAAATTGCAAAAAAGAACGAACATTTTACCAAAGAATTCACCCCAATAAATTCGGATCAATCCGAACCTTTCTCGATAAAGTAACAAGTATGAAAAATCATGCGTTAAGCATTGATTATGAAGCACTTTCCAACACTTAATGAAATCTTTAACAAAACTTTGTTATTTAGGGAAATAATGGTGTATAGCCAAATATGTATTCCAGTACTTTTGAACAGCTCTGTATTTCATATGTCACATGATATAATGGGAAAGTTTAGTTTAGCAAGAAAATACCCAGTAGCTTGAAATTTACTTTTCAGCATTTCATACTATAAGATGGAAACATACGTGAATACTTTTGTTCAGCCCTGTAGTTTACATTGTACCTTTAATACACGTCAGCATTAGGCTAAAATTTATTGTAAACTAAAACACTTTTAAAACAACTGAAATCACATTCTCATAAATTATCATTCATAGGCGTCCATGTACCGAATTCTTTGCGTGGTCCTGTATATCCTTTTATCTATATTCTGCAAACATTTCTCAGTAAATTGAATGAAGCTCAGCGTAAAAATGCATAGCTTATTTAAGAACCACGTTTAAATAATTTATACACATATTCAGTGACGTTGGTGAGCTCTTTTGGGTAGCCCTGTATATCAACTATAACATTTATACACACCATATAATGTGCATATTTTTAGCGAAATATAAACGCGCATATCATAATTAAAATGCATTTCATCCCTCTATCAGCCATCATCGGACACATATACGGTACTTCGGAAAGAATATACTATTTGAAATCTTTTGTATGGCCCTGTAAATGCTATGTACTTCATATTATGCAAGACAGTAGCGTATAATTTATATTAAGCTTCAGTGACATATATCAATTTTATTATACATGAAACAGCTTAATATATTTAAAATATGCCACACACAATTCCCCCCTTCTACCATTATCTTTTGGAATTCTTTTGTGTGGCCATGTAAATGAATAATAGCTATATTTTCACCTTATATTTTATAGAATGCATATTTTAATATGTTTGACAGGGTATAACATCTTTAAAATTCCTTTGAAACGATTTTTCCATATAGACAATAATGTAATGGGAAACTTTTGATTCGCCCTGTAGATACATTAATCATGGTAAAAACTTCATTTTCAATAGGGTACGTGATAGGGTAAACGTCAGTAACGTCCTAAAATTTCATGGCAATCCGAGTATATTAACGATTTTTCCCCATAGGCCGTAATGTAATGGGAAACTTCGATTCGCCCTGTAGATAAACTAATCATGGTAGAAACTTCATTTTCGATAGAACTTGCGCTAGGGTAAATGTCAATAACGTCCTAAAATTTCATAGCAATCCGAGTATATAAACGATTTTTCCCCATAGGCCGTAATGTAATGGAAAACTTTTGATTCGCCCTGTAGATAAACTAATCATGGTCGAAACTTCATTTTCAATAGCGTTCGTGCTAGGGTAAACGTCAATAATGTCCTAAAATTTCATGGCAATCCGAGTATATTAACGATTTTCCCCATACGCCGTAATGTAATGGGAAACGTTTGATTGTTTCTGTAGATAAACTGATCATGGTAGATACTTCATTTTTAATAGGTGTCGTGCTAAGGTAAACATCAATAACGTATAAAAATTTCATAGCAATCCGAGTATATTTACGGGAGTTCGAGCGCGGACAGACGGACAGACAAACCGAATGCATAAGCACTTTTCAACTTTGTTGGAAAGTGCTAAAAACCAAATCCTAAAGTGTCCCAAATGCGCTAAGCACTGCTAAAAAGTAAAAGTCATCCAGATTAAAAACAAAATGTAGCAGTCAACAAGACCCAAATCTGACAACAAAAAAAAAAAAAAAAAAAAAAAAAAATCAGAAATTAACTTGAACAGCAGCAAAGAGTCGAAGTCAACCCGACCCAATCTCCACCCATAGGTTTATACATATTTTATTCTAAAAATAAATAATTAATCGTAAACAACCCATAAATATCGTTGTATACCCCCCTCCTCGTTCTTTTGAGGTACACAAAATTAAAAATCTTTAAAACACTTTTAAGTTACATTTTTCATCCTATTAATAAATATTCAAGAAGGTAAATAAGCTGTCATCTATAAAACTGTCCTACTATCTCTCCCCCCCCCAAAAAAATCCGTTTTTTCCCTCTACTGCCCCCCTCCCCTTCTCAACTTACAAAATTAAATTCTTTCTTTTTTCTCTCCGTATTTTAATAATAAAAAAAAATTAAAACCTGAAATCCTCCTTCTGCACAAATAATTAAGTCTTTAAATATGTTTAATTTTTTTTAAATGCTAATTATAAATCTCTGCTAACTATAATATTAACAAAATCTTTTTAACTATGTAGGAAAGTGTTAAAAATAAAGCGATAGATATGCATTAAATTCTACACAAAACACATGTTTACATTTTTTGCGTATTGTGTTTGTGCATTTCTTACAGTAAAATATCTTTAGAGAGATATTTAAATAAAATATTGTGATTTTCCATTAATGTGCAAGTAAATTTTCACAACTTTTCGCAATTATTTCCTTTCTGTTAGCTCAGAATTGAACCACTAAACATAAATACCAAAATTACCCGAGTTTTCGGCTGAGTTGAGTAAATCCATAAAAAAAAATGAATCAGTACAATATATCGGATCAAAACAAAAACCATTCTTAACTGACTGTATCATTTAAAAAACAGTTTTCAGAACCCCCCTCCTCCCTCCTATAGACTTTACTGCTATGTCAGTGCTCAAAATTAAAAATTGTTAGAGCTTCTTGCGGTATTTATATAATGCTTGTAAAAATCATCAAGAATCTAATTTTTCTTCCACCTGAAATATTGGCAAAATATTTTGCTTTATTGACTTAACATCACACAAAGTTTTTAAAATTTGCTACACTTTTTCTGTCACATTTGTCAATACAAACAATAATAAATTATGTATTATGTCTATAAACGACTAGGCTGGGATTAACACCTGTTTCTCCTTTCTTAAAAATTTCCATTTCCTTTTCGCCCTTGCTTACTTGCCTCTCCGCAAAAAATAAACAATGTTTAAATATTTAAATTTGTCTAAATATTTTTCTCATAATTTTATGAAGTATTTATGACTTTAACCTTCAGTGCTATTTATCTTGATAAGTTTCGTATTCTAAAAAGAATCCCTCCCCCTTACCCCCCCCCAAAAAATAGTTATTTAAACTACTTGTACCTGATATCCCCCCCCCCTCATTCAATATAAATTTTTTATTTAGTTATTTATTTAGTTATTTATTTTTTTGTGATTGCGTTAAGTAAATAAAATAGTTTTTATTTTATAGTAATCTATCTAAATTAATTATTCGTTTATTTTCTGAAAATCAAACCATTTTAATTTTGGAACGCTAATCATAAAGAGAAGGAAATTCTTTTGAAGCTCGACATCATTGCATTTACCCAAAGTAATGGGAAATCAGTTGAAAAAAATCCTTTAAACATGAAATCGGCTAGAATTGCGCACCTTTGAAGAGAAAAATCGTCGCAGATAATTGGTTAAGAGCATTCTATTTCCTAATTGGATGATTGCATGTCAATCAAAGTAATTTTAGCCCATCCTTCGAATCCGCTGAAAAATCGAGCCGCCATCTTGAATTGTCTTGGCTTGTGACTAGCGTGTCCTCTTAATGTCAAAGTAGTCACAAATGACACACTTTTCACAAATTGGTCACATTGTGACGTCACAAAGTGGTCACAATGTGACGTCACAAAAAAGCCCTAAAACGGCCATAACGACTTCACATTTTAGTCACTGTGACTTCACATCGACGTCACGTGACGTCACATCGACAATCGCTGGTCACAAAGTCACAATGTGATTTCACAACGACGTTGCACTGACGTCACCATGTCTTACGGGCTATTACCTTCATGGTCACAGTGACGTCACAACGACGTCACTGTGAGTCACTTTGGTCGCATAACATCTGTGACCAAAATGCCACCACTAGGCCTGGGCCTTAAATCGATTTATCTCTTAAATCGATTTAACGCTTACATCGGAAATCGCGATTTAGTCAGTTTCTTAAATCGATACATCGGAAATCGCGATTTAGCCATTGTCTTACATCGCGATTTAGTCAGTCTTAAATCGTGATTTAGCCGTTGGTTTTAAATTGATTTCAAATAATGATTCAGAGTTAACATCAGAAAATTGAGTTATCTACTTTGGTGTATATACTGCTTGCATGTCAAACTAGTGTTAAATCGATTTAAGCAAACTTTGCAAGTCTCAATGCTTTCCGATTTAGGAAAAATGTGATGTAAGAAAAATATGATTTAGGGAAAATAGAGCAAGTTGGTGTTAAATCTATTTAGAGGATCCGATTTAAACACACATCACAAACCTCAGTGTTTTCGATTTAAAAAAAAGGTGATTTAAGAAAAATACTATTTAGGAAAAACATTGAAAGCTGGTGTTAAATTGATATAGTAGGATTTGATCTAAAATTAGCAGCGGTCACTTGCCATGTGGATATTAAAAATGTAAAAGTGGCAATTAAAAAATTTCCTTCGTTTGCCACCCTTGTCGTCATTTGCCAAGTGGCGGTTAAAAAAAATCTATTTTCGGTCGCCCAGTGAAATGCAGTTTTTTTCATAGAAGTATAGATCTCTACATTGATTACCTCTAATTAGAAAAGTGGTTATTTCTTTTTCCTACTGGATGCAAACAGATTTCAATGACATAGTTGTATTTTCAATATTTTGGTTTTTTGCAGAGTTCTTTTACTGTGTTCAGTTTGATTATTTTTTCGAGACATGCAGTTTCATTTTGCAAAAATATATTCATCGGCATTGATTTCACACACATTTCAAGTAATTTGTTAGCTATCGAACACCCTCCTAGTCGTCACTCGCCAAGTGGCGATTTAATAGATCAGTTTTCAATTGCCAAGTGAAATGCAGTTTTTTTCATGGAAATATGCATCTCTACATTAACATCTCGTCTGTGATAAAAGGATGTAGAATTTTTTTTGTGAGAAAACTTATCAAAGGTGGGTTGATAAGGACGATTCCGGTAAAAATTACGTTGATGAAAATTATTGTTACGTTTATTTGTAGCCTCTTGTCTCGGTGGAGAAGGCGAAAATGTCCTAGGTCTTCTTTGAAAATTACGAGAAGAATGAGAACTGTCCTTTTGAGTTTGTAAAGGAGAGTAGTTGGTTTGAGAATTGTGATAAATTTTATCCTTCGTATGCTTTATAGGAGTTTTATGAAGAGTATTACTAGAATTATCGTGGACATTTTCAGAATCGATACAATAGGCTTGATTAAAATTCTCATAAGATTTTTTAGGGGGAGAGTCATATATATTTTGAAGAAAAGTTGCTCGTTCAAGAGCTAATTCGAAGGACGTAATATTTTCTTCTAAGATTTTACGTTTGATTTGTTTAGGCAAAGCCTCAAGAAAATGAGTAAACTTTAATGAATTAAGAGCAGAAAGATCCAATTTTGGATAAGCAAGTCGAAGTTGTTTATCCAACCGAAAAGCAAAATTTTTAACTGATTCATTTGAATCTAAGGTCAAGTTCTGTAAAGATTTTAGAGAAACAGATTTTTTTGTGGGTAAGAAATAGTCTATAAATGCCTTTCGAATTTCACTAAAATTAGAGTTCTTGAGCTGTGACTGAGTTTCAAGAAAGAAGAGTAAGGCGGTGCCCTCAAGTTTTGATTTAAGGAGAACAAAAAGTTCCTTGTCTGTAAAGTTATTTAGTTCCTGTAAGTCAGATAATTGATCGAAGAAAAATTCTACAGTCTGAGGGTTACCGTCGAAAGGTTGGATTGCAATATTTAGTTTGGCTTTTGGAGGCATGATGAAAAATTTAATATAAGAGCTCAATATATGACATGATAAATTTGGTTATTGACTGGTCTTGTGATGAATAATATATATATAAATTGACCCGTTATTTAAAATATTGATGACTTTCATATACGTCATAAACCATTTTTATATATTAAAAAAAAGAAGAAAAATATATACTAACATATTAGTATCATATGAAGAATATAAGACCTAAATATTTTATGTAAATATTTATATATAATATGGCTCAAAACATAAATTATTATATGTATGACAAGAAGAATAATTTATCTTAGCATGAACAATAATTTTTACCAGTACCTCCGTTAAATAATGCATATATATATTAGTTGCAAAATATAGCAAGACAAGAAAAAATATATATGGAAAAATTATGCTATATATATATCATGCACTGCTCCAGAAAAATATTATTTCAGTATAGAATCAATATGTTGCAATTAATTACTGCACCACTCTCAATAAAATATAATTAATAATATTAATGTATGAAGAAAATAACTTGAAAAATAATGAAGAATTAACTGAAGATAATGACGACAGTATGTATAAATATAAGAAAAATACGATGGTGGCAAAGGAAAAATGGATGGTCATGGAATGTTGGACACGCTTTGGTCAGTGTACCAAAGAAAATAAGAAATGTTGTGTGTTTGGTTTGTGGGTGAGAAGAAGAGATGGGAGGAGAAACACTTTTTATTTGTTTCTACCCACAACTAGGCCAAAAAATGATCGTGATAGTGACTGGTACATTACGAAGAATGGAGGCCAGCAAACGACCCAAAAGTGACCATCCTTACTTCACTTAAAATAATAAAAATATTCTTTTAATCTTGAAGATGATAAACTAAATATAAATTTGAAGAAAAGGTAAAGTTACCTGTGAAGTCCTTGGCAGATGATGAGTAGTAAATCCAGACACATATACAGGAATTAATACTCAAACTGGTTGAAGATTAATATTTATTTATTTATGAAATACTTGTATTTCTTTCATGAAAAAAATCGAATATCTTCTTTATAGAAAACATTTTTGTTTCTCATAAAAATTAAACATTTGTTTTATAGTAAAAACTTTACAAATGAAGATATATTTTTAAATTGATATATTCCAAACACAACCAACATTCTTCATTATAACATATTTTTTTGATATATCTTGACAGTATGAACTTGAAAAATTTCTCATAACACACAAAAGGAAAATAACATCATTTTCTTCAAAAAGAAACATCACTTAAATATATGTATGTTTTAAATATGTATATATTATCAGACGAGAATTTTATATAGATATGCACCAATACTTTCGATGGAACGCCCCGTGAATATTCAAATTTATTTGTATGAAGATGGGCCAAATAGCAAATTAAAATGACGAAAGAAATTATAAAGTCAATACGTTATGTAAATAGGTAAGATCACTTCTTGAAAGAACATTCTTCAACTCACGAAAGAAAATCTTCACCTCTGCATGCTTTTCAGAGTACGGAGATCACATGAAAAGATTATTGAAGAAACTTGAGCACAAAAAGCAGTTGAAGAAAATTATTAATGATGAGATGATAAAAATAAAATAAATATTTAGAAGACACATGACGACATTCTTCTTTAGTTATAAAGCTAACACGAGATCAACGAACAGAAGATCCATGGTGTGCCCTTATTTACACAATAATTTCGGGATGCCTTTGAAGGGGCCTTGCTCCTGGCGGCCTTAAAAAATCAACCTTTCCTGAAACCATGGCGTGATCATAGCAGCCTGAAATGTTGCCCGTATACAACGGTCGGGAGGGGCGCACGCACACATGCCCCGAAAAATTCCACCCAAAACTTCCAATCATCCGACCGCATCCATTACGGCAGGTGTCTAACAGCGCAACTGACGCAGGTGGCCGAGAGCCCAGGGGAAAAAGAGAAAAGGTTACTGGAATCCCAAACTACGCCAATTTGGCAGCGAGCGAAAGAGGGGGAGGTGACAAAATAAGCCAAGTTACGATGCAAAGTATGGAGAAATATGAATTTATTAAAAAGAGAATTGATAAACACCTAAAGAGGGGAGGCCAAAGCAGGTGGCCCTGTGCCGAATGACTTAAAATACGTCACCTGTGGAAACGAATTTGATAGGCTAGGGGTGTGTCCGAATAAACGGAAGTTCCACCCAAAGAACAAACGAGAATGTTCTCGAACGATCTCCAAAACCGGAAGGAATGATTTCGAACAGGATTTTACCGGCTTGGAACATTCGAAAGCTAAGTAAGAAAGAAAACATTACAGGCGACGAAATGAAAATACACGAAACCGAAATAAAATTTAAATTGAGAACATTAATAAAAAGGAAGGTGATATGAAATAAAATGGCTAATAAAATTGAATTATACTAAACATATGGGGGGTTATCGAGTAACCACCACATATTACCCAGGGTCCCCCAAAAGAAAATATTGGTGAGATGACAAAAATGACAATTTTCATCGAGACAATATTTTCTAACACATGTACAAATATACTAAATAATTACACAAAATAAATGTATCAGAAATAGTTATAGGAATATAAATAACTGTTTTACATGATGTTCAAATACTAAAAGAAAAATACTTATTGTTATGATAGTAATCCTTATATGTTAAAGTGGAAGGTATACAAAATTTCTTCCAGAAGTATCTATCATATATTAAAAAAAAATTTAAAGTCTATGTGCAAAACAACAGTCCTTAACTTTGACGAGTCTCTTGTTAGGCTGTGCAAAATGCACTATAACAGTAGAATGCTTTAGCATATGTCAAAATATTTGATTATACAATAATATGTATATCTATATTCTTAGTTGTCAACAAAATGAAACATATTGTAACTGTATATGAATCATACAATAACTATATATAAAATATATGGTTTCAAATAACACATGATAACTTGAATGAATTTGTAAGTTGAAAATTGAACAATAAAAAATATATATATAAATGGTGCAGAGAGATTAGTTAGGCTCTCATAAAAAAATATTTACTTATATCACCACATAGCCTTTTAAGCTTTCAATAAATCTTAAATGAATAACTTTAGTATTATTCAATAACACATTTTCGCAAAAAAATAAAATAATAAGTTGCAAAAAGAATGGCAACAAAAGCATGATATTATTTTTCAATAAAAATATCTTCAAAATGAATATAATAACTTTCAAAGAGAGAATCTTTACACTCTCATAAAGGAATATTCTTGAACATTTTCAATATAAATTGACAATAATTGCATAAATACCTTTAATACTATACTTCATTCAAAATAAACATAAAACATAAGATGTTTAATATTCTGAAAAAGGAAGGAACTTATATGAACATGTCAATCTTATATATGACTTGATAATGTCAACTTACAAAGAAAAATCAATTATGTCAAAATTTTATATAGAAGATATCTAGAACATATTTACTTGTAATTTTCAAACATTTTTTAAAAAAAAATTAAGTAAGTGATCACTTTTGCATTTGTCATAAATCAAGAATTTGCTTTATATAAATATATATAATGACTCATTCAACATCTTTGGATCCAAAGTATAAACACACAAAAGTATACAAAAAAAAATATATATACTACTTATGGTGAGTCATACACTTTCTATACTTCAACAAGAAGAGAAGAAATATTAGTATGAATAAGTTTATCATGCATTTTCTTTTCTTTTTTTTTTTATCAAACGAGGTTAAATGTTAAAGCATGCATGCATTGTAAAGAGAAGTCACAATAGAGAAAATAATTTGATGAGTACTCATCTTTATGTTTACCTTATATCAATTACAATTTCACCTTTCTTATTAGAATAAAACATTTGTCAAAAATCACTTTAAATGATGACATAATATTATAACAAGAATATAAAAAGACAAATTCTTTCTCCATTTTTTGCATCAACTATTGTAATTAAAGACTTTATAAGATTTAACAGTAGTAGAGTATAGCATACATGAGATTATATGTATGTATTGTAATAATTATGACTTATAGATAGATACAGTAAATAATAAAACTATTGAAAATCATACATACATCAAGAGGATGACTGCTGAATTGTATCAGGGAGAAGAAGACTTAAATAATGAAGAAAAAAAATAACAACAGCTGCCTGCAGCTTGGAGAAAAGAAAAAAAAAATTACATAGTGATTCTTCTTACTGGAGTATCAGTCTGGCTAGCTTAGACTGATTATACTACAAAGCAATAGTCATCCTGAAAAAGGAAAAAGAAAGTTAGTCTATTTCTTATACAGTTTATGATTGCGAGGGCGAAGATCATAATTTTTATATTGAGTGGACTTGTTTTTAACACCAGTATGAGTGCTATCAGGAGGAGCTTGTGACAGTACTGATTTACTTGAACAAGAAGATGTTTGTTGACACTTAGAAGAAGAAAGAATTGTAGGAGATGTGCTACATGCAGCATCATGATTTGAAACTTGAATAGAAGAGTGTTGTCTGACAGGAGTGGAGGATGCATTATCAACAGCTGATTGATCATGTGATGCATTTTCAGAAGAAACTGAAGGATGTTGCAGTGCTTCATTTCTCTTTTGAAGCTTCAAGATTCGATTAGTGTGAATCAACATAGGGGAAGCATGACTATTATTGGAATCTTGAATTTGAATGAGCACAGGAGAAATTATTTTCTTCACCACATATGGGCCTTGTATTTTCTTGTTAAACACATTGGGAAATTTTACGTAAACAATGTCATCAACATTGATGTTGGAAAACTTTAATTTTTCTCTGGATTTTTGGTACACCTTTTGTCTAGACGATTCGTTATTCTTGTAAGCTTGATAGTATATTTTTTCAATAACATCCATCAATTTATGAATTTCATATGCAGTATTGAGAATTTTCCATGAAACTTGAGTTTTATAATTGGAATAAATGTCGTTTATCTCTCTTCCAAAATGAAGAAGATTTGGAGAGAATTTTGTAGCTGGATGAGGTGTAGCATTATATATGGATTGGTGAATTTTTAGAGCAGTTGGTATATCACATCCTTGTGAAGCCATTGTGTTCACAGACGATTTTATTTGAGAATTGACTCGTTCGCTTAAACCGTTAGCTTGGGGATGGGCTACAGAACTATGCTCCAATTTAATGCCAAGCTTTTTGTTAAAATATGAAAACATATCACTCGTAAATTGAGAGCCATGATCAGTGAGAGTTAATTCGGGTTTTCCATGAGTGGAAATATAATGCAATAAGGCTTTTGTAACTGACTCAGCACTGATATTATTCAAGGCATATAATTCTAAATGACGAGAGAAATGGTCTATCATGGTCAACACATATTGACGATTTCTCAATGGGCCGAGTAAATCCATAGAGACCTTTTGATTGGGAGCAGTTGGGAGTGGTGCAGGTAGGTATGGAGCAGTGTTTTTTTTATGATTCTTATTTACTAAACAAATTTCACAAGAGTTGACATAATTAATGGTATCAGAAACAAGGGTTTTCCAGGTAAATCTTTTCTTTAAATTAACAATGGTTTTATGAATTCCAGTATGAGTAATATGAGCAATTCTTAAGGCTTTTGCTCTAAGTGACACAGGTAAAACAGCTTTGTGTAGCTCGATATCTTCTGAAGAGAAATGACCATTATAGCAAAGTAACTCATTACTTGGATTAATATAGTAGCCATTTAAACTTTTAGATTTTTTGTTATTTTTAAGATCTTCATAAATTTGTTTAATTTTTGGGTCCTTTTGTTGTTCAGAGAAGATGGTGTGATCAAGAATTTCTAATAATGGATCTTGATTATTATCATTATTAGGAGGTGAAGAATCACTCAGAAGATGACATGTGTGGTGTATTTTGTCAACTAAACCACATGGAAAGTGAGGAATGTCATTAAGTAAATCATTTTGATTATCAACAATAGGTAAAGGTTCTTGTGAAGTAATAAGATCTGGATTATTATTGAGATCTTCAGTAGGAATGTGAGGTGTTCTACTCAGAAAATCTGCTAACACATTCTCTTTGCCTGGTACATGCTGGAATGTGTACGAATATTCTGACAGTTCTAACATCCAACGAGTAGTAATATCAGCAGGTGATGTAGCTTTTTTATAATTATTAAGTGGCTTTGCATCAGACAATAGAATAAAGGGTCGACCAAAAATATAGTATTTAAAAGCAGTTATGCCTTTGTAAATGGCATAGAGTTCCAGTTTGATGGCAGGGTAGTGCCTTTCTGATTGAGAGAGAGTTTTGGAATAATAGGAGATGGGTTTAAGTTCACCATCAAATTTTTGCATAAGAACAGCTGAAATTGCTGTCTTTGATGCATCTGTATTAACATAGAACGTTTCATTCCAGTTTGGGAGATTGAGCATAGGTTTATGGAAGAAAATGTCTTATAATTTTTTAAATGCATTTTCTTGTTCAGATTTCCAAGAAAACTTATTTTTAGGTTTGGTGACTTCAATGAGAGGAGTAATCAATTTAGAAAAATTAGGTATAATTGATCTATAAAATGAACACAAACCGATAAAACTCTTTGTTTGCCTCTTGGTTTTAGGCGTTGGAAAAGAAGTGATTTTTAAAATATTACTTGTAATAGGAAGAATTTTATGATCTGTGAGTTGGAAACCCAAAAAGTTAATGCTTGTTTGCATGAATGCACATTTTTCAGGAGACAGAGTAATGTTATTAGCAATGAGAGTGTCTAATAGTTTTGTGAGTTTCATGGACATTTCTTCAAATGAATTAGCACCCACTACAATATCGTCTTGATATGCATAACAGGAATCAATTTGAGATAATTGAATAACAGAGTCGATTAATTGTTGGAAAGTGCTGGCGGCCGTCTTCAGGCCAAATACTAGACGTAAATAGGTAAAAATTCCCCATGGAGTAGTAAAACTAAGTTTATCTTGCATATCTTTAGGTACAGCAATTTGCCAATATGCAGAGGGTAAGTCAAGAGTGGTATAATATTTAAATTTTGACAACTGCACCAATAGATTTTGAATTCTAGGAAGAGGATATGATGATGGGATTATAATCGAATTTAACAATCTTAAATCAAGAGCCAAACGATACTTTTGAGGCTTAGACATATCAGTTCTCTTCTTTTTAACAAGAAGCATGGGACACGCCCAAGATGAATTTGATCTCTCAATAATACCAGCGTTCAACATTTGATTAATTTGGTCAAGAGCTTCTTGCTCGAGTGCTTGTGGTACAGGAAAAGGTAATGTTTTTACTGGATGAGAATTTAACATGGTAAACTGAGGATTGACCAGGTCAGTATGACCTAAAGTGTCAAGAGATTTCGAAAAGGCAAGCGCTTTACTACATAATAATTTTGTTAAAGCTTCCCTTTCATGAGGAGGTAAATGTTTAAGATCAAAGTCATTTGGAGATAATTCTTGAATACGTTTTCTTTTAATCTCTTCAGATGGCAAAATTAAATTACAGTATTCGTTTTCAAATTCTAAATCAAAAGAGTATTCTTCAATATCTTTTTCATCTACATTGATACATTCACCAATAATTGAATTTTTATTTAAATGAATATCGAGCTTTGATATATTCTGACATACAACCAAAAATAAATCATTTTGAATTGAAGATTTTGAGTGCAATGATTGATGTAACACAAGACCTTTATTTTTTAAATTGGGTTTGAAAACAAAATATTCAGATGGAGGATTGAGATACTTAACATGTAAATAAACAAACGAATTAGGAGGTATTAATTCTCTATTAAGTAATTGTACCATGTTGGAATTCACCAAGACCTTATTACCATAATTTAAATTAGTTTGCTTTTCACCAACATAGCTATCATCATTAGTATTCTCAGATGAGAAATTCTTGCTAGGAATATTATTATCATTATTAGACACATAATTCACCATATTACCATAATCAGTTGGAAAATAATTAGGAAAATAAGTAAAATTACCATCAATATAAGGATTATGAAAATTCATAGCAGAATGAGCCATATTATTTGTACACAAACCATTATTTTGAACATTATAATTGTAAGGATAGGTTGTATAATTGTTGGACAACTGTAAATTTGAATTATCATACCTTGCACAAGTATTATCAATGTAAGTATCACTCGTTAGATTATTTGACATAGATTCTTCATAATAAGGCATTTTGTGTGCATCGAGAGAATATGGTACATTTGAATTCACATAATTATATTCAGAATTCATAAAATAGCAAGTAGGAGATTCATTATAACTTTGAAAAGGAATGTGTTTGTCCTTAATTAGGATAGACTTAAAACTTGGAGAAATAGTAATAGAATGCTTGTTAATAAACTCAAAGCCAAGTATAGCTTGAAAGTGAACATTTTGAATTTTTGTAAGGTAAAATACATGATGAAAAAAATATTTATCAATTTTAAATGCTATCTCTATGCATCCTTTGAAAAAAACCTTAGAATTTATGGTTGACACGGATACATTCCTGGATAAAAATTTGTAATGAAGCCTGGATTTAATGCTATTAAAGCATTCTTCATCCAAGAGAGATAAACTTGATCCAGTATCTATTAATGTGGAGATTTCATTATGTTGAACATTTATTAGGATGCATGGAAGAACATAAGAGTTGTTAAAAGAACTGCATATGACATGATTTTCTTGTATGTCATCGTTGATTTGAAAATTTTGTTTGGAAGGCAAAGAATTATATGAAGAAGAAGATTTGTTAAATTTAGATGTCATAGGAGATGTTTGGACAGCTGTGGATGACACTAAAGTGACTGACGAGCGTTTGTCCAATTGTTGATGTTTGTTGTTGTTGTCAAAGTGTACTGACCCTGAATGAGAATTACGGGAGAGAAGGCGGTCAGTAGAACCAGTCTCCCTTATTTGTTTAAATGATAAACATTGTTGTTATTTTCAGAAGAAGAAGAGGTGTGGCCTTTCTTTCTGTAAGGGTGAGACGAAATTTGAGTTGAAGAGTTTTGATTAGAATTACTAATAATGTTTTTGAATTTGTAGCATGAGTCCATACGATGATTAAATTTCCCACAGAACGCACACTGCACAACATCTCGTCTGTGATAAAAGGATGTAGAATTTTTTTTGTGAGAAAACTTATCAAAGGTGGGTTGATAAGGACGATTCCGGTAAAAATTACGTTGATGAAAATTATTGTTACGTTTATTTGTAGCCTCTTGTCTCGGTGGAGAAGGCGAAAATGTCCTAGGTCTTCTTTGAAAATTACGAGAAGAATGAGAACTGTCCTTTTGAGTTTGTAAAGGAGAGTAGTTGGTTTGAGAATTGTGATAAATTTTATCCTTCGTATGCTTTATAGGAGTTTTATGAAGAGTATTACTAGAATTATCGTGGACATTTTCAGAATCGATACAATAGGCTTGATTAAAATTCTCATAAGATTTTTTAGGGGGAGAGTCATATATATTTTGAAGAAAAGTTGCTCGTTCAAGAGCTAATTCGAAGGACGTAATATTTTCTTCTAAGATTTTACGTTTGATTTGTTTAGGCAAAGCCTCAAGAAAATGAGTAAACTTTAATGAATTAAGAGCAGAAAGATCCAATTTTGGATAAGCAAGTCGAAGTTGTTTATCCAACCGAAAAGCAAAATTTTTAACTGATTCATTTGAATCTAAGGTCAAGTTCTGTAAAGATTTTAGAGAAACAGATTTTTTTGTGGGTAAGAAATAGTCTATAAATGCCTTTCGAATTTCACTAAAATTAGAGTTCTTGAGCTGTGACTGAGTTTCAAGAAAGAAGAGTAAGGCGGTGCCCTCAAGTTTTGATTTAAGGAGAACAAAAAGTTCCTTGTCTGTAAAGTTATTTAGTTCCTGTAAGTCAGATAATTGATCGAAGAAAAATTCTACAGTCTGAGGGTTACCGTCGAAAGGTTGGATTGCAATATTTAGTTTGGCTTTTGGAGGCATGATGAAAAATTTAATATAAGAGCTCAATATATGACATGATAAATTTGGTTATTGACTGGTCTTGTGATGAATAATATATATATAAATTGACCCGTTATTTAAAATATTGATGACTTTCATATACGTCATAAACCATTTTTATATATTAAAAAAAAGAAGAAAAATATATACTAACATATTAGTATCATATGAAGAATATAAGACCTAAATATTTTATGTAAATATTTATATATAATATGGCTCAAAACATAAATTATTATATGTATGACAAGAAGAATAATTTATCTTAGCATGAACAATAATTTTTACCAGTACCTCCGTTAAATAATGCATATATATATATCATGCAAAATATAGCAAGACAAGAAAAAATATATATGGAAAAATTATGCTATATATATATCATGCACTGCTCCAGAAAAATATTATTTCAGTATAGAATCAATATGTTGCAATTAATTACTGCACCACTCTCAATAAAATATAATTAATAATATTAATGTATGAAGAAAATAACTTGAAAAATAATGAAGAATTAACTGAAGATAATGACGACAATATGTATAAATATAAGAAAAATACGATGGTGGCAAAGGAAAAATGGATGGTCATGGAATGTTGGACACGCTTTGGTCAGTGCACCAAAGAAAATAAGAAATGTTGTGTGTTTGGTTTGTGGGTGAGAAGAAGAGATGGGAGGAGAAACACTTTTTATTTGTTTCTACCCACAACTAGGCCAAAAAATGATCGTGATAGTGACTGGTACATTACGAAGAATGGAGGCCAGCAAACGACCCAAAAGTGACCATCCTTACTTCACTTAAAATAATAAAAATATTCTTTTAATCTTGAAGATGATAAACTAAATATAAATTTGAAGAAAAGGTAAAGTTACCTGTGAAGTCCTTGGCAGATGATGAGTAGTAAATCCAGACACATATACAGGAATTAATACTCAAACTGGTTGAAGATTAATATTTATTTATTTATGAAATACTTGTATTTCTTTCATGAAAAAAATCGAATATCTTCTTTATAGAAAACATTTTTGTTTCTCATAAAAATTAAACATTTGTTTTATAGTAAAAACTTTACAAATGAAGATATATTTTTAAATTGATATATTCCAAACACAACCAACATTCTTCATTATAACATATTTTTTTTTGATATATCTTGACAGTATGAACTTGAAAAATTTCTCATAACACACAAAAGGAAAATAACATCATTTTCTTCAAAAAGAAACATCACTTAAATATATGTATGTTTTAAATATGTATATATTATCAGACGAGAATTTTATATAGATATGCACCAATACTTTCGATGGAACGCCCCGTGAATATTCAAATTTATTTGTATGAAGATGGGCCAAATAGCAAATTAAAATGACGAAAGAAATTATAAAGTCAATACGTTATGTAAATAGGTAAGATCACTTCTTGAAAGAACATTCTTCAACTCACGAAAGAAAATCTTCACCTCTGCATGCTTTTCAGAGTACGGAGATCACATGAAAAGATTATTGAAGAAACTTGAGCACAAAAAGCAGTTGAAGAAAATTATTAATGATGAGATGATAAAAATAAAATAAATATTTAGAAGACACATGACGACATTCTTCTTTAGTTATAAAGCTAACACGAGATCAACGAACAGAAGATCCATGGTGTGCCCTTATTTACACAATAATTTCGGGATGCCTTTGAAGGGGCCTTGCTCCTGGCGGCCTTAAAAAATCAACCTTTCCTGAAACCATGGCGTGATCATAGCAGCCTGAAATGTTGCCCGTATACAACGGTCTGGAGGGGCGCACGCACACATGCCCCGAAAAATTCCACCCAAAACTTCCAATCATCCGACCGCATCCATTACGGCAGGTGTCTAACAGCGCAACTGACGCAGGTGGCCGAGAGCCCAGGGGAAAAAGAGAAAAGGTTACTGGAATCCCAAACTACGCCAATTTGGCAGCGAGCGAAAGAGGGGGAGGTGACAAAATAAGCCAAGTTACGATGCAAAGTATGGAGAAATATGAATTTATTAAAAAGAGAATTGATAAACACCTAAAGAGGGGAGGCCAAAGCAGGTGGCCCTGTGCCGAATGACTTAAAATACGTCACCTGTGGAAACGAATTTGATAGGCTAGGGGTGTGTCCGAATAAACGGAAGTTCCACCCAAAGAACAAGCGAGAATGTTCTCGAACGATCTCCAAAACCGGAAGGAATGATTTCGAACAGGATTTTACCGGCTTGGAACATTCGAAAGCTAAGTAAGAAAGAAAACATTACAGGCGACGAAATGAAAATACACGAAACCGAAATAAAATTTAAATTGAGAACATTAATAAAATGGAAGGTGATATGAAATAAAATGGCTAATAAAATTGAATTATACTAAACATATGGGGGGTTATCGAGTAACCACCACAACGTCTAATTAGAGAACTGGTTAATTCTGTTTTCTATTGGATGCAAGCAGATTTCGATGACGTTTTTGTATTTTCAATATTGCGGTGGTTTTTTGCCATGTGCTTTTAGTATATTCAGTTTGAATATTTTTTCAAGAAATATAGCTTTATTCTGGAAAATATATTCATCAGCTTTGATCTCACATGCATTTCAAATAACTTATTCCTTTTTTCACACTGGATGCAAATGGATTTCAAGGGCATTTCAGTACCTTCAATTTTCGACTTCTGTTTCATGCTGAGCTCTTGGATTATTTTTTTTCCCACGATAATAGTGTTTAATGATGCGAAACACTCTCACTAGGTGGTAGTATAAATTTGGCACCTCCTATATTCCCGCGCCGGGACGACCGCTCCCTTGCCCCCCCCCATTCTCCCGCCCTTTTGCATGGCACTACCCTCTCAGAAATGCATGCTGTATCTCAGCCCCCTCTGAAATGACAAGTCTAGATAATCTACTGCTAGCATAAATGTCAACTGCATGTGATGTGTGTAGCATATTACTAACACATTTATTAAGGGGGTCCCTCCTCCGGAAATTTTGTGTTTTTAATGATCAAAATGTGCAATTTCTCCCCCCTCCCCGGAGCCACGGAAATACCTCCCGGAGAAAAGTGTCTGAATTCAACACTGCATTTATTAATTAACATTCAAAAAACAATTTATTGTGTTTTATTTATTAATAATTCACTATTTATGCCTGTGAGGGGGGGGAGCAATTTTAAAGTTAAAATTCAAATTTGCAGGTCTGAGCCTTAAATCGTTTTAATACATCGGAAATCCGATTTAAATATTGGTCTTGAATAGATACATCTGACATCGCGATGTAGCGAAACGATATAGCCCTGATTTAACGCTTACATCGGAAATCCGATTTAACTATTGGTTTTTACTAGATACATCGGACGTCACGATTTAGCCAGTTCTTAAATCGCGATGTAGTGAAACGATGTAGCCTTGCCTCAATGCTTTCCGATCTAGGAAAAAGGCGATGTAAGAGAAAGACGATTTAGGGAAAACAGAGCAAGTATGTGTTATATCGATTTAGCAGGGTGAGGACAGGACCGTAGCTAGAAGTGAATAATAGGGGGGGGGGGGGTCAAGAAAATGTAGGGGGGGGAGCTTATTTGTTTTTTATCTTTCTCTGACACAAACAGATAAATGAGTGCATATTCACAATTGTAGATACTATGTTTCTCATTAAACTGTTGTAATAACTTCATTTTATGCTAAATAAAGTACATGATGATAAAAATTTTGAGTCTATAACTGGTGAAAAATTAAACATCATGTTAGCTTCATAAGTACAAATAGGATGAGGGAGTGCTGAAACGCTTATTTTAGATACAACTTAGTAATTCTGCAAAACTGTGAAAGGGCCTCAAAATTAAATTAAATTTTTGAACAGAATTTCATTTGCATTTTCGGAAGAGAAATTCATCGAGTGACCTTGAAATTTTTTTCAGGGGGGGGGGGGGGCTGAGCCGCCCATAGCGCCCCCTATGTGTCAAAACAATGTAGCAGGATTTGATTTAATACAGATAAAAATTAGCGGCTGACACTTGCCATGCGGTAATTAAAGATATAAAACTGGCGATAAAAATTTATTTTTTCGATCGCGAAGTGAAATGCAGCTTTTTTCATGGAAATACACATCTCTGCATTGATTACATTTGATTAGAAAAGTGGTTATTTCTTTTCCCTTCTGGATACAAACAGATTTCAATGATTTAGCTGTATTTTCAATATTTTTTTTTTTTTTGTCATATTCTTTTAGTGTATTCAGTTGGAATTATTTTTCCAAGAAATAAAAGTTTTATTTTGGAAAATATATTAATTCATCAGGTTAGATTTCACATGCATTTCAAGTAAATTTATTGGACATCGATCGCCACCTTAGTCGTCACTCACCAAGTGGCGATTAAAAAATCTATTTTCAATCGCCAAAGTGAAATGCAGTTTTTTTTTATGGAAATATACATCTTTACATAGATTACATCTAATTAGAAAAATGGTTATATCTTTTTTCTACTGGATGCAAACAGATTTCAATGACATGGCTGTATTTTCAATATTTCGTTTTCTTTGCCGCATTCTTTTATCTATTTCAGTTGGATGTTTTTTTCAAGAAATACAGTTTTATTTTGCAAAATATATTCATCAGATTTGATTCCATATGCATTTCAAGTAATTTATTGGTCATCGATCGCCACTCTAGTCATCACTCGCCAAGTGGCGACTTAAAATAATAATTATTGATCGCCAAGTGAAATACAATTTTTTTCATCAAAATATGCTTATCTACATTGATTACGTCTAATTAGAGAACTGGTTAATTCTTTTTTCTACTGGATGCAAGCAGATTTCGATGACGTTTTTGTATTTTCAATATTGCGGTGATTTTTTGCCATGTGCTTTTAGTATATTCAGTTTGATTATTTTTTCAAGAAATATAGCTTTATTCTGGAAAATATAGTCATCAGCTTTGATCTCACATGCATTTCAAATAACTTATTCCTTTTTTCACACTGGATGCAAATGGATTTCAAGGACATTTCAGTATCTTCATCTTCAATATTCAATGTCTGTTGCATGGTCAGCTCTTGGATTATTTTCCCCCCCAAGATATACTGTTTAATGAAGCAAAATACACTCACCAGTATAGATGCCAACTGTATTTAATGTGTGTAGTGCATTAAAAATACATTTATTTATTAATTAAAATCCAAATAACATTTTATTGTGTTTTATTTGTAACTGATTCACTATTTATGTCTGAGAAAAATAGAAAAAAGTCTTAAGGTTAAAATCTAAATTAATCCATTCTTAGTTTATATTTTTATGCATTATTTTGATGAAAATTTATTTTTCATATGTTTGTGTAACATTAGAATAGTTTTAATTAATTATTTAATTAAAAATATTTTAAGAGGGTTCTGTAATGTTTCAGGTAATTTGTTTTTACAGCAGAATGAGGGAGCATTCAACGGATTTTTCTGTAGATTTGTGGTTTTCTACTTTTTTTGTCATTTACTTATCATTAAAAAGATATATTTAAGATTGTTTTATTACTAATCTTACAGAAGCCAAAGCTCTCAAAAAAATCAGCAACTTTGGTAATGCGGCCTTTCAATCTTTCTCCATTCACTATATGAATGTCAACATTTATATTAATCATACTTTATTATAATCTAAAAATTAAAAAAAAACCTTTTTCTTAAATCTCTCCCTTCTTCCCTCCTCTTTTTTTAAACTATTATTCTTCTGATGATAAATGAACAGCTAAATTTATCAGTGAATCTGCTTCTTACTTCAATAAGTTTTTAACTTACTTCAATAAGTTTTTAACTCAGTGTCTGTAAAAGCAAGTGCATGCATGTTATTAGCAATGAAGTGCTATTTGAGCTCCCCTACTCAAGTAATTTAGATTGTAGCATCCAAAACAAGTCAGACACAATGAAAAAATCATTTTTTATTTTATTTCTTTAAGGATGAGTTGATAAAAAATATTAAAATAGATCACTTATTAAAAAAAAACATTCTTTTTTTGTGTGTGTGTGTGTGTAAAATATATATTTTTTAGTTATTTGAATAATTAAATGCTAAATTAATACAAGTGCGGGAGGGGCGGGGCCCATAAAGCCCATATTTTGTTACTAAAAATTAAATGATAGGTTTCGTATTATAAAGGGTAAAATTAGTGCTAAATCGCGATTTAGCACTAAATCGCGATGTTAGATGGATGATAAATCGATTTAAGAAATCTCTACATCGCCCATTCCTAGCCACCACTCAGTGACGTCACATGGTGACTGAGATGTGACTTTATTAAAAAATTTTAGAAAATTATAAATATCCTTCGAAACATGCTATTTACTTTTAAAAACATGTTTCTGGCGATTTAAATATCGTTGCATTTGTCACAGTTTAGTTACAATTTTAATTTCAAATTAGTCACAAATGACACATTTTTCACAAATTTGTCACATTGTGACCACTTTGTGAAACGTCACAAACGAGCTCTAAAACGGCCATAACGTCTTCACATTTTAGTCACTGTGACTTCACATCGACTTCACGTGACGTCACATCGACAGTCGATGGTCACAAAGTCACAAAGTGACCTTCACAACGACGTCGCAGTGACGTCACCATGCTTTACGAGTAGTGGTGCCCAAAGCATTTGACGTCCCGATTTACAAAGTACACTTGACAACACTTTTCGTGAGTGATTGTCACTTCTTCAGTGGAAAGGGATAAATAACAAAAAAGGTTTTAAGTACAAGGTACAACAGAATGTAGAAAAATATTTCTTTTTGTTTGTTATATCGATAGTCTGTATCAGTGAACCCCATTTTTTTTCTTTTAAGTACCTCTTTCTTAGTTTTTTTTTTCGAAATACGCCATTTCCCATAAACACATAAACATGTCATACTTATCCGTCCATTCAAGATGCATTTTTCCATTATAAATCTTATCACAACCATCTAATATAACGATTTTCATTGATATTTCCATGCATTCTAAAACTAATATAGCTTTCTATAATACAAGCCAAATATAAAAACAAAAATAATGCAGAAATTTTTTTTAACCGTTTGGACTCCGGAGCCTCTTACAAAAATTTTATTGGGTCGGTACCACTTTTTTAAAAGAAGTTTCCTTGAAGTACACAAATTTAAATGTGCTATACTTCAATAAGGCAAATTTTATTTTCCTTTATTACTACTGCCAAAAATAAATTTTTAAAGGTAAGAATGATGTCGCCGTGGCGGCAAAATCGAATTACAAAAGGTTAAAAATAATGTGATGATTATGAATCAACAGCTACAAAGAAAAAAGTTATGTGCTTTTAAATAAACCCTTTTTGTAATTTCTGCCATTACCGATACTATTTTCATGTATCCCTAGGAGGCTCATCACATTCCTAGATTATGAACCATATGCTAGTCTATACCTATTGAAATGGCTTTTTCTATGAAAAATAAATAGGATTGCAACATTTTTGTAATTCGAGCAGTGCATTAATTTTAACGGTTATGACTATGGCTAGTTGGTCCTCCATGAATTTGAAAAAAATCCACCGGAAGGTGGCGCTGCAATAGCGAATTTTGTGCAATTTTCAAAATTGTACCGACTAAAAGTATATGACGTTATGCATCGAATTGAACCAAATTTTTTGTGTAAGTAGATGGTTATGGCTAGTTGGTCCTCCCTGAATTTGAAAAAAAATCCGCCGGAAAAGGGCGCTGCAATAGCCAATTTAATGCCATTTTCAATATTGCACCACCTAAAAGTGTATGAAGTTAGTCCAAGAACTGAACTAAAATTTTTTTATATAATTATTTCTTGGTAAGGCAAATAGGTCCTCTCTGAATTAAAAAAAAATCTGCCTATCATTCTATTGTTTATCGGCTCGTGTAGAGACGGAAATTCGTTTTTACTCCGATTAATTTATTGAAGCAGAAATTAAAAATTAAAAACAAAGTTCGTAAGGTACTGAATTAAAATTATTAAAATATTAAAATAAGTAACTATTTTTTAAAAATATTAAACTGTACGTATGAGATAGAAGAAAGTTTTGGGATTGGCATATCCAACTAGTTTAATTTTAGCAAGCAGGTGTTCCTACAATTTTAACATAGTCCACCTAAAGGAGCACTGTAACTGCGATTTTCGTACCATTTTACATGTTGTACCATCGAAATGGTACGGAGTTAAACATTGAATAGAACCAATTCCTTTGCGTAAGTATTTGACTCTTGCTAGAAGGTCATTTCTGAACTTGAAAAAAAATCCGCTGGAAGGGAGCGCTGCAACAGCTATTTTTGAGGCATTTTGAAAATTGTACCGCAGAAATGTGCATGGTATTAAGCATACAATTGATCAATGTTTTTTCTGTGAATATTTGATTTTGGTCAGCAGATTTTCCATGAATTTGATAAAAATCCGCCATTAGGAGGAGCTAAATATGCAATGTCTGTGTCATTTTCATTACTGCAGCATCAAAAAGTATATGAAGTTATGCATAGGACTGAACTACATTTTTTGTGTATGATTACATTTGGGTATGGCAAGCGGGTTCCCCCTAAATTTGAAAAAAAAACTGCATTTTCAAATGCCAGATAAGGATACATGTCTGTTCAATAAATGTAGTTTGATAAAGTATACAAGGTTTTTTACTTTCGTTTAGCTTAAAGTAAGATTATCCCTTTTTTTCGCCAACAGTTTACGCTACGATAACAAAGGATTGGAACAATTCAACAAATAGATAGAAGAAATCAGTATCTTTTGCCCTACAAAATGATGCTTCATCATTCATGAAATGGAGTTAAAATGTAAGACACTGCCTAACCACTACAAAAGTACCGGCAGTTTATGTCTAGTTAGACCTTGAATGTCTAAATAAATGCAACCTTCATCTGTGGGTGACTTTTTTGTGGTTTCGTTGTGGTTTTTATTATTTTCCCTTTTTGAAGTACAGAAATCTTTCCTTAAAATCCATCTTCGCTTTTTTCATTGTTGAGTCTTCCCGTTTTTTGTCAATAACCACAAATAGTTGAAGAGAGAAGGGCGACAATTGCTCTTGGAGGAGAGAATATTTGAAGAAAACATCAAGCACAGCTTTAGAACTCACAGCTATACGCGACTCACACTGATTCCATCTCAGTTGAAAGCAGCGTGGATAAATGATTTTCAGAAATCTCACGACAGATGGAATCTTTGAACTGGGCCTCTGTTGAAGGGGATGAACAGTACAGAAATAATTTTAAACAGCTCCGCAACAAAAAGTCGACCAGATTGAGATCTGGTGATCATAAAGGTCATGCAATCTTGCAACATAATCATATTTATCTTTCTTCAAAAAAGGTACTTAATGGGATTTTTTTACTAGATTGGCATAGATATTTTTTTACTAGATTGGCGGTATGCTGCGGTGCGACATACTTCATAAAGCTGATTATATACAACACACATCTTTAATTTAATGTGAATATGACTTTGTCGTGTGAAAATAGTGATCTAATACTAAGCTTTTACTGTGTACGTTTTCGAGCTCAATATTACAAATGGTTCTTCAAAGAAGAATGGTATGAAAATGAAACATGAGGTGAAGATACATCAAATTGTGGACTTGGCTGGATGCGAGGACATAGCCGCGTATGCATTATGATTAGACTTCATTGGGATACGAGTGATGTCGCAGTTGACATTCTCGTGTACTGTGAATTGCGTCTCATCCATCCAAAATACGTTGGACATCTACTGAGCGCAATAGCCCATTCGGATAATGATTCCGTCATATGAATTATCCATTTGTAACTTCTATAATGTGTTTCAAAATACATTATATCCTATTTTACAATCTGCACAAAGTGATGGGCATAGATTATTATTATTATTATTATTATTATTATTATTATTATTATTATTATTATTATTATTATTATTATTATTATTATTATTATTATTATTATTATTATTATTATTTTCTGGGGTATGACTGGAATCTCTGCTGCCGGCCTCTCCCTGTAATTTTACAAGAATATTTTAAACAGTGTATATATTTCGATAACATCGATACGAGGGCAAATAATTTATGCGCGAGCTAATGCGTTTCAATATAATACTTTAATTGCTGCTTACTTATGTATATATTTTATCATTTTTACACTAATGTGTAGTTCTTTAATAAATATTGCAAAATTAAAATTGTTTCACTTAGGAGAAAAAAAATGGCATTACAAAAACAATTCATAAAACTGTATTTAAGCTAAATGATAATTTATGGTCTTGAACACAACTTTTGAGCATTATTATGTCTAAAAATCTTTCTACATCGTTCAACATTTAGTGTGATTAATATTCAGTTCATATTCTATACATAAATTAAAACTTCATCAAATAACATATAGAATAAAACACATGTTTAACAGTTGTGCAATCACACCAAGGGCTTAAACATTCAAATAATCACAATGAAATAGGTTGCTATAAATATTCAATTTTTGCAATTTCTCATCCTCATATATGCCTATAAATAAGTATTGATTTGGATAAATTACAAAACTTTAGTTTCATACATAAGTGATAGCTTATATGAAAAAAATGTGTCTATTGCGGAGAATCAAAATAATAATATATTACAAGTTTTAAAAAATTTATTAGTTTTCAAATAAATATTTTTTACTTATATATTGTACACTATGGACTATATTATGTATGGAGAAAATCTCAATCTTATTGCGATTTAATTTACGTTTGAAGAAAAAACTTTACCATAAATTTCTCTTTTAAAACTATATTTATAAAATTCACAAATCATTACACTTTTAAATTGCAATGAAGATACAATAATTTTAAATCAGTCATTTACTAGTTGTTTTACGAAAGCAATTTACATTATAAAGTTAATTACCACTGTTAATAAAAAATAATTTATTACTAATTTTAAGAAAATACAATAAACTCGTCTAGCGCGAAATCGATCAGAACCAAGAAAATTTTCCACGCTAGATAATATTTTGCCTTAGACAATATTTACTATATGTGTATGGACTTTAACGGACTTTGAAAACTTTCCGAATTTAACACATTTCCGTCTTACACAGAGTCCGCCTTAAAGAGATTTTTCTATATTATTAATTAATACATTAGTTAATTATATTAAAAAATGAAAATTTATCATGGAATTCTAATCGTCAAATGAAAAAATGTGCTGGAGAAAAAAAATGCTTATTGAAATAGCGTTTTATATAATAAAACCATTTACATGTACTTTTAAACTTTACACAAATAGTATGTTACACGTGTTTTATAAAAATGAATAATATTTCACATAATATAGAAATTATTAAGTGCAATCAATTTGTTTTGTGAAATAAGGGATAATAATGTATTTTATGTCTTTCTTTTCCTTCTTCCGTAATTAAACGTGAAATATCTTTATATTTCCAACTTATTATATGAAATCAGTGATAAATCATTGCTTAATGATACTGCACATAAATAAGTATTTTATTTTTATTTTTCTCTACATCATTAAAAGAAATGACTTACCCCTGTTTGAATTACCTTTTATGGTTAGAAAAAAGCGAAAGATTCCGCTGTATCAGCAAATTGTTTTCTTACTCATTGTTCATTATCGAAAACGATTTTTTAAACAAAAGATTGTTTTTATGTTAAAAAGCGAGATTTAATATTTCCTTTCATTCATGTCATTAATGGGATGAACCAATAATAAAAGTTATTGAAAAAAATTAAAAAAACAAATATTCAGTGAAATCTTTTATGGTTTAAATGTACCTGCAATTCATTTATAAAAACCCTTCCTGACATAAAAAGGATTTCTTTTGTTATGAGGTATAAGGTATTTTTTCCTTGCAAGTGACAGAGATACATTTCTGTTAAAATTAAAAACAATTGAAGCATATATTAAAAATATACATTATTTTAAAAATAATAATAATTCGACTGACTGCAAAAATTTATTTTTAACGAGTATGAGTATTTAAAGTCGTTCAGCTCGAAACAAATATGAGTAACACTAACTTAAAAAAATTCATTTATGGTCATAAAACCCATGATTTAATATTCCTCAAAATAAATTTTCCGCAATCATTAACGAAATTAAGGATCGGAAGGTTGATATATATTAAAAGGTACGTTTGTAAATTTTCGTTTGGCAACAGCATTTTAATTAATTTCTTTTAGATTTAAAAGAGTAAAAATTATTTATTGTTGCTAATTGTTAAGAGTAAAAATTGTTATTTTTAAGAATAGATTATATGTAAGAGATTTCTGTAAAGTCTTATAGGATGATTCCATACATATACAAATTTTACAAAAATTTCGACTATACAAAGTTTTGTTAAATAAGTTCTATTTTATTTTCATTTATATTTTGATTAAACAGATTTTAAAAATTACACGCTTTATCGTGATATGAATTTTAATTAACTTTATCAACATCCCTAAAAAAGAAAATATCGATATATTTTTTTTCTTTTACATTTATACTGTGTAGCATGAAGTTAATTAAAATTTTCAGCATAAATTAAAAGAAAAAGGAAAAAGAAAGATTTCTTTATTTTTTTAAGTATTTTATTTATGAAACTCAATTTCTAACTTAAAATACGTAATGAATACATACATAAAATAAATAAGATATTAGAACATATATATATATATATATATATATATATATATATATATATATATATATATATATATATATATATATATATATATATATATATATATATATATATATATATATATATATATATATATATATATATATATATATTATACATATAAGAACAGAGTTTATTAAGGATTCTGCTTTTTTATTTCATTGATATACCAATTTTCTGGTACTACTTGGTTATCCCGTCTATTAAAAAAACTATAATATTAAATATCAGTAATGGATCGTGAATGTTTGACCGGGTCACCAATGTTGAGAGAGAGTGAATTAGGCATCGATGGGATTTCAACCAAGGATCTCAATATGAGGAGGTGAAAATGTCAGCGTCAAGCAAAAAGCCAAGCCAGTTACTCTAAGCTATAAACTCGCTTTATACTAGTCAAGTACGATGAGATTACTACAATCATATACCAGACTACAGAAAACATTTAAAGTGCATTTAATGATGAAAATTGAAGAAGGGGTATTTTTAACTGTTCTATTAGTTTCTTAACTGAAGTGAAATTTTGCGTACTATGTTTTATACATTAAATATGTAGATCAGGTACATAGTTTCATACTAAAATTAGATTTTACTTCGTTTATGGATTACAAATGCTCAGATTGAGTTTTCAAGTGTGCTATTTATTTTACAAATTAAACGTATTTTTTTATATTATTAAGCTGTCAACTGCGTTAACTATGCTTGCTGAATGATTTTACATTATTGTTTCAATGATCTATTAGTTTTTCCTTCCTGTTCCATAAATGATCGTTTCAGGTGTTTAAAAAAATCTATATATTTCTTTGACAACGTTGATTTATAAAGATTCTTAATAAAGTCTATTAATATTTAAATTTTAAATAATATTTTAAATTCTTGCTTGTTTTTGTTTAAATAACTTCCTCTATGTATATGATCTATATATTTAATGTATTAAAAATAGATGAACAATTTATACTAAAAACTTAAAGATCTCCATTAATTTTCCATTACTAATTGCATTAGTAAATATCCGTAATATATTTGGATGATAATAAATTAAGTCTTGTAATTATCAATATATGTTTCTATTTAATCTAAAATATGTTTAGGAAATCTAGGTGAAATATGTGAATGTAATCTAAGTTATTAATCTATCTGTGTATGTAATCTAGATTATAGATGTTAAATAAGTTGTTATGTTTCTGAAAATACTCTCTGGAAATATCGAAACTTTAAATTCACTGTTATTTCTTTCAATTTTGTTTTTATTTTTTCCATTAAAAGCAAAATTAAAATATCTTAGACCTTTCGTTACACCAAAGTATTGAAACAAATTGAATCATCAATCACTGAACGTGTAAAAGAGTTAATGAAAAAAAAGGATTTGTTAAGTATTCATGATTTTGACAGGAAATTGAAAAATACATTTGAATTTCTTTAATTTTTTTTTTTTTTTTTTTACAATTTGTGAAATAGTTTTATCCGCATAATATGTTTAAAAAAGAGAAGAAACATATTTCAGTCATTTTTTCGAAAGATAAAATAAAATGTATGAAAATATCATGATATTTATTTTACTGCGAATTGGAAAATATATATATTAAAATGTTTTCTGTATTCAAAAATAAATTTTCTGCCAATAAATTCTGTGCCGACGAATCTCCATGTCTTCTGCAGATATATTCCAAAACGGATAGCACGAAATGAATTCAAACATGCATTGCTTGTAGTTTAAAGAAGCGAAATGAATTCATGCAACGAGAAATCATTTATTATTTCAGAAGTCATGCCATGAAATGGTAAAGTTGATCTTTCCATGTTTGGAAGAAACCTTTATAATAAAATAACTTTTAAACGCTTATATATATATATACATGTCATATTGACGATAGGAATATTTTGTACAGATAAAAAACCATCCTTTAAATACAGTTTATCTAAATTATTTTAAGTGCTTGGAATTAGTTACAGAGAAATTATTTATCGTTTAATTATATATATATATATATATATATATATATATATATATATATATATATATATATATATATATATATATATATATATATATATATACAGGGTGTATCTAAACTACTGGGCAAAACTTTAAGGAGTGATAGTACACATCAAGACAAATAATATTAAATGGGAAACTAAGGGTTCCAAACGTCTTCCGAAGGAGGTAGGCGCCATCAAAGTTTAGGGTCCAAAATTTGAAATGATTATAAAGAACGGAAAAATTGGTCGATTCGTTTGCGGTTTACAAGAAAACTACCTTTTATGTCAGTATTGTCTTGAAAATAAATTATAAAGATAAATTTCAAAAAATGCCGATAGAGGGCGCTTTAGACTTTGGCGGAACGAACGACTATTTTTTACCGTTATTTTCGCATCTCATTAATTTTTTTTAGAAGTTTAGACATAAACTTAAATTTTGAGCTCAAAATCTCTGGTTAAGTAGCGCAAACTGAACAGTGTTCAATGGGAGTGGATAGGTTAAAATTTCAAATGATTATAAAAAACAGAATAATTGGTCAATTGATTTCCGGTTTCCACTAAAACTATTCTTTATGTCAGTATTGTCTCGAAAATAAATTACAAACATACATTTAAAAAAAATGTCGATAGAGGACGCTTTAGACTTTGCAGTAACGTACAACTATTTTTTACCGTTATTTCTTGCATCTCATGAAATTTTTTTGAAGCTTAGACATAAACTTAAATTTTGTGCTGAAAATCAGAATCGTTGAGAGTGGTTAAGTAGCGCTAACTGAACTGTGTTCAGTGGGGGTGGGAAGGTTAAAATTTCAAATGATCATACAAAACGGAAAATTTGGTCGATTCGTTTGCGGTTTTCTCTATGTCTATTCTTTATGTCAGCATTTCCTTAAAAATAAGTTTTAAAGATAAATTTTAAAAATTCCGTTAAAGGGTGCCTTAAACTTTAGAGTAATCAATCACTATTTTTAACCGTTATTTTTTTCTATTTAATTAAAGGCTTGCAAAAGCTTAGACTTAAATTTTGAGCCCAAATTCTGAATCATTGGGAGGGGTTAAGAAGCGCAAACTGAGCTGTGTTCAGGAGTTGAAATGTTACCCTGTCCACCCTACGAGCACAGTTCAATTTTTTGCTATTTAATTACTCACAACGATTCAGATTTTGAGCTCAAAATTTAAGTCTAAGCTTTTAAAACCTTTATTTAGATTTTAAAACAAATAACGGTTAAAAATAGTTGTTGGCTACTCTAAAGTTTAAGGCGCCCTCTAACGGAATTTTTTGAAATTTATCTTTAAAATTTATTTTCAAGAAAATACTGACATAAAAAATGGTTTTAGAGAAAACCGCAAACGAATCGACCAATTTTCCCATTTTTTATAATCTTTTGAAATTTTGAACCTTCCCACTTCCACTGAACACAGTTCAGTTTGCGCTACTTAACCACTCTCAACGATTGAAATATTCAGCTCAAGATTTAAATTTATGTCAAAGCTTCTTAAACAAAGTTAATGAGATGCAAAAAATAACGGTAAAGAATGGTTGTACGTTACTCAAAGTCTAAAGCACCCTCTATCGACATTTTTTGAAATTTATCTGTATAATTTAAGACAATACTGACATAAAGAATAATTTCAGTGAAAACCGCAAATCAATTGACCAATTTTTCTGTTTTTTTTATAATTATTTGAAATTTGAACCTACATACTCCCATTGAACACAATTCAGTTTGCGCTACTTAACCAAAGATTTTGAGCTCAAAATTTAAATTTATGTCTAAACTTCTAAAAAAATTAATGAGGTGCAAAAAATAACGGTAAAAAATAGTTGTTCGTTACTCCAAACTTTAAATCGCCCTCTATCGGCATTTTTTGAAATTTATTTTCATAAATTATTTTTAAGACAATACTGACATAAGGAATAGTTTTCGTGAAAACCGCAAACGAATCGACCAATTTTTCCGTTTTTTATAATCATTTCAAATTTTGGAACCTAAACTTTGATGGCGCCTATCTCCTTCGGAAGACGTTTGGGACCCTTAGTTACCCATTTAAAATTATTTGTCTTGATGTGTACTATCACTCCTTAAAGTTTTGCCCAGTAGTTTAGATACACCCTGTATATGTATATCAATAGTAAAACCTCCCTAAAGCGAACAAGTTCCGTTGCAGTAAAAAAATGGTCGCTTCGAGAAATAGGTTATTAATAGAGGTTATGTTTAAATCTAGCTTTTAAGTATAGGAAAAAAGGTAACAATTAATGTTACTAAAAGAAATTTTCAAATTAGAAAAATATATAAAATATTAAGGCTGAAAACGAAAAAGTAAATTACATAAATTAATTGTTGCAGAGTTTAAAAAATGCACACATTGATGTTTGCTTGATTTCACATTTTTATCTTTAATAACTTTTATTTCCATGTCCTTTCAAAGTTCACTAAATAAAAGCAATTTTAGTTGGACGGGGACAAATAATGGCGATTACATATCTTTATATATTGCTCTAGACTTCCCCAAAACAATAGGGCAGAAATATTTAATGATCATCATTCGTAATTCGTCATCAGAGTTAAGTTCATTGCTGAAAAGGCACAAAGGGGTTTACATATTTAAAAGTCTGAAAATTAAGTAAAATAAATGTGTGAAAAATCATGAGTCTGGAAAATAGAATTACAAATTTATCAACAAGTAATTATCTGATCAACTTCATTCGCTATGGAAAATTTATGTTTTTTATTGTCTTTTATATTGTTTAAAGTGGTATATAAAGTGGTGTTTAAAGTGGCAAATTTTTTTGTATATCTTATCAAAAGGAATAATTAGCGTGTCTGAAAAAAAAATTCCGGATAGTCGAGGCTAGTGAAATTTAGTAGGCTTTTTTTCATTATTGCATACTAAACACATAAAAAATCGTGTCTGTATCTCATTTCATTCAGGAGATGTAGCATTAACAGTTACACCCACAGACAATCTAACGGTATTTATTTTTTCTTCTAAAAATATGTCTTTCGTAATCTCTAATGTCTGAAACATGTAAATCCGTCATTTTTTTGTTTTTTGACTTTTATAACGATATCAAGATTTACTCAATACTACGTATGATGGTTAAGTAAAAAAGTATTTCAACTATGTTTTGTATCACGAGACGATCATTTTGGATCCATTAATTACAATATATGTCTGAAATATTTAACATAAACATAATTAAAAATACGGAAAAAAACTTAATTAAAACAAGTATAAAAATGAAAATGCATTTTATGCTTATATTTACTTTAAATTTACATTTTTAAAATCATTAATAAAGGGAAACAAGTTACAATTCTATCAATTAAACAGAAGTACTAAAAAAATTTACTTAAACACGAATTTAATAAATTGAGCTATTAAAATTGTCTATCATTCGTTTATAGTAAAAAGAAAATATTTGATTTATTCGATAACAAGGCATTTAAATATTGCATTCATCTCTTTATAAAACTTTTAAAAGAAATAATATCAGTTTAACACATCTCTAGTAGCTTATCTCTAAAGCAAATGACAATTACTTTAATGCTGATGTGATGTCATGATAACCTTTATCAGTAATAAATTGCTTTTAATTACCACAATCAGCTGGGCGTATTGCCAACATATACATATTCAAAGCATTCCAAAGGAAAGCAGAATATGAATAAGAGGTTTGAAAGGGAAATAGGCTTAGGAGAACGGACGATAAATCAGTCAAAGAATAGGAATATATGTTAACAAAAGGAAACGACATTATCCATTTTTTTATGCTACATAAAATATGTCAGTGGTTAAATATCGAAATGGTTCGAAAATTTTATGAGGTAATTTTAAAATCTCTAGCATAGTTCGATGTAAATATAAAGAAAATTCTATTTGTAAATCCAAAATAATATGCGTATGATAGAATTTATCAATAAAATTGCAAAAGGTTTTATATTTTCAATTCAATTATTTTAAACTTGCACATTTCACATATAATGACCTCTTTTTAAAAAAATATATAAGAAAAATAGAATGAGCAAAATTGAATAATAAAATTCTTCCTCTTAAACGTTGTTAGTCTAGTAGCTAAAAAATGAGATCAATTTATTCATACAACAATGAATTCATAGTTTTATACAAAAAAAAATCACAATTTAAATAAAAAAACATGACCGGAAGTAGCTATGTACCTTATCTTCATACTCATGAGTAAAATATTTGTGTTATTCAGCATATCTTTGCATGCGCAAAAGAGACTTTATGTAAACTATGTTATGACATTTTTAATGCATTTGAAAATAATTGCATATTCTTTGTTTTATGAAAATGTGTTTGAAACTCTTTTATTAAAAACTAGCCCGATGAGGCTATTTCAAAATTTTCATCGATCTCATAAATGTTTATGTTTCCAATTTCGCTATCCCAGTGTCAAAATTAAAAGTCAACCCATGCCCATGGAGAGGATTTTAAAACAGTGCCACTTGTTGTGCGTTTCACACCAAACTAAAAATAATCACTTTATATAAATAACTAACTGAATGTGTATAATTAACTGAATCTTCACAAAAACAAGAAATTAAATGAATGCACATACGTGCAATCATTCTTGAGATAGAGGTATTGCAGAAATCGTGAAAATTGCAGCATAGTTCCACCACCAGTTGTGAAATTTACAGCAAAATATAAATAGCATCAATTTATGTTCACACTGTAAAAAAAAAATTAAAATTTTGCTGTATCGTCACTCCACCGCTTTTATAGAAAATGATTACTTCACTATATTATGAAGCATTTTCATTGATCAAAATAGAGATATAATAATATGTTGGAGTGACGAAGCAGCAATAGTTTCAAATTTTTAACAGTGAAAGGCTAATAGAATTTAAAATTTTATGTAAATCCGTCCACTAATTGTTGAAATAGAGCTGTTTAATAAATCTTTAAAAAAATCAGACTAGCAGCGCAAGCTTTAGAGCGATTTACACCCAAAACTATTCAGCATCAATTTATATTAAGGATTACTGGTATGTAATTCTTAATCAAATTCCGTACAGTAGTTCTTAATATGAAGCGTCAGAATATTTATGTCACATACATAAAGATAGACAAGCAGTGTTACTTGCTCAAAAACAGGCATTTTTTTTTAAACATGTTTTTTGAAGTCTTTGATCTCTAGAACATGTAAATCCGTCAAAAACCGGATTTTTGAAATTTTCACGAATCGATAAATTTTTCTTGTAAAGATATAATTGAGTAAAAATAATAAATTGTAAAACCGAAAAATAAAAGCATGAATTCATTAACAAGAATTTTACGCAATTTTCTAAAAATTACAATGACTTGATGAATAACATCATTGAGACACGGATATTAAAATTATTTTTCTGTCTTTCACAAAACATTGTTACTTGATTTACCTTTAAAAATAAATTATGTATTATAGTTTTTATTTCAAATTAATGTTTAAATGCAGAATTAAAAACCGATAATTTTGAAGCTAATGTTTAACATATCGATATATCATCACAAAACTTTTTTTGATTATTATTTACATATTTTAGTAAGTGTATTAATAGAAAAGAAATACTGTTTTGTTGAAAAAAAATAAAGTGTAATAAATATTAATAAAAATTGATTATCAAAAGCATCATATATATTCGTTAAATTTTTCTTTAAAGTGAAGATAACTGTAACAACAATTCATTATATTTGTGAGGGAAAATATTACACAAAATATTCTAGTTCAAACTTTTTTTATTAGATGATCAATCAAATTTAGCAGTATTTTATGAAACAAATTTTTAAACTAAAGAAATGTAGCAATTAATCATTAAACTTTGAATGTAATGAATATTAATTAAGAATAGTGTTATAACATCATCGAAAAAATATTTTTTATTAATTATTTTCAGGAAAAAATATTAAAATACAAATCTAATTTTTAAAAAATATATGTATAATTTTTAAAGTATGATGTAGTGAAAATTCTTAAAGAAAAGTATATTTATTCAAATATCAAAACAAAGTTTTTCAGTTTACGAAAACTAGTGTTATCTTATCTTATATTGTAATAAATTAAAAAAAAAAATCTTGAAAAATCTCCTGAAACATTTAAATTTTAACAAGTGTTCGACGGTTAATCAAATACATAAATAAAAATAAATATGTCCAGCTAAATAGATAGCACTGTGCTCACAGGGTATTCACACTAATTCTATCAAACACTTACTTTAAAGAATAATGCGCCTCAGAAATTAAATTAAGTGTGATTATACTTATATCCCTGATTTTTCTCCTTTAAATTTCACGAATTAACTTCTAAATGTAATCAAGGAAGGGTCTTATTAGAATAAACTGGTGTACAAAATTTTAAACAAATCAATTAATTCTTCATGACAAATTAATTTATCTAAATTAAGGTAGATTAGCTTCCTCTGTCCTTCCTTTTTATTAAAGGAATGGACATCAAGTCTAATCAGACAAGTGGCTTATATGAATATACCGTGTACCAAATTTAAAGGAAATCGGCTAACACTGCATGAAAAACCCATTTACCTAAATTATGAGGGCGATTGGCCTTCCCCCCTTTTATACCTAACCAATAAACTAATTAATCTAATCAGGGAAGGACCTTATCCGAATAAACCGTTGTATCAAATTTGAAACAAATCGGGTAGTTATGCATGAAAAACTCCTTTACATAAATCAAAAGGGTGGATTAGTTCCTAGTTTTTCCCCTTTATATTAAATTGATTTTAAGTTATTTCTTTAGCTCATTTAAATCATTTTTATAAATGAAACTATATGTCTATGATCAACGATTTAGAAATAGCCATCGGACATCGTTGAGAGTGATATCCTGTATATTGTTCTGATATCAAGAATTTGCAGTGATTTGTAACTTTTGCATGCGTCATTTATTATGGAAATACTGTAAATTGAGAAAATTAAAGTGTCAATATGTCTTTTTTTGAGAATGGAATCATCTATAATATATATTTGAAAATTAGCGAGCAGTGGAACAATTAACCCTTTGCAGCGCAGAGCGAATTCATTGCTTAAGTGTTGAAATTAATGATTGACGCCGGAATTTGAAAACAACTTTATTTGTAAATAAGAAAACGCTAGATTTCCCGCATTCAATAAACCGTAATTTTTTAAAACAAGATTCCGGTGCCAATGTGACGTTTGCGAATTAAAATTAAGTGGTATATCTACGAAACGACCGCTCCGCAAAGGGTTAATGAATATGATACTTTCGAAACATTGATAGAATCATCCATGTCATAATACATTATATTGTAATAAGCATAAGCCTATTTGAAAATATACAATGTATACAGATTTAAGGAAGCGTACCTTGTAGTCCAAGATTCCAGAGCCTCCAGACGTTACTTATTTTCTCACAAGTAAAATGTATTGGATAAATTCGTGTTAGTACGTGCTATGAGCGTAGTGATACCTGCTAGCTTGGACCGACGACCAATTTACGGGTACCAGGTACCAAAGGTAGGTAAAAACACCACGAACTTTTCCTATTTTCTCAGTTTTGATTTTTATATATGATGCTCAGGGAACTATTTCAATAATTTATGTAAGCTCCCAGACCAATTGCATGGGCCAAACATCAGAACAATGAGTTTCTCTTGTGTGTCCCTGTAAATATTTTAAAATGCTATGAATGTCTGCTCTAATGTAATGGTGGTGTATTCAATGATTTATATCAGTTTTAATGTATCTTCAATAAACTAATGCCATTAAAATATTTTGTAAACTATTTTCCCCCATAGACCATAATATAATGAAATTCTTTTGGGTGCCCTTATAAATTAACTATTAAGCTCAAATACTTCATATGCAATGCAACATATGCCTAGGGGATTCTAAATAAAATTTACTTAATAGCATGAAATCCCGACTATATTTATGGAAGTTAGAGTGTGGACAGACGGACAGACAATCCGAATGCATAAAGACTTTTCAGTTTTGTCTGAAAGTATAAAAAGAATATAAAATTCTGCTTTAATGTTAAATGTTTAATAATTCTTAAAGATTAGCTAAATTCCTTGAAATATTTAAAAAAAAAAAAACTAATTTTTTAAACAATTGAAAATAAATTGATCGATATTGGTTTTCATTGTGTCGATTATCGATTTTTTTAATATGGTCATTGCTTAGTTATATTGTAACAAAAAAAATTAGTAACTTTACAGATGTATACGGAAATATGTGTAATTAACAAAACTTTCTCTGTATACTATACATTAAAAGATTAAATTAATTTTTATAGAACTACAGAAATCTCTATCTTTATAAACAAATTTATTAACCCTTCACTGCATGATTTTTCTTTTCTTTATGAAAAAAAATATTTTGATTACTTTAGGTAGTCACAAATGCAGAAAAATAATAAAAAAATCTGACTTCATATATTTTTTTTAATATGGATTTTTGTGGTATGTGTCATATGTGTCCCAAAGCATACAGTGAGATATTTTCATTTCTGTACCAAATGTGGCATGAAGCTCATAATGTTGGTGCATTATGTATATAAAAAGAGACTAACATGTATTAACATTTTACTACAGGGATTTAACCCTTTGCGGGGCAAGGAATTGTTTTTCTGTAATGTTGAATTCACAACGGAATATTCGAAACAAATATTTTAACATAAAGAAATCAATTTTGAAACTTTTTTTCCTCCAAAGTTAGAAATATAAGATTAAATTAAAAGCTTCTCCTTCGAATCATGATTCAAATCAGGTGGTATGTAATAAATCCCGCAGCCTTTAGAGATCTTTATTCAAAAAGTCTATCCCTTCATGCCTTTAGGAGTTTCTTTAATACTATCATTAAAATGTGAAAATTGTTGGATTTTTTTTTCAAATTCTTTGACAGGCACTGTTTGTTAATTGGTTGTTTATTTAAAACATCACTCCAGTAATATCCGTAATGGAAACTTGTAAAGATTGAGAAAGATCCTTTTATATACTGTATCTACGTGTCTCTTCTGAAATAAGATTAAAAAGTTCAGGGTTCAAAAAAGGAAAAAAAAATGATAGGAAGTCTCTAGAGCCATAATTTCAGTAATTAAGGAGTTACTTTCTCTATATTTTATTTTCGAATCAAGAATTTGTCTTTTCTTTGTGACTTTTTTCGATCAACACTGGGTCCAGCAGGGATATCTGCAGCATCTCATAGAATAAAATATCTTCCTCAAAATTGATGCTTCTCATTATATATATCCAGTGTTGAATTCATAGCGTTCAAGTGGGTGAGGGGCATTCGTCAAGAACATTTACATGTACTACACAGATAATTTGAAATTGTGCATAATTTGCAAGTTCAACTCTCCTATTCCACCCCACACACACACTCGCACATAGCAATGTCCCTCCTGCGGAAAAAACATCTGACTTCAAAATCGATAAATTTCACTTGTTGATTTTTTATATAGTATTTTTAGGAAAATTTAAAGCTACTTCAATATTTCACATGACTACTTATCTGCTGCGGCAGTTGAATCTAATTCTTTGATCACATCTGTTGTTATCGTGCAGTCAACGTCTGATTCATATGAAGAAATAGCATTATCAGTTCTATTTTTACATAGAATGTATGTTGAATCTTCCCAACTATCATCAGAAACTTAAAAAGACTGATCATCATTATCATATGCAAATAATATTGCATTGATTTAATCTTGCTTTAGCCCTGTGCGCACCATTTTTTATTAGAATATTTTATGATCTTTATGCTCTATGTTCCATACCTGGCACAAAGAAAAAAACAAGATTTTAAGCTGATGTATTGAAATACTTCAGTTTACATTAAGCAACATCAATTACAAATATGTGATATACTCGAAAGTCTAAAATTTTATCTTGCTATACTTTCAATATTTTTGGGTGAAAAAGTTGAAGCAAATTCTGCTGTTGAATACAATGTAGACTGAAAATGTTTTTTGAAATAAAAATTTAAAAGCTAGTGAGGTACTGCAATCAAGTAGGAAAAACTGGTACAAAAGTCTTTGTTTAAATGTTCTAGTTGTGACACAAGGATAGATAACCTAAATTTAAGATTAGGAAAATAGAGGGATTTAATCGGTATGTTTTATATAAGGAACATCGTGCAGTGAAGGGTTAAAATTACAGTAACTTCGCTAAAATTTTACAGTACAAATGTGTTTTTGTTAAACTGATTTTTGTTGTTGTAGTTACATAAAATGTTCTGGGAATTTGGACTGCCTAGTAAAATTAAAACAACTGTACTTTTTTCAGTTTAGAAGTATTATTGACCACGTTTATGAAAAAAATAATTTTAATAATACAATGTGTGAATTTTAAAACTTCGTTAAAAAGAATTTTCTAATCGATCTTTACTATTATTTCAAAAATAAATGTTAACATAAAAAAGAAATTTCAATTTTGAAAATAGAGATTTAATCAATGAAGAATTCCTATTTTGTTAGCTGTTTGAGCTATCATCTTTTCAAATTTATTTTCAAAGATTATTTATAAAAATATGTGTTAAAATATATGTTTTTGACAATGTAAGCATTATTTTAAAGATATGAACATGGGCTTAAGAACCTGCTATATGTATAATGGATCATTGAAATTTTTAATTTCATTTTAATGAATAATTACACAAAACTCTTAAAAATTCTTTAATTTTTAAACACTTCCAGTAGATTGACTGAACTAATTTATGTAAAGCTACATAAATGTGTACCTTTTTTAACAAATATACTAAAATAACAGTAATTTCGCTAAAATTTTACCTGTAACCAGGATTGCAGTTATATGAAAAGTTCTGTGCATCTTAGTTTACTTAAAAATTCATAGCAATATTAGCAATAGACTTTTTGATTTACATTTAAAATGTGTATTTGTTACATTAATTCTTGTTCTTGCCGTTCATAAAATCTTCTAGAAATCTACCTCCTAAGGAAAAATTTACCGACTTTACATTTTTTTCAATGCACTGGTGTTGTTGACCATGTTATGTTTATGGAAAAATAATGTTTAATAATACAATTTATACATAATTTTTATTTCGTTAACATTAATTTTTTAATATATTTCTACTATAATCACTCAAATGTGTTACTCAAATATAAAGATAAGTATAAACTGGAATTACAATTTTCTGCTACTTATTTAAGCAGTGAAGAATCCTCACTTTGTCAGTTATTGGAGATTTCATTTTACCAAATTTAATTCCAAAGCTTATGTATACAAATATAATTTAAAATACCTGTTATTATAAATTTAAAATTTATTTTAAAGATATAAACATACGCTTAAGAACCTAGTATATGTACGACCCGATCGTCATAATTTTCAGTTTAATTTTAATGAACACACAATTATACAAAACTCTTAAAAATTCGTAAACTTTAACGCACTTCAAGTTGGTTGACGGTATTGCATTCAATTTACAAAACGTGATTAACGATTTAAATTGTTTTCTAATACAACTGATAGAATTCTATGTCTCGATAATGTTTTCTAAATTAGCGGACGATTCGGTTTCTAGTAAGCTAAATTTCTAAACTGAATACTTTAAAGTAATAAAAAATACGTTTAATAAGTTGCAAAACTTTTTAAAACTTTAATATAAAATAAACATTAAAATTTTTCATGATAATCCTGCAATAAATTTCAAAATACATATTCATGAAAATATATTAATTGTTTGAAACAATATAGTATCGGCGACAAGAGAATTTTGCGTAAGCATGGAAATAACATTATATTCATTATACATTATACATTATACATTATACATTATATTAAGTTATTTTTGTTATATCTATTTTGAAAAAAAACCTGTTATTTTACTCTACGCAATACTACAGCTCTGGAAAAAAAGTTTAGAATCATCATATACCTTTATCGAATAAACAAAATTTAATTTTAAGCTAATGCAATTTCGTGGTGGGGGGGAAGTTACGCCCATCATATTTAAAATCTAAATTACAGATGTAAATGTTTAGTACAGTGTTTTTTAGTGTTTTTCTTCCTTAACTCTAATGAACTACAAAATATGTTTTGGGAATGATTTTAACTGTTTTTTATAAGTAGAAGTTGGTGTTTGTTTCCTTATTTCCAAACAACTTTCAAAGACTTTTTCTCTATTTCCATATTTTCTTCACTTGTTTTTAAGAACTAGTAAAACCTTTTTTTAAAATTTTAAATACAAATGTATACTTTTCTTGTATATGTATTTTATTATATAAGTCGCAAATATGTGCGTAGATTTTTTTTTTCGGATTTGTTTTCTTTAAATAAAAGTATGAGAATATATGATGATTCACTCTTTTTTTTACTATGTGCATCAGTAAAAAAATTATATTAAAAGTACAATTAGATTTATCCAAAAATCGATACTCAGACTTGTATAATACACATTTGAAAGGTTTTTTTTAATCAAATTTGTGTAAGTTTTAAAAATATTAATAAAATATGCAGTTAAAAAAATATATTTCAAAATTTGCTTTTATTTCAACATTTAAATTCAAAGAGCTCACCATTTGAAACCTACGATTAAAAAAAACCCAAAATCGTTGATAAGAAATCTGTCTGTGTAAACAAACTTATTTTAAACCAAAATTTCATTCTCTGACTTATACTTTAAAAAAAACCACGTTTGTTATTAAGGGAAAAGTTTTTACTTGTAAAGACAATAAACCCAATTTATTTGTTAATTATTAAATATCATAAAAATATTGCTATAAATTTATAACACTGATTAGTGAAGTATTTGAGTAAACAGTTGTTAATTATAAGGGGACATAATAATAAAGAACTCGATAAAGGAAAATGAATCAATCAAGAAATTTTTTAATTTCCCAAAGAAAATTCATTTTTTTATTTAATTAAGTAAATTGTAAAGTCTATCTTCTCGTACAATTTTCATTATATTGAGTTAATTTCTTTAAACTATTTATAGAAGTGTGTTGCATAATTTAAGTATTGGATTTATCGTAAGTTAATAAGTTTGGGAGGAAAAAAATGCAAATACATGTAAAATTACGCTAAAAATAGAATTTATTTTATATTTTTATCTGTGAAACAAAAACCTTTTACTTTATTGAAAATTTTGAGAATTAAATTATCAAATACACCGTAAGGAACAACTAGAAAAAAATCGAATCACTTCAAAAACGGCCATTTTTTAAAAAAAAATTCTAAACATGCTTATTCTCGAAAAAGCACAAACAGACAAAAAATCACTTTTAAGTGACGTGGATTGTGTCGTTTAAAGGGACAGGAATGTAATAAAATTTAATCTGTCATTTCAAAAAGCACATAAGTCACATAATCTGATCATTTAATAAATAGAAAAAATGAATTATTCAAAAATAATCGAATTTTTAGGACTGATTATAGAGTTTGGACTTCAGTAATTGTCAATATCGAATAATTTTTATAATTCATGAATAATAAAATTAATAACAAAAAAACTTTTACTACCTTAAGCTACTGTAGCAAGAAACGAGGTTAGTGAGTATTTATTTTAACAAAACAGATATATTAAACGTATTATTAACTAAAATTAATGAAGGTAATATTTATACGGGAACATTTTTATAAAATTTTGTTGCGAAATAGTATTTTTTATTATTCATAATTGGATTAACTTCAACAATCGTTGTTGGTCTGCTAAATATCTTCTTATAAAATGACGTATGGTCTTAAAAAATGCTAACCTTAACTTTTAATATGCGCTTTCGATCATAGGCTACAACAGATTTCATAAACTCACAAATAATTAAAAATATTCAAGAAACAAAAAAAAAAAAAAAAAAAAAAAGGGCACTCCGGGAGTGCCGACAGAAGTGAAAACTTGAACAATTATGTGTGTATTTTTTTAGTCGTCTGGACATATTTTATTGTGCAGAAAATACTTTTAAATGAAGTGTTTTTTATTCATTATTATAAACTACTGCTACAAAAATTATATTACAATTTTCATTTAATGCGCTATTGTACATGAAAAATAATGCATATTATTTTACATACAAAAATTGCAATCTATTGCTTAAAACATAAATTTACAAATGCATGAAATATGAAATATCGTCAGTTGGTATTCTTTGAAATAAATACCCATAAAACTTATGAATTTTCATCCCCATTTCAACAATTCTTCCATCATCATCATCATCATTATTATCATTATATTCTAGATTTGATATTATAGGTTTATGGTAACTAAAATATATAGCAAACAATTTTGATTCAATTCTATTTAAATATCTTGTAATGACTGCATCAATTGTAATTTTTTATCTCTCTGTGCTAAGATTGCGATGGTTGGTCATTGTTAAATCAAATTTTCTATTTAAAAATTCAATTAATTGTAGATTTTCATCATCCACAAAGTTGATGTTGAAATCCCTACTCAAAATCATCGGCAAATCATCAAATCTCTTTCCAATTCTATCTTGAAGTAATGCAGAAGCCTCTTTAGAACAAATAAATAAATTTTCATACAAAAATTCTCATTTGCACTTAAAGACTTATCCGGTGAAATATAAATGGCAACCAATACAATTAGTTTTTCATTTTCAGAGTGGCAACAACAAACACATATATCACTGATATCAAAAACATTACTACTAATCATACTGGTGTACCTCACATGCACATTCATATGAATTGTGGAAATATATGCCCATTACATCAAACAACCTTTTATAAATAGCTACTCCTGCTGCTGGACGACCGTATCTTCTGAAACTTGCAACAAATTGAATAGTAATCAAACAATATAAGTTGTTAAACTTTAAATACAATTTTTTTAAAAAATGGTTGGAAAGTGCAGCATAATCGATGCACAATATCATGATTTTTCTTTCTTAACTTTTTATTCCATCCGGTAACAGTATATTTTGTTAAACTTTAAATACAATTAAAATTTTTAAAAATGGTTTTAAAATGTAGCATAATTGATGTGCAATGTCATGTTTTTTCTTTCTTAACTTTTTATTCCATTTGGTATCAATTTATGTTGTTACTATTTAAATACAATCAAAAATTAAAAAATAAGAGAGAAAAATGGTTGGAAAGTGCAATGTAATCAATGCGCGATGTCATACTTTTTCTTTCTTAACATTTTATTCCCTCTGGTAACAGTATAAGTTGTTAAGGTTTAAATACAATTACAATTTTTAAAATTGGTTGGAAAGTACTGCATAATCAATGTAGAATATCATGTCTTTTCTTTCTTATCATTTTATTCCATTTGATAACAATATAAGTTGTTAAACTTTAAAAACAATTGGAAATATATATATATATATAAAAAGGTTTAAAAGTGCAGCATAATCGATGTGCAATGTCATGTTTTTCTTTCTTAACTTTTTATACCATTTGGTATCAATTTATGTTGTTACTATTTAAATGCAATCAAAAATTAAAAAAACTGAAAAAAGTGGTTGGAAAGTGCAGCATAATTGATGCACAATGTCATATTTTTTCTTTCTTAACATTTTATTCCTTCTGGTAACAGTATATGTTGTTAAACTTTAAATACAATTATAATTTTAAAAATTGGTTGAAAAGTGTAGTATAATCGATGAGCAATGTCATGTCTTTTCTTTCTTAACTTTTTATTCAATTTGATAACAATGTAAGTTGTTAAACTTTAAATACAATTGAAAATTTAAGGAATTGAAAAAAAAATGGTTGGAAAGTGCAGCATAATTGATGTGCAATGTCATGTTTTTCTTTCTTAACTTTTTATTCCATTTGGTATCAATTTATGTTGTTATTATTTAAATACAATAAAAAAAATGAAAAAAAGTAGTTGGAAACTGCAGCATAATCAATGCACAATGTCATACTTTTTCTTTCATAACGTTTTATTCCATCTGTTAAACTTAAATACAATTATAACTTAAAAAAACACACACGGACATTCGCGCAAGCGCCCTGTGCCGCCTAAACGGAGCAGCACACTCAGGCACGGTAGAAAGAGTGGGAGATACTAGTTCCTCTCCCTTCCCCTCGATCTTACGCTTTTTCGATCAGCATCACGTGACCCTGACGCGAGTTTGGAAGTTTTTACCCATACAAAAAGTGCTCAGCGCCGCTAAAGGAGTTTTCACTTCAAAAAATTCAATTACAGGGGAAAAAACGTCATTCAGGATCATATGGCAACGATCATGCGGATGCACTTGCAAAGAATGCAATAAAATAAGAAGGTGTGCAGAAAAAAGATTATCCACTCCCAGCTTCTTTTCTTAAAAACGTCTGTAAACAAAAAGCTCTAGTCCAATGGAAAATGGACTAGGACTACAACAATGTAGGGAGATACATATAAGCCCTTCAGCCAAAAGTAAATTTAAACACAATATGCCCACAAAGAAATTTTATATATTTCTACAAATCATGGATTTTCCCAACCTATCTTTATAAAATTAAAAAAAATCTCCGACTCTATGCTGCACATGGGGCAAAGTATTAGGTACTTCAATTCATTACCTACCTGAGTGCACATTTACCTCCTTATTCCATATTTGAAAACCAGAACTATAAAAATACAGCGCTGATTCAACATTGTGCACAAAACTCCATTTAACAGAATAATAGAATGTGTGAACTCCAAAATAATAGAATGTGTCAAGATCATAGAAAATAATGAACTTATTTTTCAAAGTCCAAACAATAATTATGATGATTCTGATACCGAACAACAACTATCGTAGTTTATATATAAAATTTCTACAACTCTTTTTTGTTTTTTAAAAGAACTCTCACCCAAATTACTCTTAGACTTGTAAATAAAACATTTAACAACTCTGATATAGACTTATAAGTATAACTTTCAATAACTCACTAAATAATTTTTTAGCGAAAATAGATTTTGAACGATATCATAAATTACAAACATTACTATCTTTTTGTTAAAATATTACTCAATGTTCAAACTTTGTTAAATAAGGTAAACTTTTTTTATATAAACTTGCAACGCGAGATCTGGAAGCCTATGCAGATTGATGGGTTATCCCGTGCTGCTGAACCTGGACCTGACTAACGGAAGGGACAAAGGTGTTGAAAGTTTAACGAATCATCGGTAAATTACTCGTATATATTAGTGCCTTCTTTATGAGAATGAAAGTGAAATTGATAAATGTTTAATCAGATACAAATGTTTAATGTGTTGTCCAATATTATTTTAAATATAATGCAAGAACATAGAACAAATCTCTTTTGCAACCTTGTTTGCAATGCTTTTGTGATGCATGTTTAAATATGAATTTACCTTAAGATTTTATATACCAAAACAATGAACCATAGTTGCCGTACAGAATTCTTTTTCCATTGCTACGTGTGTTAGTGGTAGATTTTGCAGGAAAAGAAATGTTATGGCTCTAACGTCACCTGGTGTTGCATTCAAAGTCACTGATTAAAGTCATTTAAGTAATGAAAAAAAAATAAAAGTATTGTTTGAAATAGAAGGAATACAGTCACTTACATGGTATTATCCAGATCATAGCTCTACCTTTAAGGAAACATTTACGGAAAAAAATATGTTTAGAAAAATCTTGACATGTGGTTTTTGTTATGGCTGATTTAATTATTTTAAACTGTATTTATAATCTGCGCACGATGATTGGCCATGTTCGTGTAAACTGGTCAAGCGGCGCGCGTCTATTTTAGGTTGTCCGTGTGTGGAATAACCGAGCAGTACAGTAGTAATGTAACTTCTTGCTTTGCACATCGCTTAGTATTCCGGCGGTCTCATCACAGGTGAGAAGTATAGCATTGTTTAAAGGGTAAGACGTTTTCATTATATCTATTTTTCCGTCCTATGATTTAGGACCATATGTTGTATAATGCATAACAATAAATTATTCCCTGGAATTTCTACGGTGAACACGTGCGTTCCTCAGTGTTAAGCCATAGCATGTGGGACTCTCTTTCACTATATAATACTTTCTCCATATCTACTATAGTTTGCATGTTTTTTCATTATTTTATTTTAGTTTTATGTGTGATCGTGTCAAATTCGTGTTATTTTTCTTTTTCATGGCTAATACGAAGATGAAACCACACACTTAATTTGTAGTTCCGAAGCATTTGGGACCTGACGATTCTGCTTTGGTTCTTTCTCAATATATATATATATATATATATATATATATATATATATATATATATTCAAAGTTTGCAATTTTATTTCAATTAACAACTACAGAAATCATTTAAAAATTTGCAGACTTTGAAACAATTCAAAAGAATTCCAGGTCATACATTTAATAAAGCATGATTAGTAGTTTAAGGTGTTTCCTAATACCATTTGTAAAGTTTTAATATCTCGAAAATGTTACCTAAATTTCTCGACAATTAACTCGAAAGTGACTTTTAAATTTAAGAACAGAATATTTTAAGGCAGTAGACTTGACAGTCTAAAATTTTATAAAAATCTTAAAATTTTTAATACAAATAAATGCTAACGTCTATCATTTTAAATTATATTTCAAAATATACATTTAACAGAAAATATTTTAAACATAATATTTTCATTGTCTGGAACAATTTTTAATAGGTGATAGGAGCATTAAATTGTGTAAGAAAAGAAGTAAATCTGAATTTTTAAAAAAATATTTTTTACCTTGTTTTAAGAAAACATGAAATGATGTTTAGAGCGTTACTGTATGTTAGATGAATGAAAAATAGCATTTTCAGATCTATTTTACCGAGAAAGATTCTTATTAAATGTATTGACGTAATTCAATAATACAAATATTGTCAATAATACTAATATTTACATCATTAATCGCTTATTGTAATGTGCATTTATTGATATAGCAGCATATATAGTAATAGAAAGCGTGTTTCAAATGTGCATCCAATACTTAACCAACAGTTATATTTAATTTCCCGAACAATTAATCATTGACTAATATAATAAAAGTTAATTTGCACCGTTGAGATAGTTTTCAATATTTAAAATAACATTTTTTTAATGAAAAATTAAAAAAAAAAATATATAAATACTACTTTCCATTAAAAGCGTTTATCTTTGCATTGTTTATTTTTGAGATTTAAAATACCTATTTTATTGTTGCCGATATTCAGAGGACAATATGCTGTTTAATAGATTTTCTAGTAAAGACTATTCAACATGGATAACTTTTTTTAGTTTTGAAATCGTTAGTTCTGAAATCGTTTATATAAATATATTTCTAAGTATTTTTTCTTGCCATTTTATATTTATCAAACCAATATGTATTCTATCTTATAACGTTGTACATCATCCACGAGATTAATCGTGATTAGTAATCTGCTGTAGACACCACCCATGATTTATCTATTTTATTTTAGAATAGAAATGTTAAGAAAAGCCAGATAAGACATATTTCCATATATTATATTTAGGTAGTTTTAAATACTGCATGTACGAAAACAAAACATTTATGAAATTTTAGCTAATTTGCATAAATTAAAAAGTTATAACCCAAAGATTTTCAGGGTATTCCAAGTTTTTTTGGAAACCATCAACTTCGCGTATGTTTTTATTACGTCATATTTATCTCCAAAACGTTACATACAATGTGTCTTATGATTTTTTTAATTAAAATTGTTGTTAGTTACTGTCATCTCTTAATTATCTTTTTAGGTGCGTTCGTAATTATGTAAATACGTAGCACCTATTTTTGTCGCTCAGCCCGTCCGTCTGTCCGTCTGTCTGTCTGTCCGCATATAACAACGCAAAAACTAGCCAACCAAATCGTTTGAAATTTAAAATACATAATTATAACATAATTTTGTCGAGTCGTTTCAAATTTTATGAAAATCGGATGGATAGATCAATTACAGGGACATTCAAAAGGATTCCATTACATTACGATCAATAGGGAAAAAAGTTTTAAATGCATTTTAATCGTTTGAAATTTAAACCATATAATTATTACATAATTTTATCGAGTCATTTCAAATGTTATGAAAATCGGATGCATAGATCATTTACAGGGACAATCAAAGGTATTCCATTACATTACGGTCAATGGGAAAAAGCTTCAAATGCATTTTTATGATGTTACATTCATTTGAACATAATAGAATTGGCATGAATCTATGAAATATATACTAAAATATGCATTCTGTACAATCTGTGATGCAAAGAATTTTTATTATTAAATTACAGTTCTACACAAAAGTATTCCACTACATAATGCTATACGGGGAAACATTGTTTGGGGCGTGTTTTAATTATATTCAACTATTTTACATTTTATAAATAAGATATGCGTTGCTAAGGTGTAATAAAAATTACTTTCTGCATATTTACAGAAACACAAAAATTTCGACTACTATACTGTATCCGAAGTACGCTGTACTATATCAGCAAGATCTGAATATTTTTAAAACTTCGTTATCGTACGAACGCACCTCATTTGCTACGTTCACGTGCAATTTCCAACTTGTTTCACATCTCTTAAGCATGCTATCCTGCATGCCTAATATTTCACTCTATAATACCTAATTTTTCATCCACTAACATTAGATGTCTGGCAAATTATTTCGAATGATAATCTTCACATTTAGGAAATCCATTTCTATCAAAAGAAATGCTTATGTAAAATATTTATTAAAGCCAATTTTTAATTTTAAATCTAGTGATAACTAACAATGTGTAATAATTTGTTTATTGCATCATCGCACTTTACTAATATAATCAAAATCGCTTGTATGTGTATGTGTAAATAAACGATAAATGCTGATGCATATCCTATACTTTATAAAATGTCTTGTAATTCACCTGTGTGAAGCAGATTCATTTCAGTATCACTGGATCATTATAAGATAATTAAAGTACAGGGTGATTATAAATGAATATCACAAATTTACAGAGCTATTAAAAGAAAAATACGCAACCTTGTTGTTAATTGGAAATCCAAAAATAATAGTTGAAAATTTAAATTCTATACAGTTATATGTTTGCGATGTGAATCCCTACAGAAACGGGGACGAAATCGAAGAAGTACTGTATCGCATCCCACACTTTTCTCAAAATTTGCCGGGCTTTGTCAAGGACCATGAGTTTCTTACACTATTACCAAATCTAGGTGGTGAATTTAGAACAAGTTTGTCTCAAAGAGTCATTCCGGACATTCATGAAAAAGAAAACATGGGATGAGCTATCGTATCACGTACCATATTTCTGAGATGATGGGGACTCATATTGAATTATAATAGTTCTGAATTTAAACCTATATCTGTCATCTTTCGTTTTCAATTAACAACAGCCGTTTTACTTTTTTTTCTTTTTTTTTCTCTGTGAAGTTTGGAACATGTACATATTGCTAGAGATGTTTCTCATACACCATAATATAACTGCGTTCTTTTGTGTGTGCTTGTAAATGAGAAATGTTAAATAATTTATCTTCAATACAGAACATGCCATGGTCATCTTCAATAACTTATAAAAGCAACGTATACATCTGATTACACTGATAAACAAGGTTTCTGTTTCTAACTAAGTATGTGGCGACTTTTATGTTTTAGGTGGTGCTATGAAAGAATATGCCATTAAAAAGTTGCCATCACCCACAGATTTTTAAAAAATTCAAAATCTTGAAAATCTGAATTTTGTAGTATTTATTCAACACATATACCTTATGAAATTTATAATTTTGTATTTTAGTAATGACAAACTTTTAAATAAACACTTATAAAGCTTAAAATTAATATTTAAAACATTGAAAGTATGCATTGTTTATAAAACTTCAGAAAAAATATAGAAGAATCTTTGTAAAAAGAAATGATATTAATAAGAAATTTCATACTTTGTGTAACGGTAAATATCTTATCTGTGGCTGTTCTCCTATAGGCCATTGTTCCGAGTTATATTGACAATTTAAAGCAGACATTAAACCACTTATATTAGTTACAGTAGCATAAATCATCTTTTCTTGAAAAAATGCCTAATATTTCTTATGTCAATCTCAATAAATAAGGAAAGGGCAGCTGACGTCACTGTGGACGAATTACTGTGGATAAGCCAGAAAAACCTATCCGTTCTTTAACGACTGACACTGTACGGATGAGCTCCGGGAATTTGATTGGTCTAAGTTTGCCAATGTATAAGTAAGCATGATATGATTGGGCTACGTCGTCAAGATGATTCCTGCAATGATCGCTATGACAAAAAATGTAGCAGTAGATTGGTTGACAAAAGTGTTTGTTTCTAAACATGCCCTTTCCTTATCGATATCTTTGTATTGTTTTTCAGATGATTCCAACCTTACAATCTTTATCCAAGTAATTCTGAGTTTTTCTTTGATAAATTTAAGTCTCTCACAAAATCATTTAATTCTTTTTGGGTAATTAGGTGTGGTTCTTCATTTATGCCAAGAGAATAGTTCATATCAAATGTAGAGGAAGTTTGTTTCATCAATTTCCATTTCTACTGCTACATCGTCATATGTAAAATTCTCTGGAGGTTTTGGTATTTGTAAATTATCATTACGTAATGCTGGTCACATTGCTGAATCTAAGTTCGGGTACTTAATTTTATGTTTACTTCTTGCAGAGAATCCTTTAATTTTTGTAATACATTAGTAGCAGTCAGTTATATGATCCTTCGGCATTCGACACTCATGGGTATAGCAAAGGACTAACACTTTTTTATACATTTCATCCATGCCTGGAGGTTTATAGCACATCGTGTACAACAAGGAGGTGCCCATTTCTTATCTTGTTCACCTACTTTATATGCAAAGTACATATAATAGCCAGTCTTTATTAACGGCGCGAAAGAGCATCGGTGATTTTTCAAAGTTAGCTTCCCCACACATAGCAGAAAGAGTCGGGTTCATTGACACATCCTTTAGACATGTTTTACATATTGTAGAGGAAAATGTGATAATTATAATCAAAATTTAATTAAAAAATCTTACAGAACAAAAAAAAACTAGTAGTACACTCGTCCCGAAATTTACAACTGTCATGGATTTTCGTTAAAGTCAAATACTGTGAGGATGGCTAGAGCTGTCAATTCAAGGTCGCTAAAATAAAATTTATTAGGGGGACATCTGTTTCTACTCTCTTGCTATATCTTCTATCGTTATTATAAAAAAAGGAATGTTTGTGTGAATCAAATACATGAAAGGGAATAACGTAACATAATTATAATGCCTATACGATGCCTACATACCCCAAAACGTATATGTGAAATTTCTCAAAATTGGAGGGTGATAGAAAATTTTCACAAACATATTCTTTTTCAGCAGCTTGAAATCTATAAGAAACACCCAACGTATATAGAGAAATCGAAAATTCGTTAAAATTTGTTTATCAGTGTTATATTTACTCGTACAACAGAGAGACAGACATACTAGTAGACGGTTAGATAATTCGATTTAATAAACACCTTTCAACTGCGGTGGAATTTTTTAAGACTCCTTTTTGGATGATTCTTAAAAATATGTACTTAAAAAATTATAGTTTTTTTGTTAAGAAATTTTAAGATACCTATTTCTAAAGGAACATGAATGACAAATATCGAATGCAACTATGCATTCTTAGATTTGTAATTTATTTATCTATAATTTATTTATCATCTATTATTTATTTATTTATTTATTTATTTATTATTTTATTTTTTCTATAATTTATTTATCTAAAATGTTTGCCATGTTAAAATTTTATTTTTCAAATAAGAACCTCAGGAAGGTTCATATACGGTAACAAAAATTGTAATATTTGAACTGAATATAGCAATGCTAAATTATATAATAAGATAAAAAAAATACATTTGCATTTTTTTATATATTTTAGCTATATTTTCTTAAATAGTCTCATTCCATAAGAACTAGAATGAATTAAGAGTTGATACAAATGCAATCATTTAAAAATGCATATAACAACAAGGTTTAAAAAATAATAATTTTGATAAATAGAGAGATTAAAACAGATACAGTATAGATCAAATAACTTAAACCAATATGCTTAAGGTTCTTTATAAACTAACAAAATGTAATGACACTATATTTATTCCCAACACCCTTATGTACAAATTTTATGTTTCTAAAACTTTATGTTTCTAAAACTTTATGTTTCTAAAAAGAAATAACATTTGTAGGAAAAAGAATTTAGAAAATCTATACGGATAATAAAATGTAAATTTGTAAGATAAACTATCCATTTGTGATTTTCAAAAGTTTTTTGATCTCCCTACTGATCGTTTAGGAAATAAATACCTTAATTAGATTTTATAGAAAATAATACTTATAAATAAATAGATCTCAAGAACTATGAGATACTCACAAGATACAATCGAATGATGCCAAAGAGAAAAGAACACCAAGGAAAATAGCCATTTTTAAAAGTTTTTTATCCTTTCAGCCTTACGGCTTGATCTGTTTCGTTATTTTGATTTTATAATTTTTTTAAATAATCGAGAGTACACTTAAAATGTAAATACTTTCTAATTTTTTAAAATTATTAATGGAAGTTGAAAGCTTTCTATGGGAGCAATGTATGACTTTTTTCATTTAAAAGTAAAACATTAGTTTTTTATTTAGTACATACTAAACACAGATTTTAAGCGAATCTTGCAGAAATTGCTAACAAAAATAATATAATTAAAACCCAATCTACTAATTTTAAATCGTGTAATTTAATAAAAAAAAATCTATAATTTTTTGAATATGTTATAAGTACTTTCTCAAATAGTTTAACTCTATATGTATTAGAACTCATTTAGAAGCTGATATGAATACAGTTAATAAAATAAAGCATATCACAAAGAAGTTTTAAGAAATAATAACTAGAAATATTATAGATATAATAAATTTAGATAATATGCTTATTACCTATTTATAAACTAGCGAAATGTAATGACGCCATATTTAGTCCTCCCCCATTTGTTATCTACAAGTATTAACCCGAGAGTAGTCGCGACTTTTTTTAGAACGTCAGTAGTCGCGTTCAGTCTATTTGTCGCCGTTCCTAGTGGACTGGAGACAGAGGGGGATTTTCAGGCGTTATTAGATGAGCGAAGACGAATGGTATAGCATAAGTGGAAAATATTGATTGACCTTTAAACGATACATTTTTAATAAATTATTTTTTTTTATTCTATTATATATTCAGTTCACAATTAAATAAATGTGTTTAATAACTTTTTTTTTCATTTTGCGAAATGTATTGAAAAAAAGAAAGAAAGAAAAAAAAGAAACATTGAATTTCTGATGTTGCATTCAATTACTAACAAACATAGATTTTCAATTATAAATTTAAATTCTTAATAAGCGTATTTTCTTTTATTGTTTGTTTTTTTTTGGGGGGGGGGAGAGAATTGCAGTAAGTTTGGTTTTGCAGTACTGCGTCACTAGTAGCAAATTAAAATTAAAAAGATAATATAATCAATTTAAAAAATAACATTTACAGAGGTGTTCGGACATGATCTTTGTGAAAAAACATGCAAACCCGGACAGATGCTATCCGAGCCTCCGTGTAAACATTAAAAACACAATTACATAGTACGGAGTATGTTATTAATAAGGTCTTATGAATATTCTACTCTAATATTTTCCCTTACAATATACATATATATATAAATATAAATATATACACATATTCTGAAATTATAAATATAAATGTTGTAACTACTTTTTTTTCTTGGTGCTACTTTGTTTCAGTATGATGAAAGGGGGAGGCAATTTCAGAAATAATATGATTTAATCTTTTTTTTACAAATGAAAATATAACAATGGTTGTTCTTCAAGTTATTTGAGGAAGGAAGCGGCATTCTTGAATCGCCATCTTCGTATATATAAAATGAATAATAAACAATTTCTTCGATGTTCATTTTCATAGTGCTCCGCATTTAATAATATAAATATTCAAGTATACATTTCAATCTATGTGTCAAGCAAAATAGAAAAAATTCATAAAAATAAAATATAGGAATATAGCAAGTTTCTCTAAAATTACACACATGCAGAAACCACTTAACGAAATGATTTCTCGCAAGCAGATTTTAAATTTTATTTTAGGTAAATTATTTTGGAGGACAAAATCTAAATTTTAGTGATATGCAGGGTAAGTTTAAATTGTTTTTAAAAATAAGAGTGATAATAATACCCATCAAAACCAGTAATAATTATCATTGAAGAGAAGCTCAAACTACTTACGGAGTCACAAATACAGAGTGATTCATTACCTAAAATCAGCTCCATGGTAACAAATTTAATAAAAATAAAAATTTTACAATGATGATATGTACACTGTTTCATATAAAATATATTATTATAAAAAAGTTTTTGAAAAAGAGGAAGTTGAAGTAACTGATGATAATGTATGGAACAGTAATCGCAGACCAAAATGTGGAGCATCACGTGTATAAATCTAGGGCTTACTATGGGATCTTCTACCACCTTTTTTTTATTGTTCATCATTTATAACGGAGCTTAATGTGTGTGTTAGAAGTTTTGTTACGATATACATTTAATATTTCTGAAAATAAAGAGTCTTTCGTTCCACCCGATGTCACACACTTGATTTTTTTCCACTAAACGTTGTTTGCGACCCAAAGCATTAAACATCATCTATTTGATGCCAACTATCATGCCTTTGATTTTGTAAAAACAATTTAGAATACCCCTGTATACAGGGTGTTTCGCTACCAGACCGACAAACTTTGAGGGGTGATAGTAGACATGAAAACAAACATTATTAAATCGGAAACCATGGGGCGCAAACGTCTTCTATAGGAGCTAGAGGCGATAAAAGTTTAAGGTCCAAAATTTCAAACGATGATAAAAAACGGAAAAAAGGGTCGATTCGTTTGCGGTTTTCACTGAAACCATTTTTTATATCACGATTTTTTTAGAATTTTTTTTAAAGGTTACGTTCAAAAATTGTCGATAGAGGGCGCTTTGGACTTTAGAGTAACGAAGAACTACTTTTTACCGTTATTTTGAGCATGGGGTTGAAATTATTCTAAAGTTTAAACTTTAACTTAAATTTTAAGCCCAGAATCGGAAACATTGGGATCGGGTAACTAACGAAAATTGAACTATGAACAGAGGGGGAGATTTTAAACCCTCATAAATATTGGACAAACAAATCGATTTCGTTGCGGTTTGCGTGTAAGTCATTCTCTTGGTAATTATTTTTTTCAAAATGACGTACAGCTTTGATGTCCTCATTTTTTGATCGAGGGCGCTTCCCACACGTCTCTGATATTTGAATGGCAGTACTCCTGGGTGGTGGGTCCCCGATAAATTTGACTAGACGATGCTTGTTTAAACTACTTTTATCTATTACCATTCATATAATACTAATGTAATTTAAGGCAACTTTCAAGATATGAGATCAAAATTCATTTTGAAATATTGTATACGTAAAGATAATTTGCTGATATTGTATATATAGACACACTTGAAAAGATTTTTAAGTATCATAGAACATGTTTTATTCTACATTGGACATGTTCTTCTAACCATGATGTGAATAAAAAATCTATTTTATAGCTTATATTCAGCATAATGTGTTTCTAAATGCATTACCGGAAAACTTACACTAATCTCAAGTCATATTCTTTAAAATATAGATTAGGAGATAAAGATTTTATTGGTAAAGTGCACATGAGTAAAGCACATTGAGCTTTACCCGCGTGATATCAGTCGCGGGTAAATTGAACAAAAGCACTAATAGGCGCGAAGAACATTTTAACAAAATTTTCTTTTCGTCTAATAAACAGGCTTTTTGGGAGAGTATTTACCCACGGGAGCATGGCTGTTGTCATTAATGGGTAATGTTCATACAGTGATTTTTCCTTAACATATGTCGTCTTCAGATGTTTATAAGTTTTGTTCCCTTCGTAATTTTCTATTTGAAATTAATTAGAAGTATATCGATAAATGCATATAACACATTGTCTAATGCATACTACATGTTTTTCCAATCAACGAGAAAAGTAATGTACGTTAATTTGAAATGAAAGTTTGATGCCACATCTGTTAATGGAAGATCATAAAATTATTAAAGTCGCTGATGAAAAAATACAGAACATTTTATGACTGACGACATGAGTATTTAAATGGTTGAAACAGTGCTTCCTGTTGTTCCAAGCCATTACCAATTAAAATCTGATGTCACATTCACATTTTGGATTGTACCGTAAAATTAGCAATCATTTGTATGTTTTGTTTATTTTGAATAATTTGTTGTTTTAGTGTTCACAATATTCCCATCAATTTCACTTTTTGAAACTAAAATACAGAATTAAAAGCATACTATTTCTTTTACATAGAATTTTAAATTATATATTTTTTACAACTAAGCACAAGTTAAATCAATAAAAAGGATAGTTTTTATAAAACACAACTTTTAATATAAGCGCAATGCAAAAGCTAGTGATACATAACCGTTCATGAAAACCAAATTAACGAGAGTTTACAATATAAATGGAATTTCCAGTTGCTTTGATAAATTATATAATTGAAATATTTTGCATGCGACAAAAAAAAATCTTTTTTTCTATGTAAGGAAAGTTGTTTTTATTCATAGGAAACCTTTTAGTATATCTTTCAGAGATATTCTTCAGTTGTTCGTATATGCTGTTTCATATTTATTCAACCACATGTCATGTTTACTCCTCCAAAAAAAAGTTAAAATATCCGGCAGCATCGAAAAGGCAGTTCTGAAATTTTGATAAGATATAAAGAAACGAAAGTGAAGTTTAAGAAATGGAAATCTGAAAACAAGAGCCCAGTTTTAGCAGTTTTTTTTATTTTTTTTTTATTTTTTATTGGATGTTTTGCAACTTAAAAAATAGTTTACTAGAATAACAAATAATGTATAATATGCAGCTTTATATTTCTGTCAAATAGTATATATGAGCTATATATGGACAGTTTTCAATCGTATAATTAATTAATGGGAAGATAAAGTTCATAATAATAAACTCTCTTCTTTAGACTAAGCAACTTGATTGTTAGGTGGAATTCGCAATACGAGTCTTGTCCAGGAAGTAATTCCCGTTTTTCACATAATTAACAGAAAAATGAATGAATGTAAATAATGATTTTATATAAATGAAATTAACACATTTACTCATTCTTCAATGTTCAATGTGTTCTTTTTTTAATGTAGTCACCGCCATTGATAAGCCATTTGTCGCATCTTGAAATCAGTTTCTTTATGGAGTCATTGTAAACCTCTACTGTGTATCTAAGAAGCCAATGCTATACCCCTTCGTTTAAGTCCTAATCACTTAAGAAATGCCCTCCTGACAAGAAGTCTTTCATTTTAGTGAAGAAATTATTGTCACCTGGAGCCCTGATTAGGATGTCTAAAATCTCACATTTAAACTGCTGTAGGAACTTGCATCCCTCTTTGAAATTTTGAACACAGTTCGTTGCAGATGATACATCCATTGCTCCTGTATACCGTGCACTTAAGTTATTTCCTGATGAATTTCCTTTCGATGAATTGGCGTTTTCTGCATTAAAAAAGGAAAAAACTTATTGCATTTCGAATTCGGATACATTTTCTAAGTTATGTGCCATTAACAGCGATAAAACTCACACCATGCACCTAAAATCTCAGAGACATTCACCTGGAACGCTATGAAGTTAATCTAGACATCTGAGTATACATTTAATGGTATAAATAGTGCTATCCATATGAATAAACAGATTGCATTTTTTTTTTTTTGGATAGCTCTCGTATTTAAGAAATTGGAGAGATATCACAAGTCTTTAATCTATTTTGTTATTTGCGATTTTAAAATATTGATTCCCGCATAATGATGTAGTAAAATAACCCTCATAGCATGCATGGTCACAGTGACGTCACAATGACGTCACTGTGAGTCACTTTGGTCACAAAACTCCTGTGACCAAAATGCCATCACTCAGTGACGTCACATTGTGACTTAGATGTGACTTTATTAAAAATTGTTAGAAAGTTATAAATATTCTTCAAAACATGCTATTTACTTTAAAAAACATTTTTCTGGCAATTTAAATATCGTTGCTTTTGTCACAGTTTCGTCACAATGTTAATGTCAAATTAGTCACAAATGACACATTTTTCACAAATTTGTCATATTATGACCACTTTGTGAAACGTCACAAACGATCTCTAAAACGGCCATAACGACTTCACATTTTAGTCACTGTGACTTCAAATCGACGTCACGTGACGTCACATTGACAGTCAATGGTCACAAAGTCACAAATTGACTTCACAACGACATTGCAGTGACGTCACCATGTCTTACAGGAACAGTCAAAGATAACACGTTATACGAACTCAATTTTTTCAAATTAGGGGGAAATTTCCCCAAACTAGGCTCTAAACCAAAACCTTTGACTTATTTTGTCAGTTATCTACCTATTAAGTAACTAAGATGAAACCTGGAGGGCATACTACACTCAGATAACCTTATTGTAAATAACATTTGGTCAGTCACGTAGACTGTTCTGTAGAATGAATTACTGGTGATTAAGCATTATTTAATTAATAGAGATGCTGGCACTCCATTACATTTAAATCAAAATAACTTATTGCTAAAGTTATTCTGCAAATTTATCTTTTTCAGCTGAACGAAAGAAAGCCCGAACCGGTACTCAAATCAGAACATTCGGCTCATAATTTCTACTATTCTATTTCAGCTATCCGAGCAGACAATCAATGACTACATTTCTCAGTTCAGTTAGCTCGAATGGTACACAGTTAAAAATCTTGTCCTGGTTTGAACCAAATTTTGGTGCTCAATAAACTGCCCCTATAACATGGTGAAATCTTGAACCTATATTTGGAGCTTCCGTTGAATCTTAGTTCCAATATTGTCGAACGAGGTTGAAGTCTGAATATCGAAATTTTGGTACAAGATTTCATCGTCTTATGTGCCAGCCACTGAGCACCAAAATTTGGTTTACAGCAAAATTCTAACAGTGTAGAATATTAGCAATAAATAAGACGTTTTGGGTTTGATTCCTGTTTTGAGCATTTCCAATTCTCCTGGAAAATTGAATTTGCATGTAAACTTCATTTATGAATATGATTGAATTAAGTATAATAATAGTAAAACAAAGTTACAATCTACGGAAAACGAGTGTATAGCGGCTGCAGTTACAAAATATAACAAATATTTAATATATATTATTAGGATGAGCGAAGCGAATCCTCTACTAGGCCACTCAAATTACATTTTGTCGTACGCTTTACAAAAAAACCATTCAATATTTTAACTTCAAATTAAACACACAAATAAATTATGATCTGTAGATTTGCACAATATAATTTTTTTACAGTAAAACGTTAAAAAATAACAGTAAAACCGTTACAGTAAAAACGTTATTTTAATTAATTTATTTTGCATGCATTTCCAATATGGACGCATTTTAGCAAATAAATAAAAAATGAAACGCGTATATTTTCAGAGAAAAAATATAATTCATGGAGTAAGTAATTGTAGATAGAATCATGATTAATTTAATAAATAAAATGTTTTCATTATTCAGCAAAATCGTTTGCACAGATGACACTTAAACATTTAAAAAAAATTTATTATGGATTTTTTTTTTTTTTTGTAAAGTGGCAACAAAAGAATTGTAAACAAATAAAATTAATTGTTAAATTTGTTATATAAATGAAAAATTAAAAGAATTGAAGCGTGAAGTTGTTGCCTCGATTCAAGTTCTTTATAAATGTACTGAAGCAAAGTTGACCGATTCAGAAACGACAAATTGACTTTAACCATTTCTTACTTTATCACTTGAATCTAAAGTAATTTTACGTTCTTATTTGTGGTCCGAAAAAGATTTAGTGAACGGGACTTTAGACTTTGTTGCACGTAATAAAGAAAATCACAAGAAACCAGACCAGATATCGCGAATAATCATGGATAAATTTGAATACTACAATAATTTAACTTATATGAATTGTTGCGTACCAATCCCCCCAATAGTTAAATTCTGGAAAAATGTAAGCATAAATTGCTCAAGGAAAGAATTTCTTCTGCAGTTAGCTTTTGCTGTTACAATTCATAAATCCCAAGGTTTAACATTAGATGAAGCAGTTGTAGATATTGAGGATATATAGACACAAGTTGGCTTAAAAACGTACGTAACGTTGCCGAGAGTGAAAATCCTTCAAAATTAAGCATTCAATAGAAATTTTCCTTACGAAAAATTCTACAATATTAAAAATTCTGATACGCTAACATGTATAAAAACGAAGAAATTAGAAAAAAATTACAGTTAAAAATTCATAGTATGAACGAGAGCAGATTTCATATGATTTCCAGAAAGTAGGATTTTAACGAAGTAACTTTCTTCAAGCTCTCTTCAAATATATTATTCTAAAATAGCTATCAAAGATTATTTGATGTTAATTACAAAGATTGGAAACATGCATATTTCAAACAACTTTAAAAAACACCAGTGGTTACTGGAAATTGTAAAAACATCTTTAAAAGAGCTTTTAGTTGAAAATTTAAAAAATTTTGTAAATGTTTGCTTCGAAAATATTTTATTATGCCAGTCTTACATCATAAATAAAAAATTAAAATGCGCCAAAACATAAAATAACGTTTTTGTTTAATAAAGATGCAAAAATAATATTAAAAAATATTTTTACTTTCAAATATCTGTTTTATAAAATAATGCTTCGCGAATCCAAACAAAGCATGGCTTTTGCTAGTTTATATACACTGGTGTCCAAAAGTTAAGCATAATTGGTAATTAAGTAATTATAGAGCAACTTCTGTAAAAGTTTTAAAAACATAGCTTGATAATTCTGAAAATGGAAGCCTATAGAATCAACTCAAAATATGTTATTCCTAAAGGAAGCAAAAAAATCAGGGGTTTTACCTAAATATAGTTGTACGTGCAATATTGCGTAGGCACTAAACAATGGAATATGGATACAGCCCTTCATCTTTTTGCTTCATTTAGGGAATAAAGGATTTTGAGTTGGAGTTGATTCTATAGGCTCCCATTTTCAGAATTTGAAACTTTTACAGAAGTTGATCTATACATTTAGCTAACACAATATGCAAATGACATTTTGATATCGTTGATGCATGCGCAATGAAAAATTATTTACTAAACATACTCATTTTTCATACAATTTTTATTATTTTTAAATTCTGATGACAGGGTATTGTGTACAATGATGTTTGTCATATTTTCAGAAAAGAACATTATTTTATAATAAGAACTCTGCAAATTATAAGCAAAAAACTTGGAAAAATTTTGGACTGTTTTTATAAAAACCTTAATTTCTCTACGAGTATACATGCTATCCTTGTAAAAATTAACACAGTACATTACAATAAGCCAATTAATCATAATGTGCAGTTTGAACGCTTTTGCTACATTAGTTTCGACAGGGTTATCCAAAAGATTTTCGTTCTTTTTCAATTTGTTGACGGTCCCCTTTTCGATTTCGGGGAAAACTCTTCGCGAAAATATGTGACGCGTACTATTTTGTTTACACACCTGGAGTTTCAGCACATTCCGATTCATATTTCTTTCATTACTTAAAAATAATTACTTAATTACCAATTATGCTTAACTTTTGGACACCAGTGTATATATATTTATATATTATATGTATTATTATATTTAATATATATTATTTATTAATTTAAACTGAAAAAATAAATATATGCAAAATTATATTTCTTGATAAAAAATGTGCCGTATAGAAACACGATACTAACAGAAAACACTAAATGTAAAAATAAAACGTAAATTTCATTTTCTATTACTTTAGTTTGAAACTTTAAAACAAATTTCCATCCCATCGCTAACTTCGGAACTCCATTTTAAAACATGATCAAAATTTCTCATCAAATTTAAATTCAACCGCACTGTGTATCAATTGAAGACTAATACTTTTTTCTATTTTATTTCACTTGAATTTTTATGTTTTTATATTTTAGAGTGTTTTAAAGAAATTTATTTTTATGCGAATCATGTTTCTTTCAATTCACTTTAATGGATAAAATGCATCACAGAAAATGTACTGTTTTAAATTGCATTATTCAGCAAAAGTTTCTAAAAACTTTTCTAATAGTTTAAATAAAATTTTAATACAAAATCTAATAATAAATCATGAAGTGCGGAAAATATTTTGTCACTTTTAATATAATTTTTTTTTCAAACGCAATTTCTACGAAAAGCTTATGCCTAAAAATTTTTATGTAAAGTTAAGCCTAGCAAAAAAATGCAATTAAGCTAAATTTCAAAAGATACCTCTTAGAAGTTAAGGAATTTTTTCCTATAAATTGTAATGTGTAATTTCTTATATTTGGAAGTTAAAAATATATTTCTTATAAGTACTATAGCACTGTAATAGGTAGTCGGGAATTTCGGAGAAATGTTACAGGACCCTCCTAAAAACATCTGACTGCCAAAATAAAGATTTAAAAAATAATGCTAAAAAGGTGCTGTAAAAATAAAATGTTATTATTACTAGAATAATGAATTTTTTGCCTGATAAATCTTAACAAAAGATGTTTTAGTACATTTTATGATATATATCAGTACATACACTAAATTTTTATTCACTGTTCTATGCCGATGAAATTAAATTTAAAACCGGCATTTTTTAATGAATTAACTAAAATTATTAATCTAACAAATTAGTGAAATTAAAACGAACAATTTTGTAGTGTATAAATAAGACAATAATGTAATGGTTTCTTAATTACGAAGAAAAATATTTTCTTTTATTGAAAAAAAAAGAGGAATACTAAGGCAATGAATGTTTTAAACTCGAAATACATTTTTATGCGAAATTGAATTTCCTAATAAAAATGTACCATAAAGAAACACGATAGGAAATATAAAACAGTTCAACAGAAAAACTAAAGGTAAAAAAAAAGAAAATTGGATTTTCTATTTACTTGAAACTTTGAACCAAATTTTCATCTCATCGCTACTTTGAAACTCCATTTAATTTAAAAATACTCTTAAAATTACTCATCATATTCAAATTTAACCGCACTGCGCATCTATTGAAGGATTATACTTTTTATCCGTTTGCATTTTTATATATTTTATAGTTTAATTTCAGTGTTTTATCCCTTTCCGGCGCAGTGTTACCAGTCCGGCAACACCTAATTTTAATTCCAAACTTGCAATCGGCACCAAGAATATTTTAAAGAAATTTTGCTTTTACAATAAAAGCGCGAATTTAGCAATTTGTAATTTCTAAAAAAGTCGTTTTTAAATTCCGGTGTAAATCAATAATTTCTCATTTTATGAGCAGAATTTGCCTGCGCCGGAAAGGGTTAAAGTAGCTTATTTTTACGCGAATCATGTTTCTTTCCAGTCTTAAATGAATGAAATACATTACAGAAAATATACTGTTTTAAATTGTATTATTCGGCAAAAGTTTTTAAAAAACTTTCCTAATAGTTTAAATAAAAATGTAATACAAAATCTTATAATAAATCATGAAGCGCGAAAAATTTTTTGTCGCTTTTAATATAAATGTTTTTTTTTTTTCAATTGCAGTGTCCTATGAAAAATTCCTATGAATAATTTATCTAAATTTAAGTTCAACGAAAAAATGTAATGAAGCTAAATTTTAAAAGTTTTCTCCTAGAAGCTAGATAATTTTTTGCTGTAAACTTTAAAGTGTAAATTGTTATATTTCAAAGTTACGTAAAAAAATATATCTCTGATAAGGGCTAAAGCATTCTATTAAAATAGCAAATAAAGCCTTTGTGCGCAAGTGTTTAAAGATAGAAAACCAACGATTATAAATGCACAAATAAAGTATGAGAAGGTAGCAAATAGCTATTTCGAATCTCCTATCGAGATTCTTCATCAATGCAAAACTCAGCGAGCTAAATTCATTTGTGACATAGCAAAGAGAAGAAAAATAAAAACAGCAATAGTGGAATCAAGGCCCCTTTGACGCCAAATACATTAAAATAGCAAATAAAGCCTTTGTGCACAAATGTTTAAGGATAGAAAACCAACGATTATATATAGCCACTATTGCTGTTTTTATTTTTCTTCTCTTTGCTATGTCAGAAATCAATTTAGCTCACTGAGTTCTGCACTGATGAAGAATCTCGATAGCAGATTCGAAATAGCTATTTGCTACCTTCTCATACTTTATTTGTGCATTTATAATCGTTGGTTTTCTATCTTTAAACATTTGTGTACGAAGGCTTTATTTGCTATTTTAATGTATTTGGCGTCAACGGGCCTTGATTCCAGTATTGCTGTTTTTATTTTCTTATCTTTGCTATGTCAGAAATCAATTTAGCTCGCTGAGTTTTGCACTGATGAAGAATCTCGAGAGTAGATTCGAAATAGCTATTTGCTACCTTCTCAAACTTTATTTGTGCATTTATAATCGTTGTTTTTCTATCTTTAAAGCATTCTACTACACAGTCGGTGATTTTGGAGAAATATCCCGGGATCCTTCTAAAAACGTGAGATGGCTGAAATAAAGATTTAAAAAATATTCCTGAAAATATGCTATGAAAATGAAAGATTGTTGTCATTAAATAAAAAAAAATTATTCTTGGTAATTCTTGACAAAAGACTTTTTAGTATATTTTACGATAGTTATCTGTATAGACATACATTGATTTCTTAATTAATGTTCTATGCCAATGAAATTAAAAGTAAATTTGTCATTAATGATGAATTAGTTTCACCTAAAATTGATTATGTATCAAATTAATGAAATGCAAACCAATAATTTTGTAATCTATAAATAAGACAAAAATGTAAGGGCTTCTCAATTACGAAAAAAAGCATCTTGTTTTAATGAAAAAAAGGAGGAAGACTAAGGCAATGAATATTTTAGATTCAAAATACATTTATATGCCAAAATATGTTTCCTAATAAATATGTTCTTTAAAGAAACACAATATTAAAAAATTAAAACAGTTCAACAGAAACACAAAATTAAAAAAAATAACGAAACTTGTTTTTTCTATTTACTGGAAACTTTGAAACAAATTTCCATTCGCTAACTTCGAAATTCCATTTAAAAACACGATCAAATTTCTCATCAAATTCAAATTTAACCGCACTGCACATCAATTGAAGGCTAATACTTTTTTTTATATTCTATTTCATCTGAATTTTTATGTTTTTACATTTTCGAGTGTTTTAAAGTAACTTATTTTTATTCAAAACATATTTCTTTCTATTCAATTAAATGGATAAAATACATTGCAGAAAATATATTGTTTTAATTTGCATTATTCACCAAACGTTTTTAAAAACATTTATAATAGTTTAATAAAATTTGAAAACGAAATCTAATATTAAATAATGAAGCGCGGAAAATATTCTGTGGGTTTTAATATTTTTTTTTCAATTCCAATTTCCCACGAAAATCTGATTTGTAAAAGTATTTAAGAAAAAATGAGTGCAGCCAAAAATAAATTGTATTGAAATTAAATTTTAAAAGATTCTAAGAAAATATTCCGCATAATCTTTAAGCGTGCTTCTTTACATTTGGAAGTTTAAAATGTATGGTAATAAATCCTAAACCACAGTACTTGTGAAGGGGATGTTAGGTAAAAAACCCCGGGATCCTTCTAAAAACGTCAGAAGTCCGTAATGACAAAAAAAAAAAAAAAAAAAAAAAAAAAAAAATAATAAGAATCTATATATTTAAAAGACCTTGCTCTTTTTTTAGTCATAAGCCCTCAGCTTTCTACTGGCCCGATATTGATAATTATTTTTTTAATTAAAGCTGTTTATGTGTAGATGTGCCCTTTCTGGCTAATTTTTAATTTATTTCAATTTATATATATATATATATATATATATATTTTAAAAGCTTTTTCGTGACATTTCTTCAAAACAGTGGCAACAGGTTACGCTTTTCTCACCTTAGATAAGGTGCATGTGACATCACGCAGACGAAAAAGGATGTACTTCTCAACTTATTTTTAAATGTTGATTGTTTAAATTATTCTTCTTGTATATATACTAAAGATTCAAATCTATTTTTCATGTTCTGAGAGAGAAACATAGTTTTATGTTTCATGAATAAACGCACCAAACATATACGTCTATTGGAATATAACATGCGTATTTTTTTTTTTATTTAACTGTCGGAAATACAGTGCTGAATATACAGAATTTATCCTGAATAATATTATAAAATTATCTACGGATTACATAAAGTAAAAAAAAATTACTAATTTAAAAACCTACCTACAATAGAATATCTACTATTGTTACTAATTTAAAATTCGTTATTTATTATACTTCTCCCCTTAACAAAAGTTGTTTCAGTATATTTTACGAAATATGTCACTGTATGCATGCATATAATTTTTAAATAATGCATAACGATAATGAAAGTAATAGTATATTACACTTTAATATAAATTAATTTTATTTAAAATGTTGTCGAAATTGCTAATAAAACAAATTAATGAAGTGTAAATAATGTATATAAAACTACATATACATAATTCCACGCTTTAAATAATTACTTAGACTTTTTTATGTTTCGAAAGATACACTTAATTTTATGTTTCGTGATGTAATAAAGTTTAATTAAAATTCTTGAATCCAACAATTCAAAAGAAACGTAAATGAGTATTGTAAAAAACATATCCTTACAGGATTATAATTTAATATTGTGCCCTTTCAATGCCATTTTTCATGTGTCGAATTAAAAACATAATTTTATGTTTTCTGAATTAACACACAAAACGCATACATATATAGAGGTTAAATATGCATATTATTTTTCGAAATTCCGCTGAATATACAGAGCACATCCACAATAATATTATTTAGTTATCTATGGATTTGGTACAGTTTAAAAACAAAATACACATTTCTTTATCTTAAGTATTTCTTCTCAGTGCACATATCGATGCACATTTTTTTTATAAAAATTATCAGGAAATAATATGCACCCAAAATGTCGCATAATTAAAAGGCCCTATAGCTATAGTCCAATATAACTATACGACGTTTGTTAGAACCTTCATACGTTCTCAATAGGTTGTGGTATGATGACAAGCTCACTCAGCCAATTTTCTTTTATAATCGCAATTGACTCAAGACGAAATGGTAACACGGAGAACAGAAAAATGTCACATGGGTCCATCATTGATGGACCCATGGGTCAAATCATTGTTGCAGGTCGTGGAGTGGCTAAAACTATAAAATAGATACAAATGTTTGCACATTGAATAAAAAGGCATCTACTTAGCTTTAATCTTTTATTGACAACAAATTAACTGAAACAGACCCAGTTAAATACTGAAACTCAATGTTACTCATAGAGGATGATTAGAGAAGTTTAGAAGGAAACAAGCTGACATAAGAAAACTCCAGGCAGCGGAGATATCAACAAGCTGAAAAATCGTACAAATCTCTAAACTCTGTGTTTTCACCGAATGCTTTTGATTTTTGATCGACTTCGAAGATTACAATTCATGACACCTAGCGTTTCGATTGGTAAAAGCATAAGAATGTCATGCGAAAAGCTCTATGGAAATAATTCAGCAGAGAGCTCTGTCAGAGACGCGAATGGGTTAAAAAAATGAGGAGTAAACAAAAAACCCAAAGTTGGAAAAAAATTTGGAAAACAAAATAAAAATAATTTTTAAAAATGGCTCTTTTAACTCCTTTACGACGGAAGTCGTTAACGAAATTTTTCAATGTTTTGTCACCGGTTTCTAAAAACAGATATTTATGGCTCAATAAATGGAGAAAATACTCCGATTACATAGAGGAGATTTTACAGCAAAATTTTACTGGTGGGGATAAACAAATATTCTTAAACCTTTTTGTGACGCTATACATGCCAATCGTCCCCAAGGGATTAAAAATATTCGAATCACAATAAATAATAGAATTTCGTCGAAATATGTAGAGCAGTTTAAGTATAAACTAAAAGTTTTATATTTAAGTAAAATGAGTAAAACAATAATTAATTTAAGGGAAATTTAACAGAATTAATGATAGATATTATTAAAGAATAGAAAATTAGTTAATATGATGATAATTTCGCGTAATAAAAGAAAATAAAAGGCTATATCCGAAAGCAAAAATTAATAATTTAACACATATATATATATATGTACGTATACATATCTATATTATATTTTGGCAGGAGAATAAAGTTATGTTTTCTTCCATCAAAGAAATTTACAGTCCCTTGCCAAATTATTAGACGCACCTTTGTTTTTTACAAAATACATGTTTTAGACGAAGTTTATATGCAGTTGTGTTATATTTAAACGTAGATTTAATGAATTTTTATTCCGGAGATTTGTTATATACTTCATATTGGTATTTAGTTTTAACGCATGGAAACACAATGTGAATCAATGGATACACGGACGTAAACAAGTGGAAACTGGTTGCAGCCAATTCACAATGGCGTTTGGTAATGCGTCAGTTAAGGACGTGTTTCTGTGGCATTATGCGTTTGGTTTATTTGTTTCAAAGTTATATACTACATAGTTAATTGTTTTTTGTGTGTGCAGTGTTTAAATAAGCTCTTGGAACATTTTCAGCATGGGTAAAACAGGCGATCTATTACCTCGTAACAAAGCTGAAGTGAAGGCGTTCGTGAATGCTAGAATTTTTTCAAACCGCGAAATACCACGAATATTGAAGGTTTCTGAAGCTAGTGTACGACGCATAAAGGAGAAAATTGACAGGGGACGATTTGAGCCTAAAACGAAAGCAAAGATGTGACAGAAAACCCACTTTCACTCCAAGGTCAAAGAGATGTTTAATGAAAATTTATCAGGAAAACAGATCGGCTGTCACAAAAATTATAAAATCTCAACTCCATGATGCTAACGTGAATGTTTCCGAGCGCACTGTTTTCAGAAAATTAACAGAAATTGGTTTTAAGGCTTGCCGCCCCGCCTGGAAGAACAAGTTAACAGCTGCTATGAAAGCAAAGCATCTGAAGTGGGCCAAACAGTGGAGTGATAAAGATGTGGACTTCTGGACATTGGTAAGCTATTATAATTTTATAAGTTATTATAATCATACATTCAATTTTATTTTCTATGCAATGACGCAAGATCTGCAGAGACATTTGTATTTTTTTTATGTTTTTGAAAGTTTGCTTCAGTGATGAAATCACATTCGAAATTTTGCAAAAATAAGTTCAGTTTTTGTGTCATTGTCCTACCGAAAAGTTCCATCGTGACTGTGTCGTTGAGAAAGTTAAAAACCCATACAACAATCATGATTTGCTCAATTATCAGCAGCAAGAGTACTGGATGTCTGTTCGTGGTAAAACGAACAATGAAGCAAGATCAGTATAAAGACGTCTTACAAAATCGGTTGATTCCGAAGTTCAAAGAATGGCTTTCAAATGGAAAACCACTCATTTCCATGCAAGATGGAGCTCCTTGCCACACAGCACGATCTGCTAAAGCTTTTTTAGTATTGCAAAGTATCTCTCTTTTGCATTGGCTCGGTAATAGCCGTGATATGAACCCAATTGAAAACGTGAGGGAATTCATGAAAGGAGAAGTGATTAAAGTTGTGATTACAAACAAAACTCAGGTCTTAGAACAAATCATTCATGTGTTGAATCATCATCCTTAAATACAGAAAACAGTACAGTCTTGCATTGATAGCGTGCTGCGCAAAAATAAAGCTCCCACAGCGCCTGAAGGTAAAAGCGCCAAAATATTAACTTTTCAGTACATTTTCTTCATTTTTGTTCAAGAGTTAATAAATACATATTTTTTCTATAATGACGATGTTTCAGTAGTGTTGCAGATACTTACGTGGTTAATTATATCGTAAATATACATTGTATCTCGCAAACAACAATACAGCTGTACAGTATCACCTGATAATTAGCATTTTCTATAAAATCTTATGGTGCGTCTAATAATTTGGCCAGGGACTGTACTTTTCTCGGAAATTCGTGCATGTTCTTCTAACTTTATTCATTCGTAAATCGTGGGTATTCGTATACAAAAAAGAATTGCTGAATCTAAACAAGACGTAAGGATGCAGTTCAGAATTATTGATCAGGTTGGAAAAATTGTAATTGTAAAAGAATGCAAGTCAGTAATTGTTGTTTGAATTTTCCCCTATCATATAACACTTGCTAAGTTATGCACAAAATATGTTATATTTTGTGCACAATTAATTAACTGCTGTAATGGTATTTTTGTTTATCATGTATGTTTATTATGTGTGAAAATAATGGTGTTTTTTTTCCTAAAATTAAAACAGTAAATTACTAATTTTTAAAAATCACGGTCAATCTTTTTCAGTAAAAAAGTTACAATGTAATCTAAATTTAAAAACCAGTCGGATGCACCAATACAAAGTCTGTCTCATACATGTTGATTTGGCAAAATTTGCTTCTCAGTGGAAAAATAAATGACATTCTATGCTCTTCATGAGGATTTCAATGACATGAAATTCCGTGCATTAGTTTTTGAGATATGAAGCATACTCTGTGAAGCATACAAGATACAGAATAACAGCACTTGCTGTTGATGATTTACAACAAAACCCTATAAACAACATTGGTTAATATCTAACTAAATCTGAAATTTGATGAAAACCCGTGCATTAGTTTTTGAGAATGACCTATGAAGGAAACCGTCGAAAATGCAATATAGAAACACCATTGTTAAACATTTTACATCAAAACATAATCAGCACTAATATTTATGAAGGTATACGTGAATCTGAAGATTGAAATATTTGATTCATGAGAAAGAGCTATTTCGGAAACTGGTTTTTTGAGCAATTTACATCGAACGGTAATCAGCACCGCTTTATATCAGGTCTGACTGAATATCTATATATTTAAAACACCTGGCTGTTTTTTTAGTCATCAGCCCTGAGCTTTCTACTGGCCCGATTTTAATAATTATTTTTTTAAATGAAAGCTGTTCATGTGTAGATGTGCCCATTCTGGCTAATTTTTTAATTATTTCAATTTTTATATTTTATTTTTAATTTTAAAAGCTTTTTCGTGACATTTCTTCAAAACAGTGGCAACAGGTTAAACTTTTCTCTCTATAATAAAAATTTATTTTGCTTTATTGCTTTCCACCAATCAGGATCTCGATCTCATTGGAATGTGTCATCGCATTTCAAAGAAACAAAAATAATGTTTTTCGTAAAATTCAATCCTAATAAAATGATTGTGCATAATTATTCACTAATCGCGGTACAATACACAGATTATTTGCTGAGTAATATTATTAAGTTTTACGTAAATAAAATAGTAGAAACTAAACTTTAATAAAATATGATATCTAAAGAGGAAATTTTTTCGATGGAGATAATGTCATCATTCAGAGACCAGATAAATGTGTTCTATGAATGTAATATATATTGTTATAGCTGTGTCAGTGATGATGTCATGTTCAGTGACTTTTATTCCTGCATTTAAATAAACAGAACTTCTTCTATTTATATAAAGGTCCTTGGTATGCGCAAACAAAAATATTTGTAAAAATTGCGCCATTTTCATTTAATTATAATAAATATCTTATGAAACTAAAGAATTTTTAAATAACTGCGAAAATCAAGCTTTTATTTCAGAAAGGATGCGTATTTCTGAAGGTGTAAATGATGCCATAATAGAAAAAAAAAGAATAAAACCTGTGATATGCCGGTATTACGATATTTCTATTTTACATAATATCAAAAATTAATTAAAATCATTTCGTTGCATTAAGTTATTATTTAAAATAAAAATAAATAAAACGTTTTCTACATATTAATAACAAACACAAAATTTTTATTCTTTTTAGTAACAAAGATATCGTTTTTCTCTTCGTTGTCATGACAATAAAATTAATTTTGACAAGTTCATGGAGGCTACAAACCAATAAAGAAATTAAATTTATTGCAAATGCTGCAAATGTGTTGTGGATTGGTTATGCAGTTTAATACTCCCTGTATCTATTATAATTAAAATGTTTTGTTGATATTATAATTATTGTACAGTTATCAAGCGATGTTTAAACAAAGAAAAAATAAACTATGCAGATATTTTTGAATTCATTTTCTGAGGTATTATATTATGTTAACTTCCTGAATAATTTGGCTTTTAAATAATGTTTAGGGCTCTAGAAACCACATTAAAAGCATTTGTAGTTGAGGTTAAGCACAACATAATACTTTATGAATTATTTTCCTTATTTTTTGTTATTTTCTGAACTTTGTGTATCTTTATCACGGAACGTTATGTTATCCCTATGTTAAGAGATGGCAATTGTTTATTTCGCTCAGTATCTTTTTGTGTGTATAAGACTGATGTATATCATACCTAATACATATTCTTTTCCGTCGAATTTCGACGGGTGGCGCTAGTATTTTTTTATTTTGTTCTGTGCTTTAGTTCTTGATAAAAAGTACCCACATTTTTTTTACATACATACAGACACAAAGACAGATATTTTCTAAAATCAAAAAATAATACCACAAAATTTTGACTTTGAAACCGGAAGTCGAAATTACTCACAAATCCAATACCTTATCTTTGTGGAGATAATAGCAATATTAATATATCTATACAGAGCTGAAATATTGAAATAAAGAAAACATTTTAATTGTATAAAATGTAAAAATTAAAGTAAAAATTATTTAGTAAAACTGCTCATTTTTCAAATATTTTTGTTATTTTTAAATTTTGATTTCAGGATATTTTGTACAGTGTTGATTGTCATATTTTCGGAAAAGAGCGTTATTTTATATTAAGAACTCTGCAAAAAATAAGCAAAAAAACTTTAAAAATTTTTATACTTCCTTCATATTAAAAAAAAACTTGATTCCTCTAAAATGAACACAGTTTATTACAATAAGCCACTTAATCATAATTTACAGTTTGAAAGGTTTTGCTACATTTGTTTTTGCGGGTTCTCCAAAAGACATTCGTTCTTTATCAATTTGTTGACGGTCCGTATGGAGTTTCTGGGGAAAAAAATCTTACCGGAAATGCATGACTTGTACATTATGTTTATACACTCAGAAATTCTGAATAATACCTCATGTATTTCTCTAGATATTTAACAAAATGTCTAAAATCGTAAGTAACCGGTCCCCTTTGGCCATATAGAATATATTTACACGAATTTAAATGCGAAGCACGAGTTGCTGATTTATAGATTACCTCTTACATTCTACAAGATAATGACTAAGTTTACTGAAAGCATTTTTTTACATGTTTAGTCTTAGCGTTAAACATATATCGCACAATTGGACGCTGTTTATTGAAAACACATTTTTTTTTGTTACGTAATTGTAACAAATATGTCTCTGTATCTATTCTACGAATTTAAATAAATAAGCGATTACCTGTTACTGCCACGAAGTGTATACTTAGATTAATAAAATGTAAATATCTTTTTTAAGCTAGAAGGACGAGTGTGGGGTGTTTTGATACCCAGAATCTGTGCAGTGTATTAACGGCTTTTACATTGCCACAATTGAATATGAATAATTATTACTACCTCATTTAATCAAAGTCAATTGTGCGAAAAAAATGAGTTGAAAAATATTTCTTAGAAAATTGTGTTAACTTTTATAGAAACAATATAAAATCTGCGTCTTTCACGCCTGACGCCCCTCCTCTTGGGTTAAGGAAATAATATAAATATGATTTTATTTCATTCTGAATGTAAATGTCCAAATACAATTTTCAAAAAAGGTGTTACTAGGCTATGCAGGCTATATTAAACAGTTTAATTTGCTGACATACTGTGGGGAAAGTGTATGAGGTAGCAAAGAAAACTTAATGTATTTTTGGTATAAGCGTTAGTGCCTGATTTCCGCCAAGATAAACTGCCACAAATAATAAAAATGTAAAAATCTTTGCTTTATTTGTAACAGGCAGATTGCATGGATAAGTCATTTTTAAGCAATTTTTTTCTCTTTAAAGTCATTGGTAAAATTTGGCACCGCCTGTATTCAGGTTCTTGTAAGCACCAAGAAATTATGTACCATAGTTATAATAATTAAATACAATATGAATTTCTTGCATATTAAATTTTGTATACATGTGAAAAGTATTCGAATAATGTTAAATAAATAATGTTCAAGTAATGTTCAATTTTAAAAAAGCTATATGTTTTGAAATTAAAAGCAGCCTTTGAATCTTCGACTTTTCTACATAAATATTTTTAAATTATTTTTGTCGAGCCATTTTTGCATTTACAAAACATAATATTTTGTTTTGATTATGTGTGTAGGGCAAATAAGAGCTTTACAAAACATTACAGTTGAAATATATATATTTTTTAATCATGCTTGGAAAATATTTAAAATAGAGCAAGAAAACCTTAGTTGCAGCTATGAAACATGTTTCGTTTAAAAATAATTTTTTTGTTATCTTGGAAGCATAAAAAATTAAGTTTTAGGTGTTTACCAGTTTATATAATTGTTATAAAATTCTTCGCAAAGCGAAAATTATTACAACTCTAATATTAATGTTTGTGTTTTTTCTTTATAACGCATGGAAATGTGCTTGTCTGTATTTAGAGGATTTAAGTTTTGTTTCCATGAAGTACATTATTACAACCTTGCAAACGGGTAAAATTGTAAAGATGTTTTCTTTTCATTTTGTTTTAAGTGCTCAGAAAATAAGATTCTTTCAATACTATAAAAACAAACTTCATCACAAATATGAATGTAATTTTTGAAAGTTTTAATCATTCTGAAATTTACTGAAATTTCATTTAATCTATAAAATTAAAATATCTTAACTATTGCTTACATTGCAACGGAACCTGGAGTTTCAGACAACGTAATTTTGCGTTTCAAGCACTTTGAAATAAAGTTTATCCCCCCCCCCCAAAAAAAAAAATCTTTGAATTTTATGCTCTAAGTTTTCTAAGTTTTACTAAAATTAAATGAAGCATCGTTTATATAAAGATAGCTTCTCTGTATAACTCACTTTATTTAAACTATGCCTAAACGAAAAATTAAAGTTATTGGCAAAATTTCAAACATTAAAGCATTTTATAACGATCATAAACTTAAGTTAAATTTTTAAAACAGCTGCATTGGCTTATAAAATGATACTTTTATCATATTTATGTATCACTTTATTTTTTACCTTTAAAATGTTATAAAATCGCATTTTTATTTTATCATTTTGTTTTATCTCAGTATTTTCTTGATAAATTCTTTTAAATATCATTTGTGTAAATCTCACTAAAATTTCGGAGACATACGAATTATGATAGATAACGAAAATTACCATATTTATTTTTCTCTGTGATAAGATTTTTGATTTTTTTTTCCAAGACTATTTGAAAAGCTTTGTAAATCTATGTATTTGTTATTTTTAATACATGATTTGAATTCTTATAAAATATCTGAAACATGTGAACAAATTTTAACAGATATTTTTTATTAAAACCGGCATGTTTGTTGTTGGATTTTCTAAATTAATTGTTATTTGTGTTTGATATACTGGGTGTTCCAAAAAAGAATCTGTACAAATTTAAAATTTTACTTGCAAAAAATTAATAGTCCTACAGAAACACTACTTGCAACAACAGATAGAATAACTCCTAAAGCTTTTTTATGCGGCTTTAGTAATGTTTAACAAGAGATTATTTCGTGGCAAAAATGTTTTCAAGAGTATATATTTAAATTAAATTCAGAAGAATTTTAACACGCTCGTATTAACCGTATTGATATTAATAGAAATATAATATTCACTTAGCATTTTTCTTTCACATTTTGGTTGCATAAAAATTTAAATATTAGATGTTTACCAGTTTACATAAATGTTATAAAACTGTTTCGCCATAGCGGAAATCGTTATAACTGTAGTTATAATCCTACAGTTTACGGTTTTGCTTTATCACATTCAGCTTTTTTTTTCCTTTTTTTTTTTTTTTTTTTTTTTTTTTTTAGAAAAAAAAATATTTTAGTGAGGTACATTTTTACATTAAATTTATTTCTCACCACAAATCTATGAATATTATGTCCTAAGAATAAAGTTTTTTTTTCAGATTTATAGGTTTTACTGAAATTTCGTGAAGCATCGTTCATATAAAGATAGCTTTTCTAGATAAACTCACCCTATTTAAATTATCCATAAAGGAAAAATTAAAGCAATTGGCAAAATTTCAAACATTAAAGTACTTTATTACGATCATAAACTTAAGGGGAAATTTTAAAACAGCTGCATTGGCGTATAAAATGATATTTTTTTTCATATTTATGTATCACTTTATTTTTTATCCTTAACGTGCTATAGAATCATATTTTTATTTTAGACATTTTTATTTATTTCTGCATTTTCTTCATAAAGTCTTTAAAATATCATTTGCGTAAATCTCACTAAAATTTCACTGACGGACGAATTATGGTAAATAACGAAAATTACCATAAAATGCATTATTACTTTTTTTCTGTGATATGGCTTTTAACGACATTTTGATTTTTTTTCGATGCCTATTTGAAATTTTTTGTAAATGTGTGCATTCATTATTTTTAATAAATGATTTGAATTTTTATAAAACATCCGAAAAGATGCAAACAAATTTTGAAGATATGTTTTATTGAAACTGGCATGTCCGATATTGGATTTTTTGAATTAGTTGTTAATTGTGTGTGATATACAGGGTGTTCAATAAAAATTCTGTACAACTTTAAAATTTTATTTAAAAAATGAATAGGCCTACAGAAAAAATACTTAAAACAACAAAAACAACAACAAAAAAACTCAAAAACCTTTTTTTTAATGTTGTGTTAGTAATGCTCAACAAGAAATTACTTCGTAGCAAGAAGAATTTCGGGATGATATTCCAATCAAATTGAAGAACGTTTTATCACGCGCAAATTAACCGCATCGATTTTGGTAGACATCAATGATACGATTTCGATCGGCATTAATCGTCCGATTTCGATCGACTTCAACTGATCGAAAAAAATAGTTCGAAAATTTGCACCTATAGTCATCGTTTAATTCGTCTGTCTGTCCTTCCACCTGTTACACGGCAAAAACTACCCAACCGAATGATCCCAACCGATTTAAATGGTAATTTTTTGCCGAAATTTGTCGTGTCATTTCAAATTTTATCAAATCGAGTATTCAATTACTGGGTCAGTCAAATATATCCGTTACATTACGGTACATGGGAAAAAATCATTTTAAGTATATTTTAACAGTGTTGCAGTCTTTCAAACGGAATGAATTTGGTATAAATTTGGAGTGCACTAAAATATACATTCTGTACAATATGTGGTGCAATAATATATATATATATATATATTTGCAGGACCATACAAATGAATTCCGTCACATAATGGTATAGAGGGGAACATAGTATTCGGTGTTTTTTAATGATCTTAAATTGTATCACATATAATGAAATTGACAAATGTTGATAAGGTTTGTTACTAGATACTTCCTTCACAATAGTAAGTGTATAGTATTTACAGAGACATGAAAAAAGATTTCGGATACGTTACTGTGCTCGAAATACCGTATGTTCGAAATGATTGCTGGCAGTGCATTTTTAATTCTGATATGAGATTTTAAGTTGAACTAAATTTTTGCATAGTATGTTGCGTGTATAAATGCTGTAGAATCTAGACCTATTGTCTTCGTATTATTAAACTTTAATTTTATAATCGTATCAAATTTCTTATTCATGCATTTTTTCATAAGAGTATAAAAAATATTGCATTAAAATATGCATATGTATAAAACTAGATACAGTACAAACGAACTGCATTTGCCACGTGAAATTTCCAGATTTTTCTTACTGATATACAGTTATCAAAAGAAAAAGTGGAATTTTTTCTTTATCAGTTTCGTTCTCACAAAACTATCTTTCACTAATCCCAAACTTGCCTTTTAAAACCTAAAAAATACTAACAAAATGTAGTATTTTTATTTTCATTTATTTCGCTATCTTTATCCTATTTGTTTTAAAGCACTTTTTGTCTTACAGTGTCCCTTAAATAGTTTGCCCCATAATAAGATGTAAATGCATTAAACCGCGAGTAGTCGCAACTTTTTCCACAACGTCATTAGTCGCGCTCGGTCTTTTCGCCGCTGTCCCCATGCATACCAAATATCTAAAATAAGAAATATTTTTCACCTAATATATGAAGTTAACTTTTCAATGAATATATAAATTTGCAGTTTTCTTAAATTATGCATTTTATTCATGAGATATGGAATAATTCGAAAAAGTAAAAATGAACTGACATTAGTGATTGTTACGTAGACTTTTTCGCCAATATCAACTTTGTTTCTAAAAATGTACCTGAAAGAAAAACAGAGTTGTCCTGTTACTTCACTAAGTTGTTCGAGAAACCTTCAAAGTCAGCTACATGGTAGATCTCCGTTATATTTGTAATCTGATACAAGTTAGGAGAAGATAAGTTATACGGGCGGCGAAAAGACCGACACGCGACTACTGACGGGTTTTAATGCTTTTATTCGCAGGATACGAGACCAACAGAATTGTCCCTTAAAAAGAGATGTACCTTATTCTTAGTTGTTTCAAAAACTACACATTAGTGTAAATGTTTAAGAAAAATCAAAGTAAGCAGCAATAAAATGATTATATTGAAACACATTTTCCGATGCATAAATTATTTGCTCTCGTCTCTACGTTAAAAATATATTCAGGGTTAGCGCAAACAAATGAACGAATTTTCAAAATTTATTTTTTCAAAACTATGACACATATTATAATAAGTGATAGATGAAAGTAAAAAAGATCATTCCAAGTATTTTTTCAATCGCAAATGTTCGGTGTGCGAAAGTTTCGAAACATGACTAACACTAAATTTTTCATCAAGTTCGTTCCCCATATTTTGCAGTTTGTACAGTCGACCATTCTTAATGCAGCACTCTTGCATTACAACTTTAAATAATGAATTACAAAATAATGCTAAATGGTACCGAACAGCGACATTATTTAGAATTGATGATTGAAATGTGGGTTCGAAGTTGAATAAAGTCACGTGGTACCGATAGTTTACTTAGAGAACTTCTAATGATAAGAACTCAACCTGCTTCAACTTTACACCATGAACTGTTTCACTCACTGGTTAGCATCCAGCTATAAAGAACTATCATGAGTATGGTAAGAATTGTGGATATATTATGTCTAGTACCATACATAAAATGGGGGAAATCATTATCGATTATGATTGTTTGGCACCAACTTCAAAAAGTAATTCCTTACTTTTTATATGTATATATTCAAAAATTAAATCAAAAATATGTAAATTAATCTCTTGTAAAAAATATTCGCTGGAAAACCTATGTTTGGTGGATATTAAATTCTATATATTAAATTTAACCGTTTTATACCGGTACATGATAGTCAATGTGTGGTTATTGGATAACGATTTGTCATTAGAGAATTTTATGGAATTATTTAATTCTTTTTAGCGCTTTTTTTTTGGAGTCGGTTATACATTTTTTTTGAAAAAGTTAAATTTATAATAAATAAATGTTAGCTTTGTCTTCTTCTTCTTCTTCTTTTTTTTTTTTTTTTCAGAATTTTTTGGCATTTTACAAGTAAAAGAAACTGTTTAAAAATATCGGAGTGAACTAAATATTTTTTTTTAAAGTCGCTTTAGCGAAATTGCCTTGTTAAACCCTGCTATTCTGTTCAATTCAATGTGACCAGAAACACTTTACAAATACGCAAAAAAAGTGTTGATTAAAAAAAAGAAAAAAAAATTGCAGATTTGATGACAATGTTTAATATGTGACATGTTATTCTAATGGAAATACATTCTTTTTTTCTTTATATCTTTACTTTTTTATTTTCTTCTATTTTTACAAGAAGAAGGTACTGGATTCGATAAAATTTTCTAATTCCAGTTTTTGACGGATTGACACATTTTATGGTCAGGGATTCCAAAGAAAAAAACATGTTTTTAAAAAATGTCTGTCTGTGTGTCTGTCTGTCTGTGAGTCTGTCTGTCAGCCTGTCTATCTGTACGTGACTTAAATTTTGTTGGTACTGTATCTCAAGAATTAATGCACGGAATTTAATGAATAAATATATTAACATAATGCCTGATATAAATTGATGTTTATTATTTTATGGTGTAAATCGCTCAATAGACAGAATTGTATTGCTGCCTTTTTCATGATTCCCGCAACAGATTTATCTTAAGAACAACTGCAGGGGTTTTTACCATACTTCAGATTCTATTAATATTTGACAAGAATAGATACTATTAGTATTTTTGGAGTCAATCACTCAGCAGGCGGCATTGCTATGTTGCCTTTTTCACAATTTTCTCAACACCTCAATGTCAAAAATTAATGCACGCATTTTCGCCAATCTTCAGATTCAGTTAGTCTGTGGCATGAATTGATACTGTTTACTTTTTGGTGTAGATTTCTCTATAAGTGGCGCGGCAACGCATTTTTCAAGATTTCCGCAATACCTCTCTCTCAGGAATTAAAGGATGAATTTTTTATCAAACTTCAGATTCAATAAATCCGTGATATGAAATAGTTATGTTCATGTTTTCTTGTTAATCGCCCTACAGGTGGCACTGCTATGTGGAAATTTTCCGATTCCTGCAATAGCCCTATCTCAAAAACTAATGCACGAATTTCTCATGAAATTTCAGATTGGGGTATAACTTGATAAGTATTATGGATGCTTATGTTTTCGTATAAATCGCCCAACAAATGGCTATTTTATGTTGCATTTTTTCCAATATCTGCAATAGTCTCCAACTTTTAACTCATAAAAAATCTTTATGATACTTTGAGAGAATGAAAACTAAAGTCAATAATGTTGCATTTATAACTAGTGCACATTACGGCTAAAGTTTTTTTAAATTAAAATAAAGGTATTTATGGTTATGTGAACGTGAATTCTGATATCTACAGAAAATGTATCATATAAATTAAATCTATAAAATGTTACTTTTTTCCAAAACATGATATGCTATTTCTATATGAATGCCATAAGATACTGAACGAAAATGCATGTTGTACCTATTAAGTATAATTAGAAAATCTTCTAAAAATTCATTTTTTTAATTGGTCTAATTCAGATTCAGAGGTCCCCAAAGTGTGCTCCGCGGAGCCCTTGGGGCTCCGCCTAAACTTTCCAGGGGCTCCGTGGTGTTCCAGGAAAATAAACAAAACATAAAAAAATAGCATATTCCAAGTGAAAGATCTTCAAAAGTATGTAGGAATTTTTGTCCGTGTATGTAAAAAATAAATATATAACCGGGTTGAAAAAATACAATAATACCTACCAAGCTGTTTAAATATTCGCATTATACATGTACCTATTTTCTGTATAATATTTTTGGTTTGAATTGTTTTATTTTATGTTTTTGCATTTAATATGTTTTAAAAATTCGGTTTAAAATAAGCTGCAAGAAACAGTGTTCAGAATCGAAAGCAAACGTACGTAAATCGAAACAGAAAAGGCTTGTCCAGTGCTGTTAACTTTGCTTGCCGAATCAAAAAGGAGAATGGTTTTGTTATTTAGAACTTCTCCTACACATATATTTATATTTCTTTTTTGCTTTGTAATACGGTTTCTGAACAAATTTTCAGAAAGGTATTCAAGGTCATCTCAAAACTCTGGTAGATTCATTTGAGCATTACTTTCCAGCTGCTCAAAATAAGATACTGGACGATTTTAAATGGGCACTATATGCATTCAGTGTAAAAACAAAATCACACAGTTTAAGCTCTGAGGAAATTGAAGCTCTCATTGATTTAACATCTAAAAACGATCTAGTAATCTCTTTTCAAAGCAAGATATCACTGAATTTTAGTGTCATTTGACAGATAAATACGAAAACTTTTTAGACGGAGCGGAGCAAAATTAATTTTACTCCCATTTTCAACGACATATCTGTGTAAAACTGAATTCTCCACCTTTACAAATATCAAAAAAAAAAAAAAAAAAATACAGTAACCTGTTAAAGGCAGACCCAGACATTCGCTTACAGTTGTCAAAAATTGCACCAGATATAAAAAAACTGCGCAAAACAATTCACGCACATTTTTCACACTAAGCTTTTATATTTTATTGTTTGTCAAACTTTATGAAAAAAAAAAACTATCGGCATTTAATATTTGTATATATTGCATATTATATTGTTTTTATTTTCGGAATTATAATTTCCTTAAACTGTTTTTTTATTATTATATTTAGTTATTTAAATCTTCTATCCTAGTTTTAAAATTGTATTTAATTTTTAAAACAATGTCTGTCGCTTAAAACGACATTTCTTAAAAGATCTTGTATCATTTAAAATCCCTCACTAGATTCCCTTGCGTATAATGTGTCTATATATTTCTTTTTATTTTTATATCTTTATTTTTAAAATCAATTTATGTTATTTGTATTAATTTTTAATTATTTAAAATTTGTTGTACTGTTTTTCATAGAAAAAAAAAACATTTGACGCTAAAGTATATTTTTATTGAGTCTTCTATCCTTTACAATCCCTCGTTAGATTCATATTACATTTGTGTACATTGCGTATACATGTTAGTTTTTTTATATATAAATTTAAATTCTTTAATTTGTTTACGTTATTTGTATATTTAAATTTTCTACATTATTTTTCATTGTTTTCATCGTATTTTCATCGTTTCTCAAATAAAATTCCGCCCCCCTTTGTATCTTTTATCATTTAATAAACCACTTATTAAATTCATTTACCCCTTTCACCGTCCAAGGGTTTTCATATATTTTTATAAGAATGCTTATAAATTGCAAGATTTTTATATTAATTAATCACAGTTTGATGCTATAATATCTTTAATATCACTTCTTTCTATGTATGATTCAAAATAACATTACGTTTAAAATATTTTTAAAGCCCCTCTTTAAAATTTTCTTTTAATAGGTCTCTGTCATATTTTTCAATAAGAAATAAGTCTAGCAATTTAAAAAATATATTCTTTCATTTGTCATCACATTAAGAATTTAAAATTTTACTCAGCTCCACCCCTTACTTAGACTTTTGTCAATGAGTACACGCCATAATACAAATTTAATACCACATATGTATCCCATTGTGTTAGTAAAGTTTTTCTACTAGTTTCAGTTCGTCTAACATGAGTAGAGGTTTTAATTGTATAGCTGTTTTGAGGCCAAAAAAAAAAAAAAAAAAAAAAAAAAGACGATAGAAACTTTCTTTCAAAACTGTAATTAATAACCAAATACGTTAAAAAAATATTTTAAAAAGTTAATCCCTTCGCGATAGGAGCCTTTTACGAAGTTTTTAATGCTTTATGACCGGTTTTTAAAAACAGAAATTACTGCTTCATTAAATCGGAAAAATGCTCCGATTAAATAAGGCAAATTTTACAGTAAAATTTTACTAGTGGGAATAAACAAGGATTCTTAAGCCTTTTTGCGGCATGTATAAGTGTCGTTCGTCCCAAAAAAGTTAACAATGCTGCATTTAACAATAAAGCTTATAAATTTTGCCGCGCCCAGTTAAACACTAAAACACCTACTTTTAAATGTATTTTTTAAAAATAGTTCAAAAAAAGAAGCTGAGAGGCGATTCATTTTCGTTGCATATTTAGAAGTACTAGAAACTTAAAAAAGAACGAAAAAATATTCCATAATCGAATGATTCTATTACGGATAGGCGGGACTAGCGGAAACCTGTTACAAAATTACTCATGGGTGACGGAACTATGCATTTTCTTCTTTTTTCGCGAGCATCCTACTGGAATTATACAGAAGTATCTCTTTGCAAACGAAAACTGTACAACTTGCCTTTATTTCTGTGTGTGTTTGTGTGTGTTGTTTTCGCCATAAATAATAATAGTTTTACGTAAGACCTAATGCAATGGATAATCCATGGTTAGAATTTCGATCTTTAATTCCGAGTTCTTACTGGAAATCCCAAAAGAATATTTCTCATTTTAAAAATGGATGTTATTAACTCCAAAACAGTACTACTTGAACATCGCTTGGGTAAAAAAGAGTTTGTTTATCTCGTTACTAAAAGCTTTCAGAAATCACAAATTTTTAACTATAATTTTTGTTGAAATATCTTGATTATACAAGTTAGATATTTTAACACAAAAAAAAGAGGGTTTATATCCTTATTTTTATTTTATTGTATCCAATAATAGTAATATTAAATAAAACTATTTAAGTGTTACATAATAGAAAATTTGTTTTTAACAAATTTCTATTATGAATTCAGTATTTCTGAATCAGGAAAGGGCCAAACTGAGAACCTTAGTCCAATGTTGGAAATTACTGGCCTGGATTTTTATCCGGTAAATTTTTCTCTGCTCCATAGGCACAAAAAACATTAATTTGTAAACCACAAAGTATCGTTGGGTTCAGGGGCTCCACCTCGGAAATTCTTCCCAAAAAGGGCTCCGCGAGTTCAAAAGTTTGGGAACCGCTGCTCTAATTTAATCTGTTTTCTGTTCATAACAACTCTCAATGAAAATAATATTTCATACATATATATTTAAAAATACATACTGCTTATTTTTTTACCAATAAAATTCTGAATAGTAGATAATACCATATTTATAAATATCTGTGATATGTAAAAAAGGATAATTTTTTTATATACACAAAATTTCTGATATAAAATATTTTCTTTCTGGCAGAAAATTTTTTTAGGCACTATAGACTTTCTTTAAAGAGATTCTACAGTCACTCTTGTAAGCCATTTCGTATTTATTCAATAGGAAATCATGCTTGTCCAGACAAAAATGTGAAAATATTTGACGTAGTCCAAGCAGGAGTTCTACATTTTTGATGAGGTGGAAAGAATATAAAAAATGAAACATTTGAAAAGAATAAAAAAAAACATTGTCTGAAAATTTTATATTCAAGATAACGCATTTTAAAAGGTACAACCAAGGAAAAATACATCTTAGGTGTTTTTATGTAGATATTACAAAAAATGGAGAAATATGTAAACATTTTACGACAAATGGATGTTACACGTATGTATTGTAAATTAATTTTAGTCTTTAAAAAGTTTCTCACCATACTTTATTTTTATTTGTTGCTCCCAAACATGTAATTTTTTATGGATTTGAAGACAGATAATTGTCCTTTTCTTTGTTTCTTTTTTTTATATTATCCATAATTATATAAATATATATTTTTTTTATCACATCGCAAATTACAGAAATCCAATTACAGGTATATTCATTTTTTCAAAAGTTATGAATTGAAGTTTATTACTTTGGCGACGATATATTATGCTATTATTGATTCATTGAAATGTCTATATTATTAATACCGGAACCACGGGAAAACTTACAATTATTTTATTGAAAAACCAATAAAATAACGGAAATTATGAATTTATGAAATTATTAAAATTCAATTAAAGTTAACCCTTTCGGGTCTGGTGTACATGTAATTTTATCGAGTATTATTTTGTCTTAACAGTCACTTAGTTACTTTCAACCTATACAAATTCTAGTACATGGTTATGGCTTTCTTATTATGAATTCATTTATGTTTTGACATTTAGTAATGATAATAATAATAATAAATATTTTCTTGATTCTCTTTGCACCATTGGTTATTCCTTTATTTTTTGCATATATTTCATACTTTAAATTTATAATATAAGTTATTTTTCTGTACGAATTGTATGTGATGAAGCGCAAAAATCATTATAAAGTTGTAATACCCTCTCAAATCTTGTTGTAATATATTATTTTCCAAATGTCTCCAAAATTTTTTCCTTAACCTGTTTTAATATTAAAATGCATTGAATACTGCACAAAATAACTACATTCGTTAGATTTCAGAAAATGGGATAATCTTAAAACTTAATAAAATAAATCTATTTGGTGCAATGTTTAAAGTTATTGAAAGAAAAGTTATTTTCTTCTCAAAATGAAAAAGATTCATTCCGAAAGGGTTAATTCTATTCTTACCGCGTTTAACGCATTTGAGAATTATCAGAAGAATTTCCATAGCGAATTATTTTTTCCTGATCGGTGCTTTCAGAATTTTTGACTAATCATCCGTAACTGAGTAGGGGGAACTGGGGGACATTGATACAGCTTTTTTCAAAAAAAATTTTTGGTGTCTAGAAAGCAGAAATTTCAAGTTATTTTTCTATGTGATGTCAGCAAAACCTGTGTTGTGTGTTACAAAAATGTACAATCGTTGTTTTATATATTATTTTTGCATGTAATTTTAAAAAATAAAAAAAGTAATCTGTATCAAAGTGCCCGATCCTCGGGGCAGATTGATACACTTTGAAACGTCTGGGAAAAATGGAGACAAAATAACACCAATGCATATTTTTCACAGAAAAACAGTTAGCAAACCATTTTATATATATTTATAGACACTAAAATCGCACACAATTTATTTGTAAGTGATATTAAAGCAATCAAAATGAAATGCATAATGACCTGATGTTCTGGCTGTTTCTTGTCTGTTTGTTGGCTGTGGTAACTTTGTCATATCTGGCACTTTAACCCCATAATTCTCTTCTTTCTTAGGAAAGGTGAAAGAATTACCAGGTTTTCTGTTTATAAATCGGTTTACAAACAGAAAATAAAGGATAATTATATTAAAAATTATGTTTATAATATAATTATCATGTACTGTTCTGCAGCTTGTTTCTCTTACTTAACATTTCTCATATCGATAATACTTTTGTCTCTGGAGAATCGATATAAATTTGAGATTTGCCAGGCTGAAGTCCATTTCTTTTGTTAATTCTACTAGCACTAGATATTCTGTAAGTTTGTACGTCTTCTGTTTGCAAAAATACTATAAAATGTTCTAATATAAAGAAATTAGAGCTATTTCACTTCAATAAAAACTAATAGTAGAACTTTTTGACGAAAAATGGTTGAATTAAGGAGTGTATGGTAAAAATAAAAATAAAAGGTAATGAAAAAATGAACTAGAAAAGGATTTAGGTTGTATCAATGTGCCCCGACAAAGACTGTATCATTGTGCCCCATGCAGCCATTTTAAATAAAATGAGTCGCAAATCCAACTCATCATAATTTATCTAACAATAAAGAATGAGGAACTGATAAAGATTAGCGTTACTTGCCAGGGAGGGTATTCTTTGCGGTTGAAAATACTGGAACAGTTGTATAATACCATTTCAATTGTACAACTCAAATTTACTTTTGACCTACAAAAACAATTAATCACCCATCCCATTTCATCAAACTATTGAATCATTCCAAAACTTTCTGTATGTTGTTAATTTCACTAGTATCACCTTTTGGAGCTGTTGTGAAATTTCCTGTAATGACCGTGTGTGCTGTACAGGGGGTGTATCAATGTGCCCCAAGTATCAATGTACCCCAGTTCCCCCTACTTGTTTCTATTAATTCACCAAAATTTATATGAAATATATTTATGTGTTTAATTTTATATGAAATTTAAAAAATTTTAATCTCGCTATTTTTTAAGTATAAAATATTAAATTAAGCATAAATTTAAAAAAATGAAAACTAAAGAAAAATGACACATCCTTTAAGAATAGTACATAGAAAATATAAATAAAAAGTATTATTATCTTGAAGAGGTACTTAAAGTAAGATTGCATCAAACGCTTATACACTTATAATTACCTGGTAAAATTTAGAAACTGAATAATGAACATCCTTAACGAATAATTACAAAAAAAATATAGAATAAAAGAATTGCTTCTATTTCCCAGATATTTTTTAGCTAGACACTTACTAAGAATGTTATTAAATGGTATTTGAAGCACATTCGAAAAGAAATATGTTAAAATTGTACAATCGTGAATACTTCAAGTACATTTTTTAAAATGTTGTTTTGTTAATTACATAATGTCATTACTTATTTAAAATGTAATTTTGTCTTAAGTACTTTTTTCCACTTTGGCATCAAAAAGGCATTTTATTAGATGAAGCATCTAGCCTTTTTTAAATGCACTCAACTCTTAAAGCGAATTCACTTTTAAAATCAGTTCAATCGGTTTTACTTTTTGTTTTTCTAAAGTAACGTTTAAAAGTAGGTTTTGCATTTAAATACGTTTATCTTCTTTCTTTAAGCGCTTACAAAGAAAAAAATTTAAGAATACGCTTCTATAGCATTAATACACAGCTCAAAACAATTAAAGGATATTGCAGTTTAAGGTGGATTTTGTATCTGAGAAACTTTTTAGCTGATTGATACATGGTCGACAGACATTGTAGGTTATGTGAGAATAAATTACACATGTTTGGCAGAAAAAAATGCATTTTCTTGCGCATTTGTGTTCAAAAGGAAAAAAACACAATTTGTGCATATAAGAAAAAAGAATAAGAAAAGGTGTTTTCTTCAAAGAAAATCATTTTCAGTAGGGGGTATGGTTTCCACGGGCGGCCAGCAACGTTGAACACCTTTGAGGCATGGACTCAATGAGGCTATTAATGACGAGTTGGGATATTCTGCCCCATTCTTCCAGAAAAGCTCTTTCCAGTTCTTGGAGAGTTTGTGGGGGTTGTTGGCGGCAAGAAACTCGTCTTCCTAGAGCGTCCCAAACGTGCTCGATTGGATTCATGTCTGGAGAACACACTGGCCATTCCATTCGAACGATTCCTTCCTCGAAAAGGAAATCCTCCACCAGGTTTGCACGATGTGGCCTGCAGTTATTGTCCATTAAAATGAAGTTATCTCCGATTGCTGCAGCGTAAGGGACTACAATAGGTCTGAGGATCTCATCCCTATATCGGCGACCAGTCAGAGCTCCATCTCAAATGATGTAGAGCTCAGTGCGCCCATCAATGCAGATGCCACCGTAAACCAACACTCCTCCACCGCCAAATCTGACACTTTCGTGCACGAACGCAAGATTATTTCTACTGCCACGGTCCCTCCAGATGAAAATACGGGTATTATCAGGATGCACAGAAAAACGGGACTCGTCAGAAAACAGAATAATGCTCCATTCATTTCTCCTCCAGTTGACATGCTCGGTTGCCCACTCCCTGCGGTCGCGACGATGCCTTGATGTTAATCTAACATCAGTCCATCGGTCAGCGAGCATACAGACCTACAGCATGAAGCCGGTTTCGGACAGTCTGAGTTGAAATCATGGTGCCTGTAGCCGAGCGAAGGTGTTGTTGGAGAAGAGTAGCGTTCACGTTTCGGTGTCTCCGAGCTGTTAACGCTAAATACCGATTTTCATTGGGCGTTGTTGCCCGTCTACGACCTTGCCCTGGTCTTCGGCCTGCACATTCACTCTCCAAAAACGGTTCCAGATCCTGGAAATGACACTTTTTTACACTCTAATGGTTTGCGCTACTTCGGCTTCAGTTTGGCCCTCTTCTAACCTACCAACAACTCTCCAAGCTTCTGAATCTGTCAAATGACTTCGCTGAGACATCGTACTCATCGAAACAAAGCAATCACTGAATGCCGATCATCCTTGTCTTCATTCTCTTTTATCCAGTTGAAAGTCAAATTTCATTCGCTGCCGCTGAAGCAACGTTTTTGACGTCGAACTCAAAATTTGCATACTCCACAGTCTGAAAACCAAAAAAATTTGCATTTGTGATTCTCTTCTTGTATTTTCGGTAAAAAAAAAATCGTTTAAATCTTTATTTTATATAAAACTTCAAATATCCTTTAATTGTTTTGAGCAGTGTATATCAACAATTACAAAAGAACGGTTTAAATTCCTTTCAAAAAGACCTTTACATTCTCATTCATCGGTAGAATTAAAAACCAGTGGAATTCAAAATATTTAAAATGATGTTTGTAAGTATTTTTTTAACTTAATTCAATATTTGGTACTTTAAATAATTAGTTAGCATTTGTTGGTATTGCAGTTACATTTAACGATTATGAAAGAAAAATGAGAAGAACTTTTGAAAACTTTTGAAAAATGAAAGAGAACTTTTTACAAATAAGATATCACAGTTCTGTTTCTGGGGGAATTCAAGGTGGACATGCTTCTAATAGCAAAAATGTACTCAAAAAAATTGGTTCAATTCTATTCATAACTTCACACACATTTCGAAGGTAAAATAAAGATAACTTCTCAAAAATCATGCAAACTTTTCTGACAGAATATATTCAAATAAGAGGAAATTCTGCTAGCCGCAGCGAAATATTTACACAAATAATTTGGTTCAATTGTATATGTAACTCTTTACGCTTATTGTTAATACATAAAGAAAATAACATTCGCTAAATAACAATCGCTATTAAAACGTCCCCTTTTGGCGGAATATATCCGAATCGAAGGAGGATCTTCCGGCCATAGCGAAAATCATACACAAAACTTTTGGTTCAAATCTATGAAAACCTTTATACACTTTTAGATTTTGCAATAATGAAAATAGCACAACGCCCCCGTTCGTCCGAATATTTCTAAACTGAAGGATGGCCTAATTGCTGCGGCCAAATACATTTACAAAAAGTTTGGTTTAGCTCTATGCATAACTTCATACGCTTTTCCATGGTAGAAAAGCGACATACGGACAGACGAAAAGACTGTCTCCAAAAAGACATTTTGTATAAACATATTTTTTAGAACTTTTGAATACTAAAACAAGTAAATCCTTCGGAATCTGGAAGTCGAAAAAAATTTCGATTACAATACTTTGCTCTGTTGAAGATAGAATAATGTAAAAAACACAATTTCTCATTCACATTATATGATATACAAAATTAGTTTGACTTGTCAATACCCAGACTTCCTTCTATCTCATGTATATTAATATTTCAAAAAAGTCGTTATAGATTGCAATATTCCAATATTATTAGTTCAGCTCTATACCTGCATGAATTTCCAACTTCTTTTTCAGTCAGTTATTCTGAGCAAAAACAAGTTAATCTCGATAATGACATTTATTAAAATCAACAGTTTTTCGTTTATCTGGTATATATCAACTGTTGGCGAGATGTAAACAGGAAGCGAGTTCCCGGCGCAGCACGAAGTGCAGATGGACAACAAAACTGGGAAAGACCGAGAAAATTATACAAAAATCGTTATCGAAAAGTGCATTTCAGATGGAAGGTTTCCAGATTCGGGGTGAACTTGCTGGCCACAGCTAAACACTCACACAAAAATGTTGGTCCAGTTCTATGAATAGAATGTTATGATCATTGTAAAGGTGTTTTCCTTTACATATTAGTTAATAATTGTTTTCCCCCTTAGTTAAAATTACAATATTCCCTTAATTTGTAACTTTATTTAATAAGCTAGATTTTTAATCCCTTTAATTCCATTCATGTACTAACGGCCATTTTTTCCTTTAAAATATAATTTCAGTTATCTCTAATTCTTTCTTTAAAACCACAACGTACATCCGTTTGTTCATGTAACTGTAAGTATTTTCCCATAGCAACAACCATTTAAAGAGTTAGTTCTAGCCTGTATTTATTCATAGTTAAACGCTATTCACTTAAGAACCAGATGCGCTAAGTTTGTCTTTATTTTATTTCATTAGAATTAATTTCCTTTCTGAACCCGTGAGACTTTTGTTAACCCTAGGTAAAGAATTCAATCCTTGTGGTTTTCCGGTGCCATATACACCCTTTTATCGTTTGGCATTAATTATTTCAAATTTTACACTTTGAGCATTCTCATTGCACTCTATGTAACGAAAATCAAATGCATGTCTCCTATCATCGAAAATGTACATCTGGTGTTCGTTATTGGCGATAAATACCAATCTAATACGCCAAAGACAGTGGTTTCAAAAATTGTATTTTTTATCATTCGGCTCTCATCCTTTGTACTGTAATGTGACATAATATTCTCCTACGTTCCGGCGGTCGACGGTACTGACTACCATCGACCGGAGCCTTTTTACATGCCTGATGCTTTTCAATAAAAGGATTATGTGTCAAGAATAATTCGTCTTCTCTTGGAGTTTTTTGTCTTTTCTTGAACCCGTGATTACATCACCGATGCGGAGTGAATACGCCCCTACACACATTGGTGCAAAGTGCCGTATTTTTCTCCAAGTAAAAAAAAAAAAAAAAAAAAAAAAAAAAAAAAAAAAAAAAAAACTACGGTATGTGGATTGCAGTAATAGGCTAAAGATGTTCTTCAATCATTCGAACATTTGACGGTATACCTCCTTTCCGTGTCTCATGACGAATGTTGGATTGTTTTCGAGTTATCACGATAAAAAAAAAGAAAGAAATGAAAACTATTTCGAAGCGAATATTTTCATCAACTTGTGTTTTTTCTCAATTTCGTCCATTCCTGAAGCGATTGATTATTAATCATAAAAAAAAAACTGTGCGCAATATTAATCAACTTAAACGTCTATCCTTACTGCAAGTGACTTTAGTAAAGCCTTTTTATTTAATTATTGGGAGAATTATGACTTTTCTGCAGTAACCAACTTCAACAAAAATCTTCAATTTATTTTCTTTTCGCCTGCAAGTGTATGACTCAACATAACACTGTGTTTGCGCCGGCAACCCTGGAATTCTCCCTGGCAAGCTAAATTTTCTTCGCCTCTCATCAGTGCCGAACTTAAATGAATCATAATGCTCCATGTTTTCGTGAAGAAAAATGAGATAAATATGTGAAAGAACTTCCCTCTGACAAATTTATTACACATCAGCACTTTAGACCGCTGCAGTTAATACTTTTTAAAGACAGGCTTGCAGCTGATCCTAGATTGACGTACAAAACAGATATCGCAGCAAAATTAGCAAGGACACATGCTGTTGTTAATGTATCAGTTAATTAGGAAGGTGTTATTTGGAAAAGGAATGTTTTGTTTTTATTTTTTTCGCGCTTCAAAGTGCAGTATATTTAAATAGATATAGAATAAGATTTTAACGATAATATCTAATATAGATTACATCAAGTCGCAAGGCCTTCAGTTTAATTATTTTTTTTCTTTCAGCTAAGGTAAGTAACATATTTCTATGGAGATGTTGCGATGTAAATGCATGTTTTGCTTAAAAGGCATTTTAAAGTCTCTTATTATTATTTATAGAGAGTTTTTGGTAAAAAAAAAAGGAAGTATAATGCATCCAGGATTTTACGTTACTTGAAATATGATTTTCCTCTATTAAAATAGTTTTTAGTAGAATTTTTGAGGAGATACAAAATATTGCTTAAAATATTAAGAGTTGTGCCTTCATTATGTAAATTATAGACAGGTCTTGTCACAACTTAGAAATGAAGCACTTTATTATTTTATTTTTAAGTTTTCATTTTCTTCGTGATGTGTTTTGTTTGTAAAGCTATAACCCTTCTATAAGTGTTTTTACTGACATTAATCTAGAATTTGTTAATTATTTTTATAATAATACACAACGTTTTTGTGCATTCCTTATGAGATTTCGTACAAAAAAATAGAAGCTAATATTACGCTCTATAAAACATTGTGGTACTAATATTTTCAATTGATGCCATTGCATAGATTATTTCTTCTTAGAAATTTCATGCCTTTTATTACTTTTAGATATTTTATGTTTTCTATATTTTAACTATTTAAAGGTATTTTTATAATATTTTTGTCTCAAGTTTGTAAACATTTAGTAAATATATTTGTAGTAGATTGTGGTTACGTTAAATGTCTTAATATTTAAAGCAGTACATATTTTTTTTGTGTAATTCGTCACATATTTTCATATAAAAATATATATTTTACATGAATAATTATGTACAGGTAAAGAGTAATCATATTTTTAAAAGTGCTCAAAATTGTTTTGCATGACTGTTATTAAATTATTTCTCAGTTATACTCAGTCACCTATTTTAAGTTGAAATTAATTTTATTCTGACAACAATGATTGCTTTTTTTAAATATACAGTGAAATGCATTAGACACTAGTTTATTGCAGTGTATTTTTTTGCGTTCTTGAATAATTTCAAGGGTGCGTAAAATAAGTTGTGGTGTTGACATTTTTTTTTCTCAAATTAAATTGTCAGTTTATGTACAGTTTGACTTTAGTCAGTGTGCTGGATTCAGCGATACCCCACCAATTTTACACACAAATTTATATTTTGCAGTCATTACTAGTGAAAGCCTTTTTTTCAATTTTACACGAGTATCGCTGCATCCTCATATATGTGCTTAATTTTCACTTGTTTCAGTTACAACCCCCCCCCCCCCGTAAACGTAAATATTCATTTATTCATTTTATACTTTTACCATTCATAATATGCAGGTGTATACCAGTAGTCATTTTGGAGGTCCTACATTATTTTTTTCTCCCTATTTTGATGTTCCGGTGATGCAGGGATATTCTGCGGTGTGACAAACTCGCAATTCAGAAATGATTACTTAATCTATTTTTGAGCTCTTGAATTGCGTGTCGGGTGCTTGCGGTTATACACTCAGCCATGTGCGCTGGTTCGCATTTTTGTGTATAATCGTTTCAGTACTTTTACTGTCACATTGCATTCTATTCGTTTTTTTTTCTTCTCTCCAATAACAATATTTTGTGATGCAGTTTGCTTGACTAAAGTCACACTGTTTGTTTTTCTTATGAAATAGTTACACACCTTATAAAAAAAGAGTAGTATTTGTTCACAAAAAAAAAAAAAAAAAAAAAATAAAATAAAATAAAATTTCTCTTCTAGCTGAGATTTAAAAAAAAACTTGCTTTGCAATTAATAATTTTGAGACTTGTACACTTAATATATATATAGACACCATACTTTTCTTGTGGTTTTTCTCTTATACCTATGTATGTTTTCTGTGAATTTTTATATACCTACACTTGTTTATGTTTAATGTATATACAGGTAAGAGTGACAATCCCACTTTTATATTTTAAGTACTATACATTTTTTGTGCATCATACCTAAACACATAATTTTAAATCGAGAGTCCAGTATTGGGCTTCGAAAGTTTAACTTTTGCATCTGTGACATCGTAAGAAAAAAGGAGCAAGTTAAATTTATTTTTCCTACAGTTGTAAGTTGGCAGTTATTATTATTACGCAGATTTTAATACACTTCTCTAATTCCGGTCGCTTCTAAAAAAAATAATAATAATACACATATTATTTTTCAGTAATGTGTTTTTCTATTTGATTCGACTTTCTGTCATATTTATCAATAGATTTTTTGAGTCACTTTCAAGATGTAATATGAAAGCTTACACACACAAAGAAGATACTATCTCATTTTCCCCCGCTTTTTAAATGAAAGATAGTCACAGAATCTAATAAAATCATTTTATTTTTACATTTTTACACTTTTACACTTTGGTATGTGTGGCATTTGGCATACCCCTACACAGTACATTTTTATGTATTTGTTCTTTCATTTTGGCAGTCATAAAATCTTAAATTTATTTTGTGTTAGGTCATCATTCACGGCGTTGTTTTCCCGGGAGCAGCAATGTGTCTGATGTTTTGATTTCAGGGTTTGGTTGAGCAAGTTGGCCGCTTGCTTAGTCAAAGACTGAAATGGATTTATTTACACGATTTTTTTTAATATTTTATTTATTCACACAACGCGAACACTTAGAATAATTTAAGTTTTTTTTGTTTTACATAAGGTGTGTACATAAATTAATTGTACACAGTGATCGCACATGCATTTAAATTTTTATGCATGAAATAATTTGTAGGTTTGAATTACTTTTACACAGGTAAACACACAGGTGATAATTCATTAGTTGTACAAATAGTGACTCGATAACAATATTTCTTATTTCAATTTTTCTCTCAAATATATGACAGCATTTTTTTAAATTCATGTCGGTGTATAATGTTTTGTTATTTTGCCTGCTTTGAAACATCATCTTTCACGACTGGATCAGGTAAAAAAAGGGATTTTTTTTATTTTAGATTTGATGTCTCTTAATAAAATTTTAAATCATCTATTCTTTAATAATATTGTGTATGTAAACATTTTATTTTATTATGTGTATTCTTTTGCTAACATAGTATTCGACAGTATATTTTTCTCATACATAGTAGTTCATTGATATTTTACACGAAACTCAAGGTAGCTGAGTTAGACTTTAACCAGATTCTAGTTACACTTTACACGTTGTTCATTGATTTTTTTACACACATACTGGTTGTTTACTATGTTGCCCTATTTATTTTTCATGACTGTATTTTCTTTTTCAGGAAAGAAGGTATATAGTAGTAACAATTTTTATTCCTAAAAAAAAGCCTCTTTAAAAAAAAAAAAAAAAAAAAAGTAATGGATTTTTCACATTTTTAGGATGTATTTGATAGAATTTACCTTAGAAATTCCAAATTTTTCTTACTTCACAAGAATTTTTTTTCGTTGTTTTTTCTTCATTCACTGTTTGGACATTGTTGTGCTTTTTATAACAAAATTACAGCAATATTGTTTTTTTTTTCATAATTTAACCCTTAACTGGCAGTGTAAACAACGGTAAATTTCTAAACGTAACACAATGGGTTTTGTGCTTAGTGTACAGGAGAAACTTTTGTTCATTGAATTTACACATTAGTTCATTGCATTTTCGTTCATTGTATATTACACACGTTGCTCATGGTTTGGGTCTCTCAGTACCCAAAATTTTGCTTCACAAACATTACACATTAGTTCATCGTTTACAAAAATACTACTTCCTGGTGTTTTCAGTTCTTCGTGTGCACTGATACTATAGCCCTTTACATTTAGATTTTTTTTATGTGTGTTTGCTATGTCAGTTCCAGTTACTTTCACACATGATATTTTCTTTCACATAGTTCATATGATCGTTTACACTTTGTCAGAAATTTGTTGGATATTTTTTTTGCACCTTTTGTTATTACATGCACCGCTCATGTGTTTTCCCAGGTTTTCTAAAATTAATTTGTAGTTGCGGTTTCAATTTTCAGTTTTTCCATACTACACCGTGTTTACATTCATCCTTTTTAGTAGTGTGTATAGCGGAATTTTGATTTAACAGGACTTTTCTCAATTTAATAGATGTACACCATGCCAGTTTTTTTTTCATTACGCTCTTTTATTGTCCATTAAGACATTACACATGATATATTTGTAAGGCTTTCATTATTTCTGGTCAGTTTGTACACAGGTAAACATTATTTTTTTTTGTTCTCTTTTCCTGTTCACATATGCAGCCGCATGCTGATAGTCTTCAGTTACTACACCGAATGGTGTTTCGGGCTGCACTCTCTCACACACACATACATCAATTCTTTTAACGCTTGTGTACGATTCACATTAACCTGCCTTACATTTTTGTTTCACACGTTATACATTAAATCTTTTGAAGAAGGCTAGTTTTTTTTTTTTTACATATTTTTTAAAAAAAAGTTCATTGTACACCCTTGTTTTTTTTTGCCTAAACTAAATACAGCCTAGATCAGTAAACAGACTGGTTTTGTTTTTGACAGAGAGAATTATTGATAAAGTCAAGTTTCATCATATAATTCTGCCATATTTGCTCCTCTTTTTGCTCTAGTTATAAAACTTATGTGTCACAGAGTTCTCAAAATGTTTGATTGTGTTCTTATATATATTCAATATTTTATGTGTTATTTTTACCTTTTTGATATAATTCATGTCTCAAAAATATAATAATAAAGTAGAAGTTGGAATGTAACCAACTCGTTTAAGCAATAAAAAAAAATTGCTTTGGCTTGAATAGAAATTTCAAGCAATTTGAATTAAAATCTTCTGGAATAATATTGAGTGTGCACACAGAAAAAAAAAGAAACAAGATAATATACAGCTGTCCAGAAGTTCACTGCAGTTAAAAAAAAAAAGACTTTTTGCAAGTTTTATAGGTACCTACTTGCTTTACCATGCTTGTCAGCATATTTTAAAAAAAAATTGAGACATGATACCTTTTCTTATTTACTATTTAGTTAGTGCATTATTGAACAAGTCATAACCAGGTTTCTCTTTAAAGTATGTTTGTTTGTGTTTATCTTTTAACGTTGAGCGGAGACATGTGTTTGTTTGTTTTTTTATTTTATCTCCCGCGTTTCACGCTTTTTCTTTGTCGGTCGTCGGGGAGATATATGTAAAGGTGTTTTCCTTTACATATTAGTTAATAATTGTTTTCCCCCTTAGTTAAAATTACAATATTCCCTTAATTTGTAACTTTAGTTAATAAGCTAGATTTTTAATCCCTTTAATTCCATTCATGTACTAACGGCCATTTTTCCTTTAAAATATAATTTCAGTTATCTCTAATTCTTTTTTTTAAAACCACAACGTACATCCGTTTGTTCATGTAACTGTAAGTATTTTCCCATAGCAACAACCATTTAAAGAGTTAGTTCTAGCCTGTATGTATTCATAGTTAAACGCTATTCACTTAAGAACCAGATGCGCTAAGTTTGTCTTTATTTTATTTCATTAGAATTAATTTCCTTTCTGAACCCGTGAGACTTTTGTCAACCCTAGGTAAAGAATTCAATCCTTGTGGTTTTCCGGTGCCATATACACCCTTTTATCGTTTGGCATTAATTATTTCAAATTTTACACTTTGAGCATTCTCATTGCACTCTATGTAACGAAAATCAAATGCATGTCTCCTATCATCGAAAATGTACATCTGGTTTTCGTTATTGGCGATAAATACCAATGTAATACGCCAAAGACAGTGGTTTCAAAAATTGTATTTTTTATGATTCGGCTCTCATCCTTTGTACTGTAATGTGACATAATATTCTCCTACGTTCCGGCGGTCGACGGGACAGACTACCGTCGACCGGAGCCTTTTTACATGCCTGATGCTCTTCAATAAAAGGTTTATGTGTCAAGAATAATTCGTCTTCTCTTAGAGTTTTTTTGTCTTTTCTTGAACCCGTGATTACATCACCGATGCGGAGTGAATACGCCCCTACAATGATTTTACGCGTTAATGCGTTAAAATTTATTAACAAAAAGGAAATATTACCAAACTTTTAAATTTCTTGTCAAAATACAATAAAAATATTGAATTTTATTAAACTTTAATAATTCATTTCATTAGTACATAATTTATTGATAAATTATCCTTAATGAAATAAAATAATAATGTATGTTTTATATTTTACTTAACGATAATAGTCTTTTTTATTTTATATTTTTAAAGCAGCATATGTATTAATAATTTTTTATCAAAAAAAGTTTTTCAGTTTATTCCCTCACATAAATTACCTCGACATTTTACTCAGAGATTATTCAGATAAAGTAATTTAAAAATAAATTAAATAAAATTCAAAGCGATGAAGACAGGCATGTTTAAGTAATTCATCAAAACATCAAGCAGTAACTACTTTTCATTTGTAATTTTCCTTTCGGTTTCTGTAACGAGATGATATATTTTGTTAGGCATTAAAAATAGCAAAATAAAAAGATTCTGTAGCAAAAAGATGTGAAAATGTTCTTAAAACTATTTTTCTTATAATGACAATACTTTTCTTCACATGACCTTTATTCTCAGACTCTTCAGACAAAGTAGCTTAAAATTAAATTCAATAAAATTCAAAACTAGGGAGACTAGAAAACACAAACAATTCATCAAACTGTCAAGCAATAACTGCTCATCATTTATTATTTTATTTTCGGGTTACATTCTCTTTTGAAGCAGTTTGTCAAGCATTAAACATAGAAAAGAAAAAGTTTTTCTTTTCTTTTCTTTTCTTTTTTTAGAGAGATTCTAAATTTCGTAAAAGATATTTGTCATACATTTTTCTCAGCAGAAATTATTTATACAAAAGTTTATATATGAAAAGAAATTGAAAAGAAATTTACTATTTAGTTTGAACATTTATTGAACTACCATAAAGATAAACTCGACAAAAAGAAAGTAAACTCTGCATGTTATTATTTTATAAAAACAGCATTCAATGCACTTTTCCCATTTAAACAAGGATATATAAAATAGAAATATTAAAGAAGGTGTATCTTTTGCACAGTTTTTAAAAAGATTTTAAAAACAAGTTTTGACTATCAAAAGAAAAAAATTGAAAAAAAATTAAACGACACGACAGAACCTAAATTGTCATTCTGAACACATATCTTTCCAACCATGCATTGAAAATCTGCTATCATTTATCAATGTCACTAAAACTGCATATTAATAAAAGATTAATAGATTTTCATTCGTGTTTGATAAGGTTTAAAAAATGAACTATGCTAGTCATGAACTAAAGTTATACTGAAAAAATAAAATTTCTATTATTTTTTTTTCCTTTGAAATTGTAGAATAATTATAATTTACCAATGCCAAATTCTTGTTGATTATACATTAGGATAGAAAAATAAAATGATTTAAAAATTTGCTTTCTAGAAATACATGAAATATAAACGAAAAGAAAAATTATATTTTTCACATATATGTAGAAACTAATTAAGAAAATTTTCGGTGATAGATGTGGAAGACGGCAGTGAAGAAATTGAAGCATTTATCTTATTAGACCGAAGGATAACTGTCCAAATGATCATAAATGCTACTTATTTTAGTTTCAGTAGCGGCTGACAAATTATGGTTACCGATTATAAGTATCTAGGCATTTACCTAGATTCCAATATCACCTAGGTTTGATTTTTTAATTATGTTGGATTGTGTACATAAATTCTGTTTGCATTGTCAGCTTCCTAGATGTATGATTGAAGTATTTTGACTTTCACAGATATTCTAGTGCGATTTCAATTTTAGTGTGCGTTTACAAACATACCTAGGTCGTTGAATATTATGCCTACAAATTTACATATTTCGTATATATCTACTGTTTATATACGTAGCAACATAGAAGTATTCGCGAACATTACTGTGTATAGATGTAGGTTCTTAAGGGTTATAAAAATATTAAACTAAATCTTTGTGCCAGAATATTAAAAGGCAAAAATTAAATTTTTGTGCAAGAATATTAAAAGGCACAAAATTAATTTTTAGAAATGCATAAAACAATACACAAAAATACACAAAAAGCTTCAATAATTACAAAAAACACATTCTGTTTTTACATATTCTTTGCTTTTTATATTAATTTTATTTTATTACTTGAAAAATTACATAAAATGCAAACGAGAAATTTACAAAGAACGCTCACGTAACTTTAATATTTATGTGCACGATTCTTAAAAATAATCAAGAAAATCTCAAGAAATGTAAACAGGTTTATTAAGTGCTTTTTTAAAAAATGGGAAAAAAGTGTACATGAAATGAAATTTTAAAATTTTCTCTCTAATTTGATATACATCTTTAAAACTTTTATACGTTAAAGTTTTAGAAAATCTGTGTAAAATAACTGCTATAACGCAATATTTCTTAAATGAAAAGTAGTTTACGTAAATCTTTCACCAACATATAATTTATAAACAAAATTTATCCTAGATTAAATTTATGCACTTTCCCCTGAAAGAGTTTATAAGTGAATTAAGTTACATTATGGAGATTGGCATTAGTGTTCTAATGTGAAAAATAAATTATTTTCACGGGAATAAGTATTTCACTTCAACAATCATTTTATGTGAAATGTGAGATTTTTTTATTATTATTCTATCACCTGATGCATTTTATTACTTTAATTTAAGATCTATAAGTTTAACCCCTTTAAAAATTGTAAGAAAGACAAATGATATCAAATATTCGCTTAATTGATGTTATCTTTATTGCTACGTAACTTTTTAATAATAAAAATGAATTTAGTACTATTACATTTTTACAAATATTATTACTCTTACTATAATTACACTACTACAATTAAACAAAATACAATTCAATAAATATCTAACAAAAGAATAATAAATAAATAAATAAATAATAAAAAAACTCGTTATTTGAAACCATTTTAGATAGCAAAGCGAAACTAAATAAAATAAAATTCAAGGTATTATCTTTAATTTTCTGAACATCTTACGAATCATTCTTTTACTTAAATTTTACAAAAACACAAACACAAGTGTTCTTACAAACAATATAAATTAACAACACTTTTTGGAAAACTTTTATACCAATTCAAAGTTATTTTCTCGAAAGTATAAAATTTACTGACAGCTGAGGCACCTAATATTTTATCCAGTAAGAGTCTTATATGTCACTTACATAATCCAATGGTAATTGGTATTTTCTTTCTCATGTATAGCACCAATACGATGAATGCAATTACTTTTACTGTTCCTTATTAAATCTATTTTTTATTTCTTATTTTTTTTAAACCCATTTAAAACTTTTGTAGGGAAAAACAACGGACCAATTATTAAATAAATATTGTAATTTCAGGACATGTATTTTCAATAAATTTAAATTAAAAATGAATAAAAATTATCACAATTGAGAAAAAATATCTTTTTTTTTTATTTAACAAAATCTCGTTTTCTAATTTAACTAATTAAAAAATGTATGTAAGGCAAGAAAGGATCATTATGAGTCATCCATGGATTATCAATTTCTACAGAATATTGCAATGAAGCTTTAGCGTTAACTAAAGTAAAATGAGATAAACAATTAAAGATTTTTAATTAACTAGTCACATGTGGCAATCCCAAAACTTTCACCTAACTTATGCATGTAAATACTTACTGAAAATGCAGCATAACATCGCCACCGGTTAAATGGTACATACCAAAATTATGAATGATTAGTCTTTTAAAAAGTACCGGGTGATCTAGAAGTTCCGGGAGTTTTGAAATGTTAATAATTATAAAACTATATACAATAGGAGTATGTGATTTTCAGGTATGTGATCATAAAAGCGTGGGATTTTCATTTATAATGATTTTTTTTTAAATAAATAGTTAACATTTTTAGCAACAGGTGGCGCTAGTACACAGCATCGAAAGTTTCATTACCATGCGTTATATAAATAGATGAATTTATTGCATAACACCTTTCCTGAGATTTTTCATCAGATTTCTCTTGAAGGATACTTAATGTTCAAACTCTTTTTCGAAGGTTAAGGAAGTTTCATTTAAAACAAATTTCCATGCATAATTTGATGCGTAACTGCTAAGCTAAAAAATGCTTTTTTTACATGACAAAGCTTTGTTAGTTATGCTGTCTTACAAAAAAGGATGAATCGGCAACTTTAGCATTGCGTTCTTATCGTACAAATGCACGCAATCAGAGCCAGAAAAAGACCGATGACATTACAAACCCGAAGGCTATGTTAAAAAGATTTAAGGAAACAAATCATTGGAAGATCTCCACATTGCTTCTCCTGTCACGACGATCCTGAGGACTACGTTTGCAGATACCCATGTCCCGAGTCGCAATTTTCAGCACGAATTGCCTCCAAGATCTCCAGATCTTACCAATTGTGACTTTTGATTTTGGGACTACTTGAAATCTCATGTGTACAAAGGTTGGCCAAGGTCATTGACCCAGCTGAAAGATCCTACACCAGAGCGTTTCAAAGATATTCCCTGAATTGTTTTTTAATGCTGTGCAGACTGTCTTACATCGTCTCATGGCGGTACAAATAATTTATGGGCATCATACAGAAAATTTGTAACCCTTGGACACTTCCTTATTTTTAATGAACAGTATCATACCATAGCAATATTATACTATCCATTTCAGCGCCACCTGCCGGCAAAAAGTGTAACTAATATAACATACTTTTTTGTCATTAAAAACGAAATCCCAGAAGTTTCTAAGAATTTCTCTGAAAACCGCATCTTCCTATTTTTTTTATATTTTACTAATTATTAGCATTTTAAAACTGTAGAGTTTCTGAATTACCCGGTATTTCTATTTATGATTTCAATGCAATTTTTACTCTTATATACTTTTCACGAAAATTTCAATCATACAATGCAAAATCAGCGTTGTTTAGGCATTAGACGTAACATTATAATAACTTTTTGTAAAGAGATAACTTTATGTTGCAAAGAAAATTCCTATTTTTCACGAAAAATTAAAATAAATGAATTTCACAAAACTAAGAATCATTGTGCGCGCGGTAGGGCGCAACAATAATATGATTGAGCGATAATGCACATGGATTTTTCATTTTTTTTTTTTTTTTTTTTTTGCAATAACTAACTAAATACTTATCCAATGTTGATGATTTTTTTTAAATGTTCGTCTGACCAAGAAGCACAACATAGCACAATTTTTTTTTATGGCATACTGTAGGTGTACTGTAGAGTATTCTGAAAATCGGACAAAAATTTTGTGTCACAGCACTTTTCTCGAAAACTACTAAAGATAAAAACTTAATTTTTTTTAAACAAAAGACAAACTTTTTATCCCGAGGTAGTCATCGAGAAAACGTTATTTCGCTGGGCGGTTTTTCTGAAATTGCGTATTTTCCAAACTTGGTCATAAATGGGTATATCTAACGTTCTATTGTAGATAGAATGTTGCGGTAAAGTTTATTTTAAAGATTTTGCGATGCTAATTAATCCTGCAAAAATTCATAGCTTTACGTTAAATAGTTTTTTTACAAGATGAAATAAAAGAATAGCAGTCATCAATCTAAGGTACTTGTGATCATCGGAGAGAAAAACCAGTTACACCATTCGATTAAGCATAAAAAAATACAGAATGCTTTTTTTTCTCTTATTTTTAACTTAATTTTTTAATGAATTATGAATTTTTTTGAAATTTTTGACATGCTGATTTTTGTCATTTTTTAATGAATCATTTACTGAATAATTATGCACGGTGTCTGGCCCTGGTGGCTGTCAAATTTGATTTTTAATTTTAAATTAGGCAATTTTTTGCACCATGCCAAATTTATATTTTATCCATTTTTTTCATTTATTTATATTTTGTTTTTAGCACAATGGCATCAATGGCAAAAATGCCTGGCATACCTGTCAAATATTGGGGCCCTGTACTTTAAAAAAGTGTATTTATTATAAGTATATACCGTATTTATTCTAATAGAATGCGCCCTCTAATAGAGCGCGTCTTCTAATAAAGTGCTCACCTTGGTGCTGATTGAAAAAATAAATATACGGAAACGATATAGTAGATAAGTAGAAAACGATTACTTATCGAGGATTCTCATCGATCAAAATAGAGATATTCTATCAAAGCGATAGAGTGGCGATGCAGCAAAAGTTTCAAATTTTGAACAATGTACCACTCCTGTAAACTATAGCGCCAAGGATATGCACACTGTTAAAAATCTGCTGCATTTTGCTGCAACGCACTCCCCTGCTTGTATAGAAAACGGTTACTTGGCCGTGAAATGGCGCTTTCTCATTGGTTGGAATAGAGATATTATATACAAGTGGTGGAGGGCGTTGCAGCAAAATGCAGCAGATTTTTAACAGTGCACTGTTAAAAATTTGACCCATTTGTTGCAGAGTCACTCCACAGCTTTTATAGAATGTCTCTTTATGGCCAATGAGAATGCTCCATAACACAGTAAAGCAATCGTTTCCTATAAAAGCGGTGGAGTACGTTTTGAATAAGTACGTAATAAATACGGATTAAGAAAAAAAAGAAGCATGTTTTTTGTATCAAACTTTACTCTTGCATAAAAAAAGTTCCTGTTTTTGGCAAAAATAATGGATATTTGAATGAAAAATCTATTCTTTGAAAGGATTTATTATTTTATTCACTTTAGTAAAAAACTGATTTTTTTTTCTTTTCTTTTTTCTTTTTTTTTTTTTTTTTTTTTGAAAACCACCGTAGAATTTTGGTATAGAAAAACCTGTTTAAATTTTTTTTTTAATTTGTAACACCAGAGTATTAGAGTATGTAGCATTTTTTAATTTCAATACAAATAAGATTTTGTTTTCTATATATAAAATACAAAACAAGTTGTGCAGTATCCCTATGGAATATAGAAAAATAGAAGGACTAGTGAAAAATGCTCCAAGGAGCAGTGCAAAAGCAGAATATGATTTTAATTGAGCATTAAAAAGTAATGGACAAGTGCTTCTGTTAATTACTGAGCATGAGGAAGGATAAGGGATCCCTTCTTGGCTACAACTTACTTCAATGACAACTTTGAAAAAATCCTATTTGCGCTTTTTCCGTGAAAACAAATCAGTCGCAGTTACTATAAAAATGTATAGTGTAAAGACGTAACCAGTAAAGATGCAGCTTAATTAGACATAAATGTAAAGGAAGGCGACATAATGCCAGATACCTAGTTCCTGCAGGTATCACATTCATGCACTGCCACCAAGCATACCCTAAGTGTATAATTGCACAGAAAATTGATTTGTATAGTATAGTGCAGAGTGAACAGTGCAGTTAACATCAGAGATGTAGTACAGGCTATACGCCGTACCCCTTCTGGACTTTTTAATAGAACACCATATACCCTCTGTTTTTCAAGAAAGCTTATAGTATACACATTCTAGAATATCCCTCTGCTTAGAGCATATATCTTATGTTATTTTTATGACTACACCCCTGGTTAACATCTAAAGCACGATGGAAAATTCTACTAAAGAACCGCAAATTTCTTTTATATGGAAAAAGCGCAAATATGATTTTTTCAAAGTTGGCATTGAAGTGAGTTGTAGCCAAGAAGGGATCCCTTATCCTTCCTCATGCTCAGTAATTAACAGAAGCACTTGTCCATTACTTTTTAATGCTCAATTAAAATCATATTCTGCTTTTGCACTGCTCCTTGGAGCATTTTTCACTAGTAAAAATATCGATTGATTCATCATACTTATTCTCTTTTTTAAGTTTATACAAAATATGTTTTATTAGTTTCTTGCAGCTTTATTTTCCTATTTGATTAACACATTTTTGTTTTTTCCTTTCAGATAAAACTCTCATAAATTCTACACAAAATTATGTCTAGCAGAAATACAACGCGGAAACCATTTATCTTTTTCACAAGAGAAGTTATATAACGTTTGCATTGTTCCACTGAATCAGGACATGAAATATTACCTCTCATTCTCATGTTTATATAAAGAAGTATTACAGTGCATCATAATTTACTATCTTTCGCATTTTCATTTACGTTTATTCAAATGAAAAATGTACTTATATTTGAAGTGCTTTACTTGTTAAAAGGAGCCTTAAGATGTTTAAAAAAGGGTGATAAATTAACAGTATTTTGAAAAATTGAAAACTTCAATTGTTAGTCCGATATTTGTGAAAGCAAATATATATTCTAAATATGTTCCATACTCTAAATAAAAGGTTTTGAAGGTATGATTGTAGTTTGAAGGTGTCTAAATGAAAGGTTTTGATTGTGGTTTTTCTACATTGACGAAAACTTATTACAAGTAAATTTCTCTAACATAAGTAATTTTTATTTGTAAAATTAAGAAAATTAAAAAAAATTATATTTATTCTTTTTAATTATAATGAAATAAATTCTGTATAATTTATGTTTATTGCAAGGAAAAAAATTAAGGCAAACAAATTGCTGACATTTTACTTGTCAGAATTTTTTTCAATATTAATTACCATAATTACAGTATTTTGTGCTACAGCTGAACAGTCAAAAGGTTAAACAGTTATATTGAAATGCCGAAAAGTATTGTCCATTATATTTGTTAATAATGTCATGACATACTACATGATTATACACAAAATGAATTGAAGTTTTTCTTGGTGGTACATTTTCACTTGCTACTAGGTTACATTTTTGCTCTAAAAACTCCAATTTCGAAATCATGCTTCGAATATCAGTCATAAGTTCTTGAACATAAGATGAATTGAGTTGCATGGTGCTGTTTATTGGAGATACCGACTGAGTCAATGAGATACTGTGATTTTTGACCATTATATATTTTATGAATGCTTTTAATCTGCCTTTAGCGTCGATTCTTGATCATTGATTTCATTTAGTTGCAATTTTGGAGACAATCGCATGAATAACAGCCTATAGTAATTTTTTTTATATTTAGGAAATGTTATATCTATAATGAGATAGAGCAAAATATTATAAAAAACTTGCAGAAAATATATTTTTTTTGTACGAAGTTTCTTATGAACATCATATAAAGCAAAGAGAAGAAAATAGAAAAATTGTATATTTCAAAAAATCACACCGTTTTTCTTCAGGCTAAAACAGGCTGCTATTATGGGAGCAGAGGCAAAACTGATCACGCTTTTACTGATAGCAGCGTGGCTCTTGGACCCGTGCATTAACATTCTAATTGTGTATCCCGGCAATTTTCAGGAGCAACACATCGAGTGAGGATAAAAGACTATTCTAACTATTTGTAATTATTTTTGATTAAGCGGGCGCGAATCTTAAGTATGCATACAATGAATATCTGGAATATATGTATACACATATATTTGTGAACACGGCAATGCCCCTGCCAAAAAAGCACAGCCGTAAGCATTTTTTTCTGGAAGCAATCCAGGGTACTTTTGAAGTCCTCATATCATTGTGCTACAATTTTGCGGGAACTTTAAACTTAGGGTTTTCAAAAGTACTTTTCAAGCGGAATTAAATTGTCAAACTTTCACGTTTCTATCTTTCCTAGTTCAGAAAATACATGGACTCAAAGTTTCGCTTTTTTAACACGAACGGACTGACTGACTCTGAGATCATCAAAAATCTGAGGTACATCCTGTAACATAGAAACTTTAAGTTTGGAAAGAAAGTATTGATTGAGGTTAAAAAAATAAATGAAAAAAAAATAATAAAATAAATATTGAAAAAAAAATCCAAAAATTTTTACTCTCCGTAATCGGACTTCTTTCCAATTTTGTTTGTTGGTCACTGATTACGAACACGATAAAATGTAACATTATCGGTTTCCACCCATCTTAACCCGGGAGGACGCGCGCAGGGCCTAAAAGACCCGGAGTGCGTATGGTTTTTACAATTGTAACCACTAATTTTTAAAAAGTAATCTTCAACTTATTTTATCGCAAAATTTCTAAGAATTGTGTCCGTCCTAATAAAGCGACTGTTATAATTTGATTTTATTGGTGGCAAAGATAAAACTATTCATACTCTGATAAGCGCGCGTTCTCCCGGGTTAATAAAGCTCGAAATTGTATATTCTGAAAACAGTAAAATTTGTTTTACTTGACTAGAAAAAATAAAGGTACTATTTGATTATCCTATCGATAAAAAAAATCGCCAAACTATAAAATTAATTACCAATAGTGAATTGTAGTAAATGCCACATTCGCTTGATATTTAACACCATGCACGTATCCGTTACGTCATCAAATGATTTTTAATACGGTTTTTTACTTACATTTCTTTTAAGTTTTAATAATTTATTTGTTCTTTCGTTATTAATAATAAAAATTATGTCAATTTAAATAACTTTTCGAATAGTTTGACGAAATTGGTCGACGGAATAATCAAGTAAGTACCTAAATTATTATCATCATTTTTAACCAAATGTTGATTTAGTCATTACAATTAATTTATTAACATTCTGCAAATATACTAATATTTATTGTTAGATTCTCTACCATATTATTACATACATGGATAGCTTCATGCCATGGCAATACATCATTGCGTAAAATTAACCATGGTGTATTGCCAGAAACGAGACTTTTTCAGCCGAATTTCCCCATATTTACATAGTAGTTCACTTTTGCTGCCAAATTATTAATGTAGACAATAATCGTTGAAGAATAATAAATTTATTATTTAAAAGACATATAGAGTGGCCAACAGGATATGACTAATATAATCACACACGTTTAAAAAAAGTTTTTTTAATCAAAATACAAGCTTCCTGCAATGTTCATTTTTTAATAAATGATTTATAGGCATTTAATGTAACGTTTTCGAGTTTAAAATCAAAATTTTACATCCCCCCCACAAAAAACATCATATTTAAAAGAAAACAAGTATATTTACACTCAAAACTAAAAATTCATCGCTTTTGCACCACTATGACATCATTTTCACTGACTTTTCACTTTTAACAGTGCTAAGGTTACGAACGATACATATATAACTATATAAATATAACTTGGCAACCGTTAGTGCGGACATCCAAGGGTGTCAGTCTGTTTCTCATCTGCAGTAATCGAACTCCGCAAAAACGATGTCTTTATCAATGCATGATATGCTGTATTATTCCATTCCCTGACATTAATGTCGTAGACCACGAACGGAAAAGTTCTAGAGGTATGCTTGCAGTTTAAAATAAGCATTTTTGAAAACATCACAAGAGTTGTAACTAAAAATAATAGGAGATGCACTAAAAACAGATAAAGTTATAAAAGCGACTATGGACAGTAGAAATTAACTTTGGAGGACTTGGATAGAACATCTAATAAATTTAAACAAAAACTAATATGTAGTTAGAGGGCAGTTTAAACGAATTCATTTTAAACATTAGCACACATAAAAAAAATTCGATGCATTTCTCCGAAAAAGAAACATCAAAGTAATTTCATGCACAAGCCATTTCATACATGTGATGTTTACAAAGTCTATGAACTTAAAAATAGGGCAATTGAAATCGACGCTACTGGAAAAGCTTTATTTGGATTTCTCCTTACAAAAAGAAGTGAAATCCTATCAAAAAGGTTTCGTATAAAAAAGTAAGACAAGATCTATTACTCTTTGACCGTAAAAAATTCTGAGATTATGTGTAAAGTTAATTTAAGCTTTGTTATTAACTCTGACATTTTGATCCGCAAATTACTCGTAGTCTCTAAAATTTAGTTATTGACTATCATGGGACTAGACAATTACACAGCACAAGGATGTCAAGGCCGTACTTTGTATTAATAATAACGTTTATTTATAAAGTATTTCATAAAATAGTGTTTAAAAGAACACTAAAATATATGTATTTGTAAAACTGGACATAATATTGCAAACCCGGGTGCGAAAACTTTCTTATTTTTTATGTATGGAGTTTTGGGTGATTTTCTTCCTGTGTAAAATGTATACAAGACAGTTCACAATCTTACAAAGATCTTCGTCCAGTGCATCTCCTTTAAGATTCCATCCCTCTTGTTCATTTTAAGCCTTAAGTAAAAAATCCCAACCTAACTCAAAACACTGTAAAGTGTTGACATAATAACTTTGCATTTTCTTTGTTTTGTGTTTATGAGGGCGAATTATCTGCACTTGGGATAAAGGCGCCAAAGGGGCGGGAGTTACCCTTCGTGGGAGCCTTTCTAAGGGAACCTAACCCGTATTTACGCAAGAAAATCCAAGGTTCGCAAAAACAACGGAAAACTCCGAACGGTTAGGTTGACGGCCGATTGGGTTCGAACACAGCACCGGCCGTCTACCAGTTTTAGAATACAACCTCTCGGCCACTGGTGGGGCCGACACAATAACTTCTTTATGCTATTTAAGTACAATGTCACAAAATAATCTTTAACTAAATATGTAGAGACTAGGAGTAGTTTATGACTTAAAATGTCAGAGTTAATAAAAAAGCTAAACTTGGTTCTATACATGATCACAGAAGTTTTTCTGATCAAAGAGTCACAAAATTTGGCCTTTATTTAAATTATTTTTTTATTTGATAAATATAGACCCCTTGTGGGTAGTTAATACAAGTCGTTATTGCAGGTCGTGGAATGGTGAAAAAGCGATAAAATTAATACGAAAAGGCATTTCTCCATAAAATGACTCATGACATTTGCCATGACATTCTCCATGACATTTGCTTAGCTTTTAATTGTTTACTAACAATACGTATATTATCTGAAGCAGTTCCCTCTTTAATCTCATGATCAGGTTTTTTCTGTGACAAATAATAGTGGTTATTATAAGAGCTTTAGAATAAAAAACGCTGACGTCATACGAGAATTCCAGGCGGCGTTAGATCTTAAGAAATTGAAAATCACACAAATTCCCTCATTTTCGTCGAATGCTCCTGATTTTTTGATCAACTTGCAAAAATACAAATGATGACGTCGCGCGCTTCTGATTCGTAAGGAACAAGAACGTCATACGAAAAGATCCAATAAAAAAGATTCTGCAAAGAAATCAGTCAGAAACGCGTAATGAACTAAAAATATGAGAAGTAAATAAAAATCCCAGAGTGGGAGAAAATTTTGAAATAAAAATAAAGAAAAATAAAAAATAAAAAACTATTTTAAAAACATTCCAATTCATACTTAATAAAAGAATTTGGCCAAAAATGATGAGGCGATATAGGAGTAAACTAAAAGATTTATATGTAATTAAATTGAATAAGATAATAATTAATTTAAGGAAAATTCAATAGAATGAATGACGGATTTATTGAAGAATAGGAAATAGTGTAATTTAGGTAATTTAAAGTAATAGAAAGAAAATAAAAGGAAATACTGCCAAGAAAAACTTAATTATATAACAGAGATACATACATATTACATATATGTATATCTAAATATATATATATACATGGTAATAGACATATGTATGTATGCAAAACACTAGCGCCCGGTCAACCAAAAATACCTAAATAACTTTTAGCTTAAAAAAATAACTTTCCCCCCAAGAATATTGAAATTAACTTTGTCATAAAATTGATTATATAGGTACACAATTTCAGAAAGTTCTTCTATTCTTCAAGTCCATATACTAATTACATCACATCTTTATTTACATATTGATTAATTGGGTTTTCACTACTGATAAACAAGTTAGCATTTTTCTTTCAAATTACATGTAGCATAAATCCAACATTAAATGAAGAGTTTTTTTTCCCATTTAAAAATTTATCTTACTTTTGCCATTGCTCTACTCAAGTAGAACATAATCCCTTGGGGACGAGCGACACGTATACGTACCGCAAAAAGGCTTAAGAATCCTTGTTTATCCCCACCAGTAAAATTTTACTATAAAATTTACCTTAATCAATCGAAACAATTTCATGATTTAATAAGGCGCAAATTTCTGTTTTCAAAAACTGATGACAAAACATTAAAAATTTGGTAAAAGGCTCCCGTCGCGAAGGGGTTAAATAATTTTAATCGATTTTGAAGTGTTGATAAAGAATATTAAGCATATATTTAAGTACTGTACAAAAGAAAAATCTTTTATTCCAAAGAAATATTTACTTATTTCAGTAAAATTGTTCAATGAGGATCTCCCCAATATAGATTAATTTTTTTTCGTCACAAAAAGTGTGAAACATAAGCAATATTTTGAAAACTTTAAAAATACATTTGTTCGCCAAAAAGGGTAACATCCCCAGTAATTGGCATGCGCCAGTGATAAGCACATCCTACAAACATGTCCTAAAATAAGATTTATATCCAGTCTTTTAAAAATGCAAGACCATATACCAGTTATATGCTCATTTGCGTTAAAGATTATAACTTTGATTTATGCTACTAGATGACAATAGTGCCTTAGAAAGAGAAGAACAATTATGGCTTTTATGAAATTAGCCATTTTTGTTGCAAATTCTTCTTCTTTGGCTTAAGGAAGGCATGCTTTTCAATTGATTATTATCTGATTTATAATACATTTTAAATTTTAATTGACAACAGTTTTGTTTAGTTAAAAAGGGTTACTTTAATTGTGTAAAAGTATTTTAGACACAAATATTTGGATTTCAGAATTAGTGATAGATGCCAATTAATGGTGCTTCAATTTTGTTAGTTCCAAGCAATTGGCACCTATTCCAATTACAAGGAATTCGCAAGGAATTTGAGATTAAACCACTTATTTTCGAAGTACTTTTAAACTTATAGACTAATTTTGTTTATCATTTGTTTTTATTTGAAAATATGAAATATTATCAGTAATTGGAATCCATTAAAGCTTCATATGACAATTACTGAGGACAGCATGACAATTACTGGGTATTAATATAAGTATATTGTATTGTTTCAAAGTGTTCACATTTCAGACTAATATGCTGATTTCTTACTCTCAAAAACTTGGAAAATGGCATCTTCATCTACAGTAAATTCATTTAAAGCGATTAAACCCAATGCAAAATGTAAAGTTTTTTTTAAAATATAAACTTGTGCTAATTACTGGATCACAAGGTGTCAAACATTGGTGCTCTAGGTGCCAGTTACTGGTGATTTCAGCAACTTTTTATAAATATACTTTTATAATAATTTTTTTTATTTTTTTTTGCTTTTAGTGGGCAAAATAGATGCACAGATATGTACTCTTTGATTTAAAAATATTTCCAAGTAAATATCTTATTTCTTTGTAATGAAAATTGAAGTAAGTTTAAAGAGAAATTCTTAATGTGCCAATTACTGTGGATGTTACCCTAGTTTTAAACATAATTATACAAATCTATTAACATATGTAGATCAATTTCATCCATGTGACTGTGTGCCCCCAATGTTTCACTAACTAATAAAAATCAGCGATTTTTATGCAAATATTATCGCTTAACCAATCAAAATGGAGAAATTCTGGAAACACCGATGACCAAACAAAGCTATCAAGTTGGTTGTTAGGGTGTGACATTAGTTGAAACTGTTCTATTTATATAGTTTTATAATACTCTTTTTTTCTTTAACCCTTTATTTACCGACGGTTCATATAAGCACCATGAAAATTACTTAATATGAAATTCTTTTAATAGTTCAATTAGTTGTAATACTGTTTAGAATGAGCTTTAGATACGTTACTTTATTTTGTTCCAAAAGCATTATTGCTTATACAAATCAAAAATATCTCTAAAAGAATGATATCTTTTGCTTTTTTTTATCTTTTCAGATTTATTGGCGCAGAGGGAGGAAGATGGGGATTTTTCAATTCGGAAATGTGTCTCTATTTATATTGTAAGAACACCATATTTGTACATTTCATTATTCTACAAAATATTATGAAAACAATTTAAAATAAAAGGTTTGAGTGAAGTTATAAATATTGCACTAAATCTTTGTAAATTCAAATTTAATTCATCCTTCTAAATCCTTCAAACCCTCCAAAATCCTTCAAAAAATTATTAAATGATTATGTAAATCTTTTAATTTAGGTAGTTTAAACAACTTACGTAAAATTATTTAGAATGTAAAATTTTCATGAACTCATAATGTGGTAGATAAGGAGTTAAATATGCACATGAAATAAACTATCCGAAACTTCATTACTGCTCCATTTACATATTTTATGATACATTTTTATTAGTTTCTATTCAGATAAATTTCTGAGAAATTCTACTTCAAAGTGAACCTTGTAATAAGAAAACGCGTAAAGGGAACCATTTTTTTCTTTTTTAAAAGGCAAAAACATCTTATGTTGTGCTTAAGTAGCACTTATATAATTTCCTGCAATGTTAACGTTTTTACAAAGGATATTTACCATATCATATTTATCTACTTTCAAAAATCTCTTTTGTCCCAAATAAAAATATACGTATATCAATACAGAAGAACACTGCATAAAAGAAATTTCTTTTTAAGGTACAAAAAAAGTAAGCAACATTTTGACTTGTATCATATTTTTTATCCAAGTCATACTTTAACGTTATTATATTAAATTCTATGAAAATGTTTTCTAAGAATGTAGACATTTTTAAATTTAAAAAAAATGCATCGGTATTTTTCTTCGAATTTATTTTCCTAATTACATTGTTAAGACACAATAAACATCCAGAATGTCTTGAAAACTTCGCAAAACTTTTCTATGCAGTTAGAAGCAAAAACACAAAGATTTTGACTTACTGAATTCTAATGGTTATAAAATGAAGATGTATAACTTTTTCTATCAAGATTATATATTTCTCCTTAATAATCTGAAAGAAAATATCGACTATTCAATCTTCTCAACAAAACTGAATTTAAAAAAATGAAATATCAAATAACAGAGAACAATTTTTCAGAACAACACATTAGTAGACTAATTTATGTATTTTCTCTGTTCAAAATAACACCGAATTAATAGGAAATACAAATTCTAATAAATATTTCAACATGTAAATTCCCTTATTTATATGAAGTACAAGATACGAAAGCTGAAACAAAATATATTCGATTTATTTTTTTTTAAACTCAAATAAATTAATATTTTTCCAGGACGTATCTAAAGTTTTTTTAATCGTATGCGGAGATACCTTTCCCAAAATGTCATGAACTCTGGATTCTCCGGTAACAATATTTTCTAATTGAAAATGTCAGTTTAAATAACGCCAAATTTTGCGCGTTTAATATCGATTTATCATTCTATTAATAACTGCTGATATTTGTCTCGAAATATCTTCTCAAACGTAAGACACCTGTGTATTCCAGTTTGAAAACAAGTAAACTCATTAAAAATAATGTTGATTTTTCAAAAATTCAAATGAAAAAATTTGTCTTTTCTATGATATGACCTTGTTTTTAATTCTTCGTAAAAGCAGATAAAGTATTTTTCAGTCGAGACCACATACGTTTTTTCCCTAATGATTTGTAAAGAAACATATGCAACTCAATCTTCTTAATAAAACATAATTTTAAAAGTATAATATATAATGACAAACGGTTATTTTTCGGATTAACATGTTACTCAACTAATTTACACTTTTTCCTATCTGTAATCTCTAATTATATTCAAATTTTGATAAATATCTTTACGTTATATTTAAAAAGTAAAAGTTAACAAAATTGAAATAAAACAAAAATGAGATTTTTTTTGGCTTTGTTATTAATTTGTTCTTAATACAAATAAAATGTAACAGAAACTAAGATAAAAAGCAAACAAACGACAAGCGAACATAAAAATGAACAATGTTTTACTTCATTTTTCATCACAGTCTGTTAATAGTATATAATTATTGAAGACCGGTTTCTGGTTTAGAAAGCATAGATAATAATATGTACTGAAATAATAATAACTGAAAGAAATAATATTAAAAAAAAGATATAAAATTCTTTAATTCCATCCATTTATTCTTATTCTTCTTAAATCCATTGTAAAAGAAATCGAGATATAAATGCAAAAGGGAAAGTTGAATGAGTAAATACTTTACGCCTCCAAGCTCTTTTATATTCTATTGATAATGTAATAAAATAGAGAACAGTTTTTGTTGTTTAAAACATATATAATACTAGAAAATTCCTTAAAAAATAAAATAAAAATAATATACAATCCCGGAATACCAAACATCTCTTTTTATTTCATAATTATACGTATAGGTATAGTGTCAAATAAATTGAGATAAATATTCTAATAATACATAGATTTCATAAACTTATATGTAGCACAATATATTTTTTACCTTCATTTATTGTATTCCCATGAGACTATATGATTATTAAAAACCAATTTCTGTTTATGAAACTAAAGGTATATGTATAAGTAATTCAAAGAAATAACATAAAGAAAATAATATACTTGAATATATTTCATCTATTTCTGTTTTTACATAAGTAAGATATAATATGAATAAAATGAGATAAAATCAAATCTTACAATAAGTAAATGCACTACAGCTTTGGACGTTTTTCTCATTTACATTCTATTTACTCCCTGACCGCCGAGCAAAAGGGCAAAATTGTAATTTTTTTCTCTGCAATTTATTTTAACTGTTAATAAAAAAGGGATTTTCTGTCATGGTGTATTTTTTGTTTTGTTTTTTGTTACGTATATGCTTATAAGCCTTAAAAATATCAATCATAGCTTAATTTCTTAAAACTAGATTATATTTGTAGAATTATATTAATTTAAATAAAGCTTTAAGTGCAGTGAAACCTGCAGCCTAGTGAATGGATATATCCGGTCGCGGCAGTGGGAAGGTTAAGAATGTAAGATTATAAAGTGTCGTTTCTGTTCGTGAAAATGTAGATAACATTACACAATATCTGAAATTATCTGTTTGCTTTACATTAAATACTTATTGCATGAATGAATAAACAAACAGATAAAATGAAATACATGCAATAAAATGTTATAGAATGTTTTTACAATAAAACATAGCCATAACGGATCAGTGATGCACGAAATCACCTCTGAACAAAATCAGTGTCGCTACAATTTCAGCTGTTCAATATATATTCTCATTAAGTTTATGATAAAATCTCTTATAGGTGTACACGTATGTGAAATTGAGGTGATTGTTTCAGGTAAATTTACAGGAGGAAGCTACAAGATTTATCTTTTTAAAGCGGTAAAACATTTACTTGTTTAAAAACCCATAAAAGCTTCTTGAAGTCTTATTATTTCAGGATGATGATATTGCTCATTTTACCCTTTCTTCAGGAGGAATTACGAGAAAAAAGTACAAGAATTATTTTAAAAATTGTGATTAAACTTTTATTTGTTTAAAAGAAAACAAGAGGATTCTTGATGTTTTATTATGTATATAATGCTAACATAGCTAATTTTACATTTTTTAACCCATTTTAAATATTACAATTATTTAAACATGCATTTTGAATCTGGGCATCAAAAGTCAATATATTGATAGGTCATGAGATGATTACGTAAGAAATAAAAATTTACAGGGGAAGCTTTTAATAGGCAAGAATTTAAAAAAAATTTAGAATGTGAATTTTAATAATAAAAGAATAAAGATTAATAAAATACTTGTTAAATTAAACTTAATAAAAATATGGCAGTGGTTATGAGTAACAACAACATATTACCCCATAGAGAAAATATTGGTGAGATGAAGAAATTCAATAATTTGTACATCGAGACAATATTTTCTAAAGTATGCAAAATGAACATATAAAACAATCATAAAAGATAAGTGAAATAATCAGAATCACATGAATATTAATAATTGTTCTACATGACATTCAATAAAAAAAAAAATATTATCATAGTCACAGTTCGCATGATATTGCATGATAAGTTAGCAAATATTAAAAAGTAAAACATAAAATAACTAAGTTTCCTGGCATAAAGGAAATATCGTGTTTCAAAATAGAGTTCGTAAAAGTCTATGTATTTGCAGAAAGTAAACACAGTCTTTAGTTGGTAGTCTTTTCACTAAGCTGTGCAATTGCAAGTACAAAAATAGAAATTAATTTCAGCATATATAATAATAGTTGCGTATAATAAAAACATATATATATAGTCAGCATATATTAAAAACAAAAAGGTTTGTAATACTGTACATATAAGCAAATGATATTCAATGACATAAATCGGTAATCATATTAAATTCACTAAATTTCTCACTTGAGAATTTTCCCATGACAGAAATTTGAAAATGTATACAAATGGCCAAGAGAGAATATTTAAACTCTAAAAAAATATACATACACATATATTACTTTCTAAGATATCAACTTATCTTAATTGAATAACTTTAATGGCATGCAATTCAACAACAACACCTTCAAAGTAAATAAAGGTAAATTCCAAAGAGAGGATTGTTAAACTCTCAGAAAAAAAGCTATTCTCCAACAATAATACTTTCAAAGTAACAGAAAAGCAAAGAGAGGATGTTTAAACTCTCATAAAAGCATTTAAATAAATATATCAATCTACTACATAACTTGAATAATGTCAGTTTACAAAAATTATCACACAAAATATTTATAACAAATATCTTGAATACTTATTGAGTATGTTTAATTCAAATATTCAAACCTTTGTAAATAACATGTGATCATGTTTTATCTGTAAAATAACAAATACTTTTTTTAATATATCTAAAGACTTAAAAACATCTTTGGATCCAAAGTATATAATTACTATATATACATAAACCTTTTTTTTAACTTTTAAACACTTAGAGACACATATACTTATTCTCAATCATTTTTTTACAATATACCAAAAATAAAAGTAGAAGCATTAGTGTACCCAATTTTTATCATTATTTCTTTGAGATGTTAAAAGAGGTTAGATGTTAGAGCATGCATGATCTGTAAATAATGAAAAAGTAACATTTAAATTACTATAAAAGTCACAATAGGGAAATTTGATGACACGAGTACTCATGTTTTACCTTACATCAATAACAATTTATTTATTTATTTTAGAATAAACATTTATCAAAATAATTCAATCAATGATATAATATTTTCAACTATTATATTGAAGACAAATTAGTTCTCATTATTTAGACCAACTATTAAATTTAAAGGTTTTGAAAGTTTAAAAGTACCAGTACATTTCATATATCAGATTAAGCATAAATACAAAAAAATAACTATGATTCTGAAGAAAATATTTCAATGATAGCAATCAATGATATAATATTTTCAACTATTATATTGAAGACAAATTAGTTCTCATTATTTAGACCAACTATTCAATTTTGAATTAGTTTTGAAAGTTTAAAAGTACCAGTACATTTCATATATCAGATTAAGCATAAATACAAAAAATAACTATGATTCTGAAGAAAATATTTCAATGATAGCAATCAATGATATAATATTTTCAACTATTATATTGAAGACAAATTAGTTCTCATTATTTAGACCAACTATTAAATTTTGAATTAGTTTTGAAAGTTTAAAAGTACCAGTACATTTCATATATCAGATTAAGCATAAATACAAAAAAATAACTATGGTTCTGAAGAAAATATTTCAATGATAAACACAGTGAACAGAAACAAATTAAAAATTTAAATACTTTTACAGAATGACAATTCCATTACTTCAAGGAGAAGATGATTTAAAAAAAATACACAAATTCTGCCTGCAGCTTTGGTAGAAGATTTTGTTACAAAGTTAAAGTCATCCTAAAAAAGAAATGAAGATTATTTTATATTTTATACTGTTTATGGGTGCGAGGAGGAATATCATAATGATCTTTGCTTTGAGTAGATTTGTTTAGAACTGCAGTGGGAGTTTTATCACCAGATACCTGTGAATGCACTGAATTATATGAATGCGAAGATGTTTGTTGGCGCTTAGAAGAGGTTGGAATTTGAGGAGATGTCTTACAAGCATAATCACAATTAGAAACATGAGTAAAAATATGTTGATTCACAGGAGAAGGAGATGTACTTTCAACAGCTGTTTGACCATGTGCTGTACTTTTAGAAGAATCCGAAGGATACTGCAATGCTTCATTTCTTTTTTGGAGTTTCAAGATTCTGTTAGTATGGATCAACATTTGTGATGCTTGATTATTATTGCAATCTTGGATTTGAATAAGTACAGGTGAAATTATTTTCTTTACCATGTAAGGGCCTTGTACTTTTTTTGTTAAACACACTAGGAAATTTTACATAAACAATATCATTAGCTTTGATATTAGCAAATTTTAACTTTTCCCTTGATTTCTGGTATACATTTTGTCTAGAAGACTCGTTATTTTTGTAAGCTTGATAGTATAATTTTTCAATAACATCCATTAATTTGTGAATTTCATAAGCTGTGTTAATAATTTTCCAGGAAGATTGGGTTTTATAATTGGCATAAATATCATTTACCTCTCTTCCGAAATGAAGAAGATTTGGAGTGAATTTTGTAGCTGGATGAGGCGTATCGTTGTATATGGATTAGTGGATTTTTGAAGCAGTTGTAACATCAAATCCTTGGGAAGCCATTGTATTCACAGATGACTTCATTTGAGTGTTACATCGCACACTTAATCCGTTAGCCTGTGGATGCGCTACTGAACTGTGTTCCAATTTTATGCCAAGCTTTTTGTTGAAATAAGAAAACATATCACTAGTGAACTGAGAGACTCGATCAGTAAGGGTTGATTCAGGCTTTCCATGAGTAGAAATGTAATCCAATAGAGCTTTAGTAACCGATTCAGCATGAATGTTATTCAAGGCATATAATTCTAGATGACGATAAAAATGGTCAATTACAGTCATCACATACTGGCGATTTCTCAATGGGCCAAGTAAATCCATCGAAACTTTTTGATTGGGAGCTGTAGACAGTGGTGCTGGTAAATATGGAGCAGTATTTTTTTATGATTTTTGTTTACTAAACAAATTTCACAAGAGTTGACATAATTAATTGTATCAGAAACGAGGGTTTTCCAAGTGAATCTTTTCTTTAAATTCACAATAGTTTTATGAATTCCAGTATGAGTAACATGAGCAATTCTTAAAGCTTTTGCTCTAAGTGACGATGGTAAAACAGCTCTATGTAGCTCAAAATTTTCTGAAGAAAAGTGTCCATTGTAACAAAGCAAATCATTACTTGGATTAATATAATATCCATTTAAACTTTTAGATTTTTTTAGCTTTAAGATCTTCATAAATTTTCTTAATCTGAGGGTCTTTTTGTTGTTCAGAAAAGATGGTTTGATCAAAGATTTCTGACACTGGGTCTTCATTATTATCATTATTTGGAGGTGGAGAGTCACTTTGAAGATTACAAATGTGGTGTGTTTTGCCAATTAATCCACATGGAAAGTGAGCAATTTCATTATGTAAATCATTTTGATCATCAACGACTGGTAGCGGTTCTTGCACAGAAATTAGATCTGGATTAATATGGAGATCTTCAGTAGGAATGTGAGGTGTTCTGCTTAGAAAATCTGCTAACACATTCTCTTTGCCTGGCACATGCTGGAATGTGTAAGATTGTTCAGATAGTTCCAACATCCAACGTGTAGTGATGTCGGCAGGTGATGTTGTTTTTTTTTCTAATTATTGAGGGGTTTAGCATCAGACAAAAGAATGAAGGGTCGACCAAAAATGCAATATTTAAAAGCTGTTTCACCTTTATAAATGGCGTCAAGTTCCAGTTTGATGGCTGGATACTGTTTTTCAGACTGAGATAAAGTTTTGGAATAATAAGAAATGGGTCGAAGTTCACCTTCAAATTTCTGCATAAGAAGAGCTGAGATTGCTGCCTTTAATTAACATAGAAAGTCTCATCGCAATTTGGAAGATTGAGCATGGGTTTTTGAAAGAAAATTTCTTGCAATTTATTAAATGCATTTTCTTGTTCAGATTTCCAACAGAACTTATTTTTAGGTTTTGTAACTTCAATAAGAAGAGTAATCAATTTAGCAAAATTAGGTATAATTGACCTGTAAAATGAACATAAACCAACAAAACTTTTTGTCTGCCTCTTGGTTTTAGGTTTTAGAAAGGAAGTGATTTTTAAAATATTGCTTGTAATAGGAAGAATTTTATGATCGGTGAGTTGGAATCCTAAAAAGTTAATGCTAGTTTTCATGAAAGAACACTTTTCAGGAGAAAGAGTGATGTTATTAGCAATGAGAGTGTCTAAGTTGAGAGTTTTGTGAGTTTCTTACCATTTCTTCAAAGGAATTAGCGCCAACAACGATGTCATCTTGGTATGCATAACAGGAGTTGATTTCAGACAATTGAATAACTGAATCAATTAATTGTTGAAAAGTTCTCGCAGCTGTATTCAAGCCAAAAACGAGACGAAGGTAGGTAAATATTCCCCATGGAGTGGTAAAACTGAGCTTATCTTGCATTTCTTTAGGTACTGCAATGTGCCAGTATGCAGTCGAGAATACTGTAGTATTTAAATTTTGATAATTGTACCAATGGATTTTTAATTCTTGGAAGAGGATATGATGATGGAATAATAACAGAATTTAACAGTCGTAAGTCTAACGCCAAACGATATTTTTGAGGCTTCAACATGTCAGTTCTTTTCTTATTAACTAGAATAATAGGACAGGCCCAAGATGAATTTGATCTTTCTATAATACCAGCATTTAGCATTTGATTGATCTGGTCAAGAGCTTCTTGCTCGAGTGCCTGTGGCACAGGAAAAGGTAGGGTTTTCACTGGATGAGAATTCAACATTGAAAACTGAGGATTAACTAGGTCTGTATGACCTAAAGTGTCCAAAGATTTAGAAAATACTAGAACTTTACTGCACAATAATTTTGTTAAAGAGTCACTTTCATGAAGGGGCAAGTGTTTTTGGTCAAAATCATTTGGTGACAGTTCTTGTACTCGTTTTCTTTTAATTTCCTCAGATGGTAAAATTAAATTGCAATATTCATTTTCAAAATCTAAATCAAAAGAATATTCTTCAATATCGTTCTCATCTACATTAATGCATTCACCAATAATTGTATTTTTATTTAAATGAATGTCCACTTTGGATATATTGTGACATACAACTAAAAATAAATTATTTTGAATTGAAGAGTTAGAATGCAGAGATTCATGCAAAACAAGACTTTTATTTTTCAAAGCTGGCTTAAAAATAAAATATTCAGATGGAGAGTTCAAATATTTGACATGTAAATAAACAACAGAATTGGGGGGGGGATTAATTCTTTATTAACTGTTTGTACCATGTTGGAATTCACCAAAATTTTATTACCATCATTCAAATTAGTATGCTTTTCCCTAACATAATTGATGTCATTAGCACTTTCAGATGTGAGATTTTTCTCAGCCATATTACTGTTAGTAGATAAATAGTTTATAACATTACCATAATCAGTTGGAAAATAAGTAAAATTATCATCCACACATGGATTATCATAATTCATAGTAGTATTACCAAAATTATTTATAAATAAATCACTATTTGGAAAATTATAATTGTAAGGATAGGTTGCATATTTATTGACTAATTGTAAATTATTGTCACCAGAATTTCAATAACTATTATCAACATAAGTACCATTACTTGGATTAATTGATATAGAATTTTCATAAAAAGGCATTTTGTGGCATCAAAAGAATATGGCACTATTATATTATTAATACACTCAGAATTCAAATAATAACAGGTAGGAGATTCTTTTTGACTGTAAAAAGGGATGTGTCTATCTTTGATTAATATAGACTTAAAAGTTGGAGAAGTGGTTATGAAATGTTTATTTATAAATTCAAACCCAGGTATGGTTTAAAAATTGACATTCTTTATATCAGTAAGATAAAAGACATGATGGAAAAAGTACTTGTCAATTTTAAACGCAATTTCAATGCATCCCTTAAAGATAACCCTAGAATTTATGGTTGATACCGAAACATTTCTAGATAGCATTTTATAATGAATTTTGGAAATACTATTAAAGCATTCTTGATCCAAAAGTGACAAAGTTGAGCCTGTATCAATAAGAGTTGATATTTCATTATGTTGTACATTCATAATTATACATGGCAGGGAATAAGAGATATCAAAGGAGCTACAAATGATGTCTCGTTCTTGTATACAATTATCAATTTCAGAAGGATGTTTCGATGCCAAAGAATTATGAGAACAGCAAGATTTATGAAATTTTGGTTGCACTGGGAAGTCTTTACAGCAGTGGTTGACAATAAAATAGTTGAAGAACTTTTGTCAATGTGACGCTTGTTTTTCTCGTCACAACAATGTACTGACCCTGAAAAACAAGTATGGGAGAGAAAGCGGTCAGTATGACCAATCTCCCTTATTTGTTTAAATGATAGATGTTATCATTTTTATTTTCAGAAAGAGTAGCACAGTTTTTCTTTCTGTGAAAATCAGACGAAAAGTGAGAGGTATGATTTTGTCTAGATGCATTGAGAACATCTTTGAATTTGTAACATGTGTCCATTAGAGATGAGTTCGGGCTCGTTTTTCGGGGCCCGGGCCCGCCCGAGCCCGACGATTTTAAGTCCGAGCCCGCCCGAGCCCGAAACATTTTTTTGACACCAGAGCCCGAGCCCGAGCCCGAGCCCGAGCCCGATACCAAAAATATACAAAACAAAACTGTATTTAAAAATTGTTTCAAAAGTAATATCTCATTTTTAAAAACTTCTTACATAGATATGATTTTTAAATGAAAATTTAAATCCATTCTTATCAAAATTCGTATAAAATAAAAATATTCTTCATATGTAAAAGTATTCTCATAATCTTTCCTCCTTTAACAAGCAAATTTCATGGAAACGCTTTTGTTTAATGAATAAATGCATGAAATTTGCAGAAATTACTATTTGTAAGCTAGCGAATCGAACAACGTTTTTCGATTTTCTGTAAAAAGTGTACATATTTCATTATAATGGATTCTTTTCTCATAATAATCTTCCATGATTGACAGATACCTGAAAATCAACGTAAATTTTAAAAAATGACATAGTTATTTTAAAGGTCCTATGTCTTTATAGAAAAAGAGGAAACACTGATCGATTGCTTTCTGTTGGAATAACATGGTAATAAAATTTATTTACGGAGAAAAGTGACTTCGAGAAGGTCCGGATTTGTAGAATTCATATTCACGATGACAATTGCATATAATAATCACTAAAGTTTTTTTTCATAAGAAAAACGACTATGTTTCATGCACAATCGAGTATTAAATAAATTTGAAAACCTCCAGCTAATTCTTGTCTACCAAAAACAGAAGAAACTATTATCTTCGTGTTATGTAACTAAATAATAAATAAATAAACGATCCCATTAAAAATTATGTTCTCCAAACGAAAAGCCAACAAAGATTAAATTTATTGTTGTGTTTGTTATGATTGGCACCATATAAATAGATCATTGGAGGAAGTTCCGCAGACATAAATCTGTAATTATCACAAATTTTCATTTGAAACTGCAATGAAATGCTAAAATAAATAAACAAGCATTCAGTTCTCCCGTCATTTTGATAAAAAAGAAATAAAATTACTTGAAAAGGAATAACTAAGCAATTTTAAGTGGAAAAAGTTATTTCAATCTTTTCTAAACATGAGTAAATAAAATTTTCCGGCTTTAGAAAAAATGAGCCCGGGCCCGCCCGAGCCCGAAGTCTAAAATAAAAATAGAGCCCGAGCCCGTGTCGGGCCCGGGCTCGGGCTCGGGCTTTCGGGCTCGGGCTGAGCCCGTCTCATCTCTAGTGTCCATACGGTGATTGAATCGTCTGCAAAATGCGCATTGAATAACATTTTGTTTGGGATAAGAATCTGTAGAATTTTTCTTGTGAGAAAACCTGTCAAAGTTAGGTTGAAAAAAAGGTCGCTTTTGATGAGGTTTTTGCTGACGAAAGTTTGTTTTATATTTATCCGGAACGTTTTGTCTGATAGGTCAAGGTGAATAAATTCTATATTTTCTATTAACATTATTAAATCCATGAGATTTTTCGTTTTGTGTTTCTGATGGTGAGAACGCATTTTGTGAATTTACATATATTTTATCCTTTGTACGTTTACAGGAGTTTGATGGACCATATTCACAGAGATCTACACGAATCATGACTCCTAGACCCCAAAACTACCATCAGTAAAAAAGTTTATATATATATATATATATATATATATATATATATATATATATATATATATATATATATATATATATATATATATCGGTGTATATCACTTTCTTCTAGACACGATAACTTCCATAATTATGCTCAGATCTTCATCAAACTTTTACATAAAATCAAGGGGCATAAAATCTCGGTAAAGTTCGTTAATGGGCAAAATCAGACCAAGGGGGTGGAAGTTAGGAGGGTTTTTGTGAAAACATAAAAAACGCGATAACTTTTTAATTAAAATAGATATCGAATCAGTTTAAAGTTTATATTACTTCTAAAAAATGAGGAAAAAGTTTATGCGTGACAGATATTTGATAAAGTTAAAAATGGGCTCAAGGGGCGAAAAAAACATGGTTTTTGGGAGAAAAAAATTCATAACTTCGTCAATTCTCAAGATATCAAATCCAACTAAATTTTATATAGATGTACTCAATATTATCTAAAACTTTTGTATTTACAAGTTTTTGATAGGACCAATTTTTACCGATGAAAAAAATTAAAAACGAAAAGAAAAAGGGGGGAGGAAAAAGAAAAAAACCATAACTTACTCAATTCTTAAGCAATTAAATCTAATTAAATTTATTTTACATCTTCACAATAATATCTACAACTTTTATATTGACAAGTTTTTCATAGAACCAATTCTTATAGCAAAAATAAATTAAACAAAAATAGGAGTTGGAGAAAAAACCTCAAATCCAAACTGCTTATATTCTGACTCATTTTAAAATTCATTTTTGATATTAAATGCATCCAAATGACAGTTCCTCTTATTTAGCAACTATATAATGCGACGTATTGGCCAATTTTTTGATAAAGGCAGAATATATTTTTAAAAAAGCTGTCAAAAAAGGTAATTTGAACAGATTTCCCGAAGTTTTCGGCATTAAAAAATTCATTAAGTATAACAAATTGCGTTTTTTATGAGTCATTTTTAAATTCATTTTTGTTCTCAAACCCATCCAATTTACAGGTCCTATTATTTAGGAACTATATAACTTGACGTATTGGCCAGTTTTTTGATAAAGGCAGAATATATTTTTTAAAAGGCTGCCAAAAAGGGTATTTTGAACAAAATTTCACGAAGTTATCGTGATTAAAATTTGAGGAAATTTAAGAAATTGCGTTTTTACCGAGTCATTTTTAAATCTTTTTTTGTTCTCAAACGCATCCAATTTACAGGTTCTCTTATTTAGGAACTATATAATGTGACGGAGTGGCCAGTTTATTGATAAAGGCAGAATATATTTTAAAAAAAGGCTGCCAAAATGGGCACTTCGCACAAAATTTCCCAAAGCGAGGTGATTAATGAACTGTGGGTATTCAAATAACAAATTGGTTATTTTATGACTCATTTGTAAATCCAATTTTGCTCTGACACGCATTCAATTGACAGTTTTTTGTTACTTAGGAACTATATAATGTGCGCATTCGTCGATTTTTTGATAAAGGGTGAATATATATATTTTAAAAGCTGTCAAAGTAAGCACTTCGGAAAAAAATTTCCCAAAGCGATCATGATAAAAGAATTCAGGTTGTATTCAAATAACAAATTGTTTATTTTATGATTCATTTTTAAATTCAATTTTGCTCTCAAACGCATTCAATTGACAGTTATTTGTTATTTAGGAACTGTGTAATGTGCCGTATTGGTCAGATTTTTGATAAAGGCTAAATATATATTTAAAAAAATCTGTCAAATTGGGCACTTCGCACAAAATTTCTCAAAGCGATCTTGATTAAAGAATTGTAGATGTATTAAAATAATAAATTGGTTATTTTATGACTCATTTTTAAATTCAATTTTGCTGTCAAACGAATTTAATTAACGGTTTTTTGTTATTTAGGAACTATATAATGAGCATATTGGTCAATTTTTTAAATAAAGTAAGAATATAATTCAAAATATATTGCCAAAATGGGCAATTGAGTAGAGATAGGCATTTTTTTTTTTTTCGATGAAAACTTTTCGAAATCTACATCCGCCTATAGGCCATGCCGAAAGGGATTTTTTAACTATTCATGCAATAAATTTGATCAAAAATTTCATGAAAATTTTGAGAAGGTGGAGAATCATAGATTTCTTTTAGAAAATGTGCTCGTTCAATAGCTAAATCAAATGTGGAAATATTTTCTTCTAAAATTTTTCTTTTGATCTGTTTAGGCAAAGCCTGAAGAAAGTGAGTAAATTTTAGTGAATTTAGAGCAGCTGGTTCCAGTTTGGGATAGGCAAGCCGAAGGTGCCTATCCAGACCGTATGCAAAATTTTTAACTGATTCATTTGAATCTATTTTTAAACTTTGTTGGGATTTGAGAGAGTTAGTTTTTTTTGTCGGCTTGAAATAGTCTATAAACGCCTTTCGAATGGCGTGAAAGTTACTATTTTTGAACTGAGACTGTGTTTCAAGGAAAAAAAGTAAAGCACTACCCTCTAGTTTTGATTTAAAAAGAACAAAATGCTCTTTATCAGAAAAATTATTCAATTCTTGTAAATCGGATAACTGATCAAAAAAGAATTCCACAGTTTGTGGATTCCCATCGAAATGCTGAATAGCAATATTTAATTTAGATTTCGGAGGCATGATGAGAAAATTAAAATAAATTCTCAATAAATGTCACAATAATATTGTTTATAAATTAGTTACATAAAAAAATATACTTAATTTGATACATGTTCTAAAATAATGACGAATTTCATCTATGTCATACACCATTTTTTATATGTTAAAAAAATATAACAAGAAAAGAGAAGAAGAAAATGCTAGCATATTTTTCTTAGCATCAGATCAAGAATATCAGACCCAAATTTTTTTAGCATCGGATCTCCCAAGTTTGGGAGGAAAATTAGATTTCGGATGTTCATGTAAAAATTTTTATTGTTCTGTTGAAAAAAAAATGCAACATCTGTTCTCAAACTTGTCAAAACAAGATAACAATTCATATTAAAGCAATCAGTTATATTGACACACCTCCTTCAGTAAATAGCATGCAACATCTGTTCTCAAATTTATCAAAACAAAATAACAAATTATATTAAAGTAGTCACTTATTTTGACACGCCTCCTTCAGTAAATAGCATGCAACATCTGTTCTCAAATTTATCAAAACAAATAGCAAATCATATTAAAATAACCACTTATTTTAACCAACCTTCAGTAAATAACATGATAGCCAAATTTAAAATAAAAGTACTGTATGATAAGAACATACTAGCTTTTTGTAGAATAAAATGAGAACATTTTTATTTATTTTTATCACTTTTATATAATAAAGTAAAATATATCTTGATAACTGTCATGTCGAATGGTTTCGACGATATTACGGCACCAATAAAAGGTTTACTGTTGTGTTTACTTGGAACCTTTATGCCGTTCCAAAGAAAATAATACTTATGATTCCAAAAGGAACATTGACCTGTGTTTTCATTGCGTTGTTTTTGGCCGCAAAAGACCCGTGTAACATGACAGTTTTTTAGTCTTCAACATATGAACAAAAAAAAAATCAAATTTAAAGAAAAATAAATTAATAATAATAAAACGATTACCTGTTGGAACTTGGGAAGTGGAAAAAAATGAAAAAATGCAAATACAACATCTTCTTCGAAGATTTTTTTTATTTTGGTGAAAAATAAATCACATTTCACTTTGAAGAACATAGGGAATATAATTACAGGGACTCTCATTTTTTAGAGCCCTGCCTCATCATCATTACTTTTAATAATATAACTTTGATAAGGAAGACATCTTTGAAAAAAGGTTGTTTTTTCTCTTGGGAATGAGGAGCAGGATATTAAGTACAAGGACGCATTTTCTGCAATACCAACGAAGTCACACGAAACGGAAATTAAATTTGTGCATCTGAAATAAATTTATCACCTTTCGAAGGGACTTTTTTCTTGACGCCGCTGGTCCCATTCACAGGAACATTTATTTGTTGCAAGTATATCATATGGTGGTCGTCAAAATTCACACTTAAATTTTATATATTTTTTTTGTTTCGAATGCATAATTTATTCCGTCGTAAAAGACGAATTTTCGCTAGCTCCGAATACACTCACTCTCTCTTCCGAGCAAACGCACCTGCGAAGGGCAAGGGTTGCCATAAAACCATAACTCGCCAATTGGCAGGGTTAGAGAAGTGGCGATGAATGAGATACGACAAACGAGTAAATATTGATAGGGAAATTGAATTTTGAAGATTAAAATTTTCTAGCACCTTAAAGATGCGAAGCCAATAAAGTAGACAAGTATTCGCCTATTTTAAATTACGCATCAGCAGAATTGAATTCGATTGGCCGGGGGAGGGGCTATAAAAAACGGAAGTAACATCCCCTCTGAATATCGGCGAATGTTCTAGAACAAACTTCTGCCGGAAGTAACAAATTCGAAATCATTTTATCATTTTGAAATAAACGAAACGTTACGTAAGAAATAAAAAATTACAGGGGAAGCTTTTAAAAGCCAAGAATTAAAATAAATTTTAGAATGTGAATTTTAATAATAAAATAATAAAGATTAATAAAATACTTGATAAATTAAATTGAATAAAAATATGGCAGTAGTTATGAGTAACCACAACAGTAACCACAAAAATTAATTGCAAAGTATTATTTGTTCATTTAAGAATATTTACAAAAATATTTTTGTTTATTAAATGGTATTTGAAAAAACGAATAAAATATAAGAACAATACGAGAACAGATTTGGCATTTACTATAGCTCGAAGAATCCAAAACCAAACTTTTAATTACATAGCATTGGTGAAAATAAGTATTTTTATCAAAACAATTACTAAATTTATTGTGCTAAATACATTTTCCTTTTTGTCCATTAATAATACCAAATTGTATTTTTATGTAACAAATTATCATTTTTGTATTTAAATGTAGTTTTGAAACTCAATAAAAGCATTATCTTCATGAATTAAATGCCAAAGATATCTCCAAGGACGGAAAGCTAAAACTATGAAAAAAATCTACGGAAGCTAAAATTATGAAAAAATAGACGTAATACTTTATACCATGTACAAAAACTATAGTGGTTAATCTCGATTGGATAGTTTTTTAGAAAAACCCAATTTTCTGTTGCATACAAATTTTGACTTGTGGGCATTGAACAAAGGTGTTGAAGAGCGTAGTTTCTTCATATGTTTTATTTAAAGTACATAAAATCAATAAAAATAAAAATAATAAAAATAAAAAAATAAATTCAGCTTTTCTTCAGTATTACTTTTTAAAAATATCACGGGACGCATTTATCAATGTCAAAAAGTTTATTGAGAAAAATCTTTCAATTAATTAGCATATTTTGTTTCTTTCGTAGTTGTTATATAGGAAGCAGACATTTTATAATTTGTTCTATAGATCAATTACTTTTCATGAGCTTTTACCTTTTACGAACAAAGGCGTAAAATTAAAAGTCTATCGATCAGTATATATACTGATTGAAAGATAGATAGATAGGCAGATATATAATATACATCTGTAAAGTATAAAGATCTTCTAGATAATTTAAATGACTATATATATATATGTATACATATATTGTTTTTCTGTTTTGTTTTATTTGCTGAATCTTGATAAAGAAAACACACATTTTCTTTCCATAGTTCCTTTCATTCATTGAAAACAATTTATTAATATCAATTTTTTACCATTTTAATCTATTTTAAAGGTGTCAGGGAATTTTGAAATATTCAAAAATTATTTAACATTGTTTACATAACGATTGCAGGACCCAAATATATCAATATTCATTACAATATACTTCAAGATTACCAAGATGGGGTATCTCCTTATTTTAATCCGCTTTTTAGAAACAGTGATATTGTTCTTTAAAAAATAATTTTAGTTTAAAACCCAAAACATTCTGGAGCCTTTTTAAAAGTAAATTGAAAGAGAACTTTTCTTACTGGAAGATTAAGAACTTTTAACAATTAGCATCATCACTAAAACTAAAAAAATATGTTATGTTTCTAATATTTCCTTTTTGTCAATGTGGTTTATTTTCATAAAACAAAGCTCATTTAAACTAAAATCGTTACCGAAAACAATAAGTACATTTATTAACATGTTTCTGAAAGTTCTGTCAAATAGCGATAATTTCGTTAAGTTTAATTGAAGGCAATTATCTTTATTACTCGCAACTAAAGTTTAAAGAAGCAATTAACTACTATATAGTCTATAATGAAATAATCTCTTTCAGTATGAAATAAACATCGATATCCATTTTTTCTTTATTAACAGCAAATAATATTGAAATACTTCATTATAATTTTATTTTAGATACTCAAATCGTTAAACTAAAGATCGACAATTACTGCTTTAATTCAATGTAAGTTTTTTTTCGTCGGTTATTGCACAAGTGCGTAATAAATGAATCTTTCAACGGTGTACAATGGTTAATACATTGAAAATTAAACTTCTAAAAACACACAAAAACTTTATTGCAAAATAGCCAATAAAATTAATGAATAAATATTCTTACAATTATATACAATTATATCAGTTACATGTCAATGACAACATCATATAAAAATTTAAAATTAATAAGCTACCACCAGAATTTATTTTACACAAATATGCACTTTAGTTTTTTACTGATTTGTTTTTTTTATGTTTGCGCATTGAATGAAGTTTAAATCATGGAAACATAACAGGTCATCAGATGACAGTTATGTGAATTATATACAGGGTATCCAATCTCTCGATGATGTTCAATGAAAAAATTCCTAAACCATTAGCTATAGATAGATAGTTCTAATAACAAAAATGCTTTAAATAAGCTAAAGAAGTATAGCACAGCGATTTGGGTCAATAAAATCATTTTTAAAAAAATTACGAATTCTAAATTTTTATTCGGTTCACCGGTCCTATAAGTTATATTTAGCAAATTTTTTATTACATTGACAATTAAGACAAAATGGCCCATTATTCTACCATTTAAATTTACCAATTAATACCTGTTTTAATTTGGAACATATTTTTCTGCTGCAAATTTGGGGTCATTCACAAATTTATTATAAATTTTATTTCCTTTAGTTATATTAAAGAATGGTTGAGAGTAAAATTAACATTGCAATATAAATTTTAAATCTTTCATCATTTTGGTATATTAAGGCTAAATACACAATTCTTAATAAATATATAAGAAAAAAACAGAATTCTTGTTAAATAAAATGATAAAAATTAACAGCTTCAATTCTGGATACATATTTTAAAATGTTATTAGATTATATTAACCTGCAAAATCGTGGTTACAACATGTTTTTTTAGCTTTTGACAATTATGTAGTCCATAACGCTGAATCCGAAATTAGGCTTCATTATTTTCATCGCGTAATTATTTTTAGCAAATTGTTAATTTTAATGTAAAAAAAAAGAAAAAAGAAAAAAAAACAGAAAATATATCAAACATTTGATACTATATAAAATTATAGTGTATAAATGTATTTTAAAAGTTTAAAAATTGATTTTAACACATTTTTTACCGCTGAATCTGAAAATGACCTTCATTTATAACCATATTCAGGATTTTTTTATTGTAAATTTTTCAGTAAAAAAAAAGTTAAAAAGTTAATATAATGCTCACCCTTCACCTCATTGGACCCCCCAGCTGTTTAGTTGTAATAATCGCAGAATAATCCAAACAAGAAAGAAAAATCATGCGTTAAGCATAGATTATGATTTACTTTCCAACACTTCATGAAATATTTAACAAAGCTTCGTTATCCAGGGAAATAAAGGTGTAGCCAAATATGTATTCAATAGCCAAATATGCATTTCAATACTTTTGAACAGCCCTGCATTTGATCTGTCAGTTGATATACATGATATTATAAATCGGGGAAATTTAGTTTAGCAAGATAAAAGCTTAAAATTTATGTTTGAGCAGTTTGTACTACTATATGGGAAGCATACTTGAAAACTTTTGTTCAGCCCTGTAGTTTACCTTGCACCTTTATTACACATCAGTAAGAAGCTAAAATTCATTTTAAAATAAAACACTCTTAAAACTACTGAAATCACATTGTTATAAATTATCATTCATAGGTGTCCATGTACACAATTCTTTGCGTGGCCCTTTATATCATTTTATGTATATTTTCTGCAAACATTTCTTTGTAAATTGAATAGAGTTCAGTGTAAAAATGTATACCTTATTTAAGAACCACCTTCAAGTAATTGACGCTCATACTCAGTACCATCGGCGAGCTCTTTTGGATAGCCCTGTATATCAAATATAACGTTTATACACACCCTTATAATGTACAAAAATTTAGTGAAACTTAAATGCGTATATCATAATTAAAAAGTATTACACCATCCATCAGCCATCATGGGAAACATATACAGTCCGTCGGAAGGAATATACAATGTGAAATCTTTTGTGTTTCCATGTAAATGCAATATACTTCATATTATGCATGACAGTATCGTATAATTTATATTAATCCTCAGTGACACATATTTTATTTTGTTATACATGAAACAGTTTAATGTATTTTTTAAATGTCGCACACTATCCCCCCCCCTTTACCATTATCCAATGGAATTCTTTTGTGTGGCCCTGTAAAGGAATAATAGCTATATTTTCACCGCATATTTTATAGAATGCATATTTTAGTGCACCTCTTAAATGCATGTTAATTTTGATACGTTTGACAGGGTGTAACATCTTTAAAATGCCTTTGAAACGATCCACGGGCCATGGAATATAAATGTGATAACAATTTTTGACTCTCCCTGTAATTAAACTAATCATGGTAGAAACTTCATTTTCAATAGGATTCGTTCTACAGTAAATGTCAATAACATACAAAAATTTCAGGGCAATTCGAGTATATTTACAGGTGTTAGAGCGCGGACAGACGGATAGACTGATAGACGGACAGACAAACCGAATGCAAAAGAACTTTTCAAACAATGCATAAGCAATTTTCAAACTTTTGGAAAGTGTTATAAACGTTAAAATTCATTTGAAACGGTTTTTCCCCATAAACCGTATTGTAATGCAAAACTTTTGCCTGTCCCTGTAAATAAATTAATATTGGTAGAAATTTCATTTTGAATAGGGTTCATGCTAAGGTAAACCTAAATAACTTCCAAAAATTCCATGGCAATCCGAGTATATTTACGAGAGTTAGAGTGCGGAGAGACGGTCATACGGCCTGAGAAACCGAATGCATAAGCACTTTTCAACTTTGTTGGAAAGCGCTAAAAAAAGGGAATAATTATTGAATAAAATAAAATTAAATTGAAAAAAATTCGCATATGTTTTAAAATATCTGATTTTCGCTATATTTTAACTTTGACTATTCATTATTGTAAAAATCAAAATTCAGTGTAAATATCAGTATGGATTTGTAATATAATGTTTACTGACTTTTATTAGTAAATATTTAATCAATTTAAAGTTTATTATAAAATTTAATATCTAATATTTATTATTAATATTTATAAAATTAAATATTTATTATTGATTTGTAACTTTTTTTAAGCAGAAAATTTCTAAAGAACAGTGTCATTTGTTGCTCAAATTAGCTTTTTTTAAGTAGTATTTTATTATGGATACTGTAATTCGGAGTTCAATGTTTTGTCAAATATTTATTTAAATATCAATCTCTTGAATTAAGGCGACACCTCTTATATTCATGAAGTAACTGACAAATTCACTTTTATGTAGGTTGCGATGTTGCTTCTCAAAAATGTCTTCCAATAAACTGCATCTAACATTTATAAATCCTTCAGCGTGTACTTTCATCATTCAGCGACACACAGGTGATGAAAAATGTTTCTGCTTGACGTTTTGATAGATTACCCATATGTTTGTCTTCCCCGTTTTTGATTCCATTCGGCTATAAGATTTCTTCCCCAAGATCTATTAATTTTATTAACTCTTATTCAAGGGCAGCTGCATTGCTACGACAGCTGCGCCAAGATAAACCTAACAGATTGTTTCAATATTATTTAGTTTCACTTGTTTAGTTTTAAATATAATATTTAGGTTTTCTTTTTATGTTTATTTAGAACGAGAATCATATGATCCCATGCACAATGACATTAACTGCAATATAAATAAGAAGGATATTGCCCAGTAAAATTGATGGCATAGAGCTCACAGGCTATGCACACTAAATGCGCATTACAGCTTTATATAATAATGCCCTACGAAAAACAAATTAAGGGAGGAAATAGCCTCCTTACCTCTTCCTTACTTCTAAGCAAGGTTCCTCTCGAGCGCCAACGTATATGAAAACTATGTAATACCGCATCTCGTACAACACAGCATCTCATATCAAGTTAGTCTATCAAAAAATTCTGCGTGTAATTTAAATTGATACATTTTGAAAAATACATAACTTTAAAAAAATAAATAAACATGTATTCTAATTAACAATATATATATATATATATATATATATATATATATATATATATATATATATATATATGGCATATAAATATTTTTCAAAATATGTTCAAATTATATTTCAAAATATCTTACAATCTGTGATTTCCAATAAGAAGAAAATAAAATGACTTACATAAGGCATTGCTTTGCATTTTTCCTTTCAAAAAAGTCTTTGAAAAATACTTTTAAGAAGCTTTCAATGCGATGCCTACTTCAAATTTTGACATGTAAATGGTGAAAAATGTTTCTTCTTGACATTTTGACGGATCATTCGAATTTTCGTAGCTATGGATGCACTCCTATGTAACGCATACCATCCAGGTTTTTTTTCTATTGAACATAGGAAAGATGAGTAATATATTAATTGAGTAAATGAAACATCTATTTAGTTAAAAAATTGTAAAGAAAGATGTCCTATTGTTCAAATTTCAAATTTTAAGGGGTCATAGGACTTTAAAGCCTTCAAATATTCAATCGTTTAATATATATATATATATTGAAGAATAATGATTTCTGAATACACTAAAGAATTTAATATCACTCTTAAGAGATATTAAATATAGAATTTTTTAAAGCATTTTTTCTTAAAGTGGACATTCGGGCATTTCTTGCACGGTTGTTAAAATATTTTTTGATCATTTTCCTGAAAGTTTCATGAAATGCTTACTCTACAGTAAACTCAAATTACCTTGAACCAAAATGTTTGCTTTTTTTTCTTTGCACAAAACACTCTTCTTTCCCTTCTATCCCCTCCCCTAGTAACATAGAAATTATATTTTTAGAGCGTTTTACACCCTTTTCCGGGGAGCGACAACCACATTAAAAGAAAAGATGTTGGAGCAAGGATTGTCACCATAATTTTGGGATCATTATTTTTCCAGTCGTTTTGTTACTTTCCGAATTGTTTAAAAATTGGTATTTCGAAGGTTTTAGAACGTCTCTTGCGCATTTTCACCCATTTTAAATTTTCTATTCTTTTGAAAATGTTCTTAGTGGTATTTATATCTTATAAATAATTAACATACTAAATTTCATGTTTCTATGCCTTTCACAAATGCAAAAATAGCATTTTTCGAAAGTTTTTTACTGTTGCAACTTTTTGGATTAGTGGCATCAGCATAAGATATATACTAGCAACGATCTTTCCGCGATTTTTTGTGTGGCCCTGTAAAGAATTCGTTATTTCTACGTTTGTTAAATTATAGTTTAATCGAATTGTTATTGAAAAAATACATATAAGCAAAGTTTAGGAAAAAATAGATGATTGAAAAGGATTTAAATCTGTTTTGCAAGTTTTGAACTAATATTTTGTGTGGCCCTGTAAAAAAATCCTAACTGCTACATTCCATAAATTATAATAATATTGCAATGGAAACATAGCTACACATAGAAATAAAGTTCCAACTCTATCAAATAACTGGAAGGTGTTTAAAATTAACTTGCAAAGTTTAAACTAAACTTTTGTGTAACCCTGCATGAAAAGCGTAACATCTAAGCTCCTCAAATTATAATAATATTTAATAGACTTAAAACTAAAATTATATTTAAAAATTCAGGTCGATCACATAATTAAAAGTTGTTTAATATTGATCAGCAAGTTTTGAACTAAACATGCATACTTAACCTGCAAGTACATATTAAGCTTGTTTATTAATAATGCTTATTTATCTGAAGCCATCTGCAGCAGATATGTTTAGTTTCAAATACAATAGGAATTGTTCTTTCATTTAAAAAATTCTTATTGGTGAACACTGCTGAACACTTTGTTAAAAGTCAAGAGAAAAATTGCAAAAAAAAAAAAAAAAAAAAAAAAAAAATGATTCATGCAAAATCACAACTCTAAAATAAACAATTAAGGGGTTTAACAGCGATTTAAAAAAATTAACTTACCTTGAAAATCATGTGTGATACATCAATTAAACTCATGGTTTAAAATTAAACAGGATATCGACAACGCGTTTTTGAACTTATGGCAGACCGGAACATCCACAGAAATTTCTTCAAACTAACTAGAGAAAAGCTACCTTTACGGTCGCAGTTAATCGACACCTCGAATTTTTTCGACAAAATTCCTTCGGATCTCAATAAAATAGACATTCAGCTATTAATATAAGTAATTTCATTAAATTCCGAGATAATCAGAAATTAGGATTTTGTCCACCTAGTTTATCAAATTGCTCTACCGTACGCTGCCAAATAATAATATTTTGATTCGAAATAATAATGTCTTTATGAAATAAGTTTAAGATGTACTACATCGAAATAACTTAAATGAATAAGTTAAAATTTCTAAACAAAAACTCTGGTGTGTAATATTTCTAGTACAATTGGAATTTTCGGGTGTTCTAGTGTTAAAGGTTTGACAGCATTTTGAATCAAATTCGGCTCAATCGAGTAGTACCATTAGTATTATCTTTTAATTTGTGTTGTTTTTCTTTTTTTACAATTTACCCTTGCAAGTATCTCGAATAGCTTACAATAAATGATATTGTATATCCAGAATTTGCCATTATTATACGCTGCAAGTTTCTTCGCTTAAAATGGTTGATTCCCAATACTATAATTAGGCAAAATTTTTAATAATTTAATTGTTAGGAATAAAAGTTCAGATAAAAGAAAGAAATAACCAAAATAAGTATAATAAAATATCAATAAAATTATATATTGAAATTTAAGACTTTAAAAGGTTTAAAAATATCAACACTTAATAAATCTTTTTACTTAATAGATAAAATCTATACATATAATAAAACAGTAGGACCCGGTGTGTCTGTACATTGAAGATAATTGACAAAAATGGAGTCAGGGCGATAAAAGAAAACCAATGAAACACAAAAAAAAATTTTTTGAATTTTTTGTCTGTCTGTCTGTTTGTCTGTCTGTCTGTCTGTTTGTTCGAGGTTATCTTCGTAACTACTGAATGGATTTTTATGCGGTTTTCACTAATGAAGAATGCACACTCCCGGGCAGTGTATAGGCTTTGTTTCATCAAAATCGGACAACAGACAAAAAAGTAACAAAAAGAAACAAAAGAAACTATTAGGTGCGCTGCTCACGTTTTTTAGTACATAACGTTTTTTAGTACATATAAAATCCAATAGATGTCACTGTGCGATTTTAAAACGCGCTATCGTTATGTTTTCGCCAGTCTACTTAAGTATGAGAAAGTTTCAAGCTGGCTGTCGTTCCATGTGGTTTAGTCGGTAGAACGTCAGTGCGCCATACTGATGGCCCGGGTTCGATTACCAGCATGGAATTTTTTTTCACTATGTTGGCATTAACGCCTATAAGCAATTAAAAGAATTTGAAATATTGTATTCAAGGCGAATTTTCTCTCTGGGAAAATTTCCTTGCATTAATATGTCAGTGTAATTTTTTTTTCGATTTAATTTTTTTTTTTCGAAACTTTGTTTTTCTTAAAAAATTACAGTAAATATTTGATATTTCCCAACGTTTTTTGAATGATCGACTTGCTTTTTTTTTTTTTTAATGTATGTCTGAACCTTATCTAACTACTTCTTCAAGATTTCTTTAGATAAACCGACCAGCGTAGCGGGCGAAGGCCGCTAGTATACATTAAAACATTAGACTTAGAGAGAGATTTTTTTTACACTAAATTGTAGAGCCACAATCATGTTAGGAATAAATTCATCTTGTTAAGTGAAGCGAAACGAGAAGTACCTAGTATATAAGTTCAAATACTTAACGAACTGATAGAAAAATTCCACTAAAACCTTAATTACAGTACTTAACATACCATTGAAGCGAGAGGAAAGACAATATGCTATTTAACAGAAAATGTATTGAATAGAAATAAATAAAAAAAAAATACAGACGAAATGTCTAACGAAGTCGAATTTTTCAAACTATTAACTTATCGTGGGGAAAATAATATCCAAAAGTAGACACAGTATATCCTTAAACTAATGGAATTTACTTAGATATTTTTATGTCTTGCGTAACAAGAAGGTTGAGGTAAATATTAAGTAACCGAAGAATAAAAGGGAGATGTAATGCAATGTTATAAGTTTGAGTAAAATAAAGCGCTAATGGAAACAGTGACTATTAAAATAAATTTAAATGGCAATGAAAGGTTGCACAAAATCACTTCCCTGCGTTCGAATATTCGCAGAAAAAGTACATCAAATCTTGTGAAATAAGTTGATATATATGCGATAAATGATATGATTCATTATAATTATTATTTTATTTTATTATTATTTATTAATTAATGTTTAAAATATTATGAAAGAATACATGTGGTAAACGGTAGTGCAAACATTGGTTTCTTTTATATTAGTAAAATTCATAAAAATCATCAGTAGCATAAAAATAAATTTATTTATTTTCAATTACAGTGCATTTATTTTAAATAAATGTTTATGAACAGATATTTTCCCTTATATTTTGGTGAGAAGGACAGTAAGCCTTTACATTTTGTTTTCAAGAACTCGAGGAAATTTGGCAATATCTTTTAAAAATTAGTTTAAAATATATGTTTATTATCCTGCCATTTTTCTCTTTCGAAAGTAGATAATTGCCTCCCGTTAACAAAATTTCGTCCATGAATTCAATAAAGGGTTGGAAATATTATGTAGATTTTCCTCGAAGAAATTAAATATTATTATTATTATTATATTTAAAATAATAATGTTTTATGTTAGTAGATTTTATAACTTAGAGTATGCTACACAATTGTGATTTGTATTTTCCGTGGATATTTAATTATAGAATTCTATAATGCTTATATTTAAACTTAACTTAAATTGCGTAATATAAATATTACGAGAAATCACTGACTTCTATTGACAATTTCTTTCTGAATGCGTTCTTTTGTTTTTGCCTTTTGGAAACCGTAGCTATGTTATATTTTAGAAGGATGATTATGTTGAAATTAGATGCTGCTTTTTCCCCACCAAAATAAATACCGCATTCGATACTGTACTAATATCCATATATACTACTAATAATTATATACAGTGATGGTCAAAAGTTTCCGGCCAGCAAAAATTTTTCATTTAATTTGTAAATATACCCATATGAAGAGGAATCTCAAAGCGATATTTATACATTTTATTGATATAATAGGTAGCCACTTACTTGTAGAAGAACATGTAAATATAAATAAATTTAACTGACAAAATTAAGTATAAAGAAAAACGCATGTTCTCAAAAGTTTCCGACCACCTTCACAAGTTTGTAAAAAAGTGGTATTGTAATAGAAAATTACAGTGATCAACAACATTTACAATTAGTATTTTATCGTATTACTATTTTATCAGCTTTAGTAATAAGTACTGCGGCGCAGCAACGTGACATTCATACAATCAGCAATTAAAGATCGTCTATGGTACGTTTTTCCTACATTTCTTGCAATTTTGGCGAAATTTCAGATGAGTTGGAATATTTATAGTTCCGCAGACTTTTGTCAACTTCTTTTCAAAGATTTTCTATTGGATTCATGTTGGGCGCTTGGGCTGATCATTTCAAAAATGAAATTTTTTTGTGCGAAAACCATTGATTATAGAGGTTTGCAAACATTATTTAATTCGTTATCATGTTAAGAAAAATAGTTGCGACCACATTTTTTTCTCTAACAAGGCAGAAAATAGTCTTGCAAGATATCCTTATATATTGTATCATTCCCCTGGCTGTGGATTTCAAATTACGGACCGACACTTTTTGAAAAAAATACTCCCCAGGGCATAACGAATCCTCCACTTCTCCTCGAATGCTTCATTGTAGGAATAACATAGGTCGAATCGTATCTTTTGTTCTCAGGCCATCGGACATTGTGTCTGCCATCACTTCCAAAACTGTTTCGAATTCGACTGATGGAAAAATAGAACTTTTTTCCAGTTTTCACTCGACCAGACTTTGTGTTTTTTAGAAAACGCCAGTCGGGTACATTTGTATTTTTTTAAACTCTGCAAAAATTTTAATACCGACTCTTTATAAAGTTATGCATTACGACAGCATGTTGATACGGTATACGGACTTATTTCAGCAATATTTTCATTCCGTAAATCGCAGTATATTGCAGCGGAATTTTTATGCGGATTATCAATTGTTTTTCTCCTGATAATTCTGTCCACAGGAATAGTAATTTTCCGGGATCTCCCGGACCTCTGAAAGTCCTGAAGGCCACGGACATCTTTATATAATTTTAAAATATCGTTTATGGTCGATTTTACCGATCGATAACTTTGCCACAATATCTCGAGAAGATTGGACTTTTAGAGACAAACTAATCACTCATTTATGAACAATAATTGTTGAACTTTTCAATTTTGAATTCAGACTATGCTATATACGTTGATTCATTCATAAACACAACTGAAAAACAGTCTACCGATAAAGAAAAATCTAAAGAATGATAAGTGGCCGGAAACTTTTGCACACGCGAACTTCGAATTTTATCCCTTTGCATAAAGCATCTTCAGTATCCAATCAAAATGATCACGTGTTCAGAGGTCATTCCGATATTCCTAACTTTTGAAGCAATTGTGCTTCTTCTTTGCTGAAAACTTTTGGTAAATAAATAGAAGAAACTAACTGGCCGGAAACTTTTGACCGCCACTGTATATATGTTTTAATAATTCTGTATGTAATTTACATGCGATATAAAATAACAGAAAACTCAGGAAATGCACTTTTCATTTTGGAATATCGTTTCCTGAAATTAATTAGATGCTGACTTCTGTTCTTAATGATTTTAGTTCCTTATCAAACAGCCTATATAGAAAATAATCGGTAGTATTTCTTACTTACATTTTTATATTTGCATAACATAATTTAATGCTTTTTCGAAACAAATCATGGTTCATTCTTTGTGATAGCACATACATAAGCATACTAAAACTAAATAACTTACATTAAGCTAAATACACTAAAAATTATTTCGACCTAAACATACTAAATCGAAATAACTTTCATTAAGTTTAACAGGGGAACGTGGTGTACCTCGGACCTATTTTTACTTTTTATTTTTAATTTTAAACTTCATTTACACCACTAGTGTGTACCTTGGCTCCATTAGGAAGAATGGGGAAAAAACTTGTTTTTAGCGAAAAAAATCAACATATATTAATCAAAAAGCTACATATATAAATTTTTGATGCATTTTATTGTTTATTAGATTTAAAATTAAAAAACTCTAAATAGAATAAAACTTCAGAACAATTACACTTATTATAATCACAAAATACATTAAAACTTATTTATATTAGTAATTATATTTATTTTTAGCCAATATTGTAATTAGATCAGTCAACTCCAAATGTTAATTTCTTCAGCTACCTTTTCGATCCATTCGACAATACCTAAAGTAAATTGGATCCAGTCCAAGGTACGCACTTGACACTTAAAAACAAAACTACCAATCATGATGTTAAGGTTAGGTTTACTTTTACTTAAAGCACATGCTTTAGTAAGTAAAGCATTGCTTTATTATGCAAAATCCTCATTAAAAAAATAGAAATGTTTGAATATAAAAATAACATAGAAATATCTAAGAAAAATTTATTTTTGAATGGTGAATTTCCTTTTTTTTAACCTGTACAATTAGTTGAGCTTCTAAACAAATGGCAAGAGCTTAAATAAACCTCTGGTGTCAAATATTTAATATACAAATGTTCTTGTTTAATGATCTAAACAAGTAAAGCTAGAATTAGCATAGGTCAGTGGTACACATATGTCCAAGGTACACCACTGTCTCCTACACTAGAATATAATTCGGTTATGAACTTCACAAATTTGCAGACATTTTAAGATACTCACCGAAAGGAGAAACATTAAACTTACAGTTTTTAGATAGGAAGTATAAATTATCTCAACAAAAATCTGACAACTAATTAAACAATGCTTTGTCAAATAAGTTTTAGATTATCCATAGATGTTAAATAAAAAATTAATAAATGAACCTTTTAAATCTGCCAATGTTATTGTTTTGGTATTACTAAAACATTTTACCATAAATATACATTTACAATGAAAAAAGTATGTAGTGAGATTTTTTCCCCTATTCCTGTATATATACATATATACACTGGTGTGCAAAATTTTAAGGACGAGTCCCAAAATGCGAATTTTCAAGGGATTTTGAAGCGATAATTTTCACGCGAATATTCAAAAGGAAGTTATATAATTCGAATAATTGTTATCTCTGAATAGCAGCTTGTCCATATAACATGTCATTCAGGTCACACATGGACACAAGAGTCACAGTCACTACGACGAAACAAAAAATAGGAAATCCCACACGTCTCTTTGACGAGTCACACATGACTACTATATGTGACTCCACTAACAGGTCACTGCGACTGCTGCTTTGTTTCGAGTCACCAGGTGACATTACAATGTCGTTTTATTGAGACTCTCATCTGACTGTCATTTGAAAACTCAATTTCAAAGTCATTGTGAATGTTGCATTATGATAAATCATCAAATAATGTCACATTAAAGTCCCATGGTGACTTTCTGCCACAAGACATTGCTAAATGGTGACAGAGACCCTATTATGAACTAACCGCTATGAAAAATAGTGAAAAGTCACCATGTGACGTTAATGAGATATTATTTGGTAATTTATCATAATGCGACGTTCACATTGACTTTGAAATTGAGTCTACAGATGAGAGATTACACGAGAGTCTCGATGGAACGACAATGTAAAGTCATCTGGTGACTCACTACAAAGCAGCAGATACAATGCCCTGTCAGTGTAGTCACATGTACTAGTCATTTGAGACTCTTTAAAAGAGAGGTATGGAATTTATTTTTTTTTGTTTCGCCGTAGTAACTGTGACTCTTGTGACCATTTGTGACATGAATGAGGTATTATATGGACTAGCTATTATGCAGGGATAGTAATTATCTGAATTATATTAGTTCCTTTTGAATATTCGCGTGAAATTCATCGCTTGAAAATCCCTTGAAAATTGGCATTTTGGAACTCGTCCTTAAATTTTGCACACCAGTGTATATATATCTATATATAACACACACATACACATTTATATATGTCAGGAATACAATTCAGAATTATATGAATGCTATAAGCTGATATATGAAAATATGAGAATATACAGTCTAGTGATCAGTGAGTCACTTCATTCTATGCGAAAGCTCATTCGTAATATTCGTCATATTGGTACAGAAAAGAGTTACAGAGTTCCCACTGGTCCTTTTTATGTGATCGGTACTTTGTTATATATATATATATATATATATATATATATATATATATATAGTCTTAAGTTTATGCAACAATTCCAAGAAAAAACGCTCTTATTCTTAAATGTCTACGAAATTTATAAATGAAATTTTTTCTTTAAATTATAGTAGTGTTAAAATAAACGGACCTAGTGGGAGTCCTGAAAATACATTAAGATAAATATACTATAATGTTTACATTCGACAGGTTGTTTTGAATAAAAAGCCTATGCATAATGTTCGCTTAACAGCAAAAAATTGTAAATAAAGTTACTTCTTAGTATTTATTAATAAAGACATAAAATATTGCGCAGAGGGGTGTTTATTTACATAAAAAGGACTTAAATGCATATACATATAATAGACAAATTTTGGCATATATATTTACTCACAATAATAATGCGCAATAACTAGAATTACATAAAAATGTTGTTTGAATGCATAAACGGATATTTTAATATTGTATAAAGCATACTGAAACATTGCTAGCGATTTTTTTTATATAATTTCAAAATCTAACGCAGGAAATATTTTTCAACAAACGCATTTTTGAAAGAAAATCTCATTCTAAACAGCACATTTGTAATTCTTACACACATAAAGAATAAATATGTTAAAATAAATGAGAATTTAAAATTGTTTTTTTGCTCTCAGCATGAATAAAGATGTAAAAAAAATGTAATTTAGACAGGAATTATTACATAGAACAAAAATACAATATTTCTAATGCCTCTAATGCATTTCGTACAAAATACCCGTTATCATAAATCCTGGTAATCTGAAAAGAAATTAACTAAAGAGCTACAAATGTAAAACGAGCAGTCAAAATTTCAGAACATAAATCTATTGGACTGTTCATAATTTTCGTTCTTATTATTTTAGAGATTTCTGAAATTACATTTTCTTTCTTTTATACATTAGTCATATGAAAAGTCTGATAGATTTAATCACGAGAACCCCTTGAAAATATTGCTTAAAATGGAACTGAATTAAAATATTTGGTTAGTGCATTGGATAACAGAAAGTTTTATAATTGACAGCATGCTCAACAGCATTAAGTTTAATTGCTATTTTTAATGGTAAAGTTTTGTTCCAAAGGAATTATTAGCCACCCTTCATCAAACCAAGTATAAAAATATGTCTTTCGAAAGGAATGCTTCTTAAACTCATAAATTAAACGATTTTAATCTCTTTAAGAGATTCTATATGACAGAGTTTTTTATAAGTAAGTTAACGTCAAAAATAAAACTAAAAGCGATGATTTTTTTACATAATTATGAAAAGTAAATTAAAAAAAAAGGAATTACTTATGGATAATGGCGTTGCTACTAGTTTGTTCTTTGAGGTATTTCATGTTTACTTTAGAACAATTTTTTTTTTACTTTATAACTTTAAATTAGAAAAGTTTATAACTGCATGAAATATTTGTACTTCTAGAAATATATATACATACATATATATAATCTGACAGAAAACATAATTTTCTTTATTTATCACATAAACGCTTTTTTATTTCTCAATTGTTCTCTCACATCAAACTCTTTTTTCCTCCTTCAAGTTACATATCTTTGCTGAATTGATTCATATTAAATCACCCCATTTAACTTTGATATTTGAAAATTATCTGTACTTTTAATATATAATGATTTAAACCATTATAAATACATTAAATGAAATTCACAGCAATATTCTTGAGTATTATATCAATATATTAAGTCATTTATGTTTAAATGTAATTTTTTTAGTGTTTCTAACTATTCCATCGTCATAAAATGATCTGTGTTTAAAAATATTTCTTTTTTATAGGTATGTCCTTTTCTATTTATGAAAAAAAATTATTTTTAATGATTTGTTAATGGTTTATGTAACGTATAATTATAGAAACAAATATAAAAATTTAAATTTCGAATATGTAGATAATAAGAATTTTAAAACATGTAATTTGTACAAATACAAATATCATATACATCTAAAAATTTTGTATGACTTATTCAATCACAGCAATCTTCAGTTTATGAGAAAGAAAATTGTTATGTTAACCCTCACAGTACTAAAATCGAAATATTGTTTAAATGACTAAGACTAAAAAAAGGCTAATCCTATGGATAATTGAGACCCCTCCCTCTAAATAATTATAATGTTTACACGATATGACGATTCATCTCATTAAATAGCAGAATTTACATACAACTGAACACAAGAACAAAGAATTAACAAAATGAAGGAGAGGCCTACACTCGCTTGCACGGTAACGCTATACCCACAATTGAGACCCCTCCCTCTAAATAATTATAATGTTTACACGATATGACGATTCATCTCATTAAATAGCAGAATTTACATACAACTGAACACAAGAACAAAGAATTAACAAAATGAAGGAGAGGCCAACACTCGCTTGCACGGTAACGCTATACCCACAATGAAATATATTTGTCAGGATATCAAAACATAACTTAATTGCTCTTGAAATGTGATAAATGATAGAAATGGCGCTAACAATAGCTCACATTCTAAATGCTGATATGCAATTAAACAAGTCAAGTCAAATGCCATGAATCAATTCTATGGCAATGCATTCATGACAATAAAATATCGTAACAGAGCAATGTAAAAAGTTTTTTTTTTTTTTTTTATCTTGCAAGTTTTAACAAATTGCATGAAATATATGAAAATAATAAAAGATTACAGCTTGCTATCAGTTTTCCACAATCAATATTTCTGTATTCTTTAGGGAATCGTTTATGTTGTTGTAAAGCTGAGATGGAAGGCTAAATAAGTCATTTAAACAGGTGCACATTTGGGCAAAATCCCAAAAAGCTGGCCAAAATATGAAAATGTTATTCAAAATCCACGAAAATTCGGATACAGGATGTTTTTGAGGATGCTAAGTAAGAATACAAAATTAAAATAAAAAAAATGGTGGATACAATATAGCGGAACAAAAATTAAAATGTTTTGAAAGTTTTTCATTTTGTATGAAATTTTGTAAACTTTTCAGGATGCTAATTAGGATTCAAAAGTTAAACTTTAAAAATAAATAAAAAATAAAATGACAGGTTAAAAGTCAAAACAATTGGATTTAAATAAAATTTAAATTTTCGAGGCTAAAATTAAAAATAAATTATCATGGAACCAAGATATATTTTATTGAAATTTAAGTACGTTAATGGAAAGTAAAACATTAGATTATTAAATATTCTTTAGAGGTCAATATGTCAAAATTGTTAGTGGTACTAGAAGGTCCTGCGACCCTTAGGATCAATGATTTTAATTTCTTCTACGATTGTTCACCTAAACTGGAAATGAAAGAATCTGATGACATTAAAAAACGTTAAAATATCTTTCTTTTTTCGCGCTATTGCATGTTTGGGATAAAATCTTCTCGATGTCTTTTGACAGTTTTTTGCACGATTCTTGAGTATCGTATGGCATTTGACAAATCGGCAGTAATGAAGATAATGTTATTTCTCTGTCATTAATAAGTAGTTTGTGTTGAAGTAGGCATATAGAACCAGCGATGTAGTTCAAATAGACGAGCTGTTTGTAAAGAAAAATCTTCGAAATTGATCAAATAAATGAAATGGCTACAAGAAATTACTCATGACATAGAATCGTTAGCAAATCTTCGTATTCGCTCGTTGTAGAAGCGCAAATAGTTGCTCATAAAGAATCGTTCAATTGTATTGCCATCATTTCTACTTCCAAATCTGGGATTTGGTTTCTTGACGAGAAGTCTTAATTGTAAACGAAATATTTTTTGCATATTTTATTTTGCAATTTTAGTGTTCTTCATTTCATACAGAATACGAGCTTACCGTTTTTTCTATCCAGTTTTTCTGCCAGATGTAAGCCCTCTCTAAACATCTTAGCATGTAACGTAGATATTCGAAATTATCTTTATCCACTTTTAATTAAAAAATGTCATATCAGTAAGAAACTGTTTTGATGTTGTCTGACATAGGTAACAAAGTTGAGTATTACATTAATTCGTTATTAAGGACTATTTCTTCTGTATCAATGATTGTATTAAAAGACATAAGTTAATTCTCCTGGTGTTTAATACAATCCCATTCATTGACAGTAACTTCCGTATTTCTTGAAAAAAAATGGATCTTGATTGGCCCGATAAAATCATTGAAATGAAGATGACGGAATTTTCAAATTGGCGATTCATGAATTATTCGCAACATTTATGTATTCTAGTAGTACGGGAGACGTGCAAAATATATTAGAACCTCCTTCCATCTTCATAGCTAACTATTTCTTTAAATGTACTTAGAATAGCTTTACCATCACATCCTCACTTGCAAAGCAAATCCAAATTGCTAATGTAGGCGAAAGTCATATTCATAATGATTTTCACTCGCATTAATGAAATACGCTTAGTAGTTTGATCTAGCAAATATTGTCATTGACAAAGTAATTCTTCTAATTACAATAGAACAAACAGAATTAAAACCTATAAAGATCAGAAAATGTTATTCTATCGGATCAATAATATCGATTTTTTTCCTTTTTTCATTACTAAGCTTACTTATCAAACTAATTTAATCTTATGATTATAATACTTATTTACAATATAAATAAATAATAAATAATAAATAATAGGTAATAAACTATTGCAAAATTGAATAATCCAAAAATATGAAAAATATTTATTAGCTAAATTAATGGGAAAAGTAAGTACTCAATTTCAGAATTTTTGAAGAATCCGAAAAAGTAGCATTTTTACTTGCAGTTACTAAATTATGCGTGAAATGCAGAATGGCAGTTTTTGGCAGCTGATGTTTCATGAATCATTAGACAATAGCCCAGGTTATTATTTCCACTAGGTTTCGTTGCGGAACACTGTGGAACATTTAAACTTTTTGATGTTTATAAGCAAAAAAATTTAAAAAAAATCTGAAATATTTTATTAAAAATGACAATGATTTTTTCAATTTTTATATGCTTAGTATAAATTTTGTAATACATGCAAATAAAGTACACACTACCATAGTGTGAATCCATTTCAAATCATTAAAATCGAATAATATGATAAAATGTAGCGCGCGTTTAGAGGAACTGTTTTTTTGCTGTTTTTGTTCGCTCTAAATGATACTCCTTCAAGCATCTTTTTTGAAATAATGCTGCTTGTAAGGACAAAGCAAAAATATTTTTTTAAATACAGATTCTGACTTTCAAAACATTTTTCTAGCCAACTATATAATCAAAATTCCCTAAATAGTAACTTCATTTTTCGACTTCTGGCCAGCTTTTTGGGGTTTTCCGCCATTGTGAGGTGCTAAGAATTTTATAAAATAGCGTACATAATTCAACTTCAGAGAATTGACGATTACTTATTTATTTATAGCTTCAAATTAATGCACAACTATAGATTAAAAAATATATAATTGACATTTTTAATACATACACTGCAAATTCAAATAAAAAGATTTTAGATCACGTTTTGTCACCCAATTTACAATACATTAAGGTATTGTGAATTAGAAAACTTCATATACAAAAGTTTTTGTGCTGTGATTGTGTTCTTATTATATTGCAAAAGTGTTGCTATCTAGAACTGAGTTCTTAGTATGTTGTAAACGTTGCGTACTTGCTTCATGTTTTAAAACCAGAGTTGTTAATTTTGATTAAGTAATGTTGTAAATAGTGTTAATTAAAAAAATACATATTTTATCACAATAGTGTTGTGTTGCATGTCATTTTGTCACCAAATTGAAACAACACATACACAAAGAAACAACACAAGTGAAACAACACATGTACAACGTTTTCAAAACACTTTATACATGGTATGTTTAAAATTACAATTTAAAAATGGAAATAAGAGACAGTTTCTTTTATAGAAAAAAGAGCAGGCGATTACTGAAAGAGTTAAATAATTTTGCCAATAAATACCAATAACTGCATTTCTGCAAAAACTGTATATTTTTTGCATAATTGGCACAACAGATTCTCAACACAGTCACAAGATACGAGGTGGCTATTATTAAAGTTACCCTGATTAGACCTACATAGAGACCACTCTGTTTGACATCGATGAAACTTAGAATATAAGTTGTATGGGGTATCGGGAAACGAAATTTGGAATAAAAATAATTAGTTCAAATTTCGACGGTCAGACGGCGCTTTCACTTACCATAAACGAATTTAGGCAAAATTTAAATGATTTAAAATGCTAGTAGCCCCTGTCGTAAAATTATTACGTCGCCATAACATTAAAGAACCAAGAGAGGGTTATTGGTGAAGCTATATTATCAGAAAGGCAGTAATTTGTCGACTGCACTGCGAAGATATCGATCATTAAAATGATTACGAAATGTTTATCCTGTTATTAATCTTGCAAGTTTTAATACAAAGTTTAATTATGCTTCATGTTTTGTTTTTTTCTTTGAAGTCAGAAATAGATTTTTCCCTAATGAATCCACATGCAAATGTGTGCGTGTATATTACTTTACAAATATACGTAAATCGAAATTTCTTTTATAAAATTTTCTTTTTAATGATAAGAAAAACATAAACAAATATTCCTTTGTAGTAAGCCACTGTGCTTTAATAATCTATATGTAGATTTGTGAAGGCATATTACATTACAAATATACGCAAATTGAAAGTTCTTTTATACAATACTTTTAAACATAAACAAATATTCCTTTGCAGTGAGCCGCAATCTTTTTAAGGAAAAAAAATGAATGAAACAATATTGGTTTCTGAACAAAAAATAGAATCGCTTTTCGTTGATTGACTTTACCAAAAATGTAATTTAAATTGGTAAAAGAAACTTCGAATTCTGTTTATGATATTCAAATATAATATCGATACATTTTTTTCTTTCAAATCGAAATACATATTTTTTTTTCAAATGAAATGATTTTGTATTTACAATGAAAAAACATCTTCTTTATCAAAAGAATTTTTTTCACACGAAATATATATATATATTTCTCCAAGTAGAAAATTCGTATTTTTGTGATTCGGTAAACATCATTCAAAAGTATATACGCAGTATAATTTTGAAAAATGTCGTATATATTTGAAAAAAAATTTCGGTATTTTTAATTTGGCAAACACGGTTTTGTCAATTGTTTTACCAGATAAAAAGAAGAAAAGTTCTTATTAAATTACGATAAGAATTCTCTTGCATCGGATATTGTAATTTCATTGAAAATACTGATAATCAAATGTAACATTTGCGCTCCAAATTCTTTGACTCTATTAAATGCGTCGATTTTTTCAAACATGATTTGCTGAATTAGTTAAGAGATACAGGGAGGCGGCAACGCAGGCTATCACCCTATAAGTTCACTTCATTAGTGAAAGTCTCTAATACAATCTCTAGATATTACGTTATCAAAAATCTAAATCGGCCAAATTGAGTAAAAATAAATATAAAAACATAGTTTGGAATGTTTAATTCTCAAAAATGTACATTGTTTCTCAATTTTGTTTCAATTGTATACAGACATAATATATAAAGTTTTTTTTTTCTTTTTTTTTCTTTTTTATACTAGTACTCAAAACATACACATATCTATAGTGTGATTAATTTTGAGAATTACCACAATATCAAATAACATATGTGACACTCCAGAATAGATGATCGTGTTGACTTATAAAACGATTTTTTTTTCATCATTATTTATTTTGGTCATCTTTGGCCATATATTGTAGGTATAGGAATACAGTCTGATTTTAATCTTTTTAAAATCTTAAATTAATAAAGATCTTTTTAAAACTAAAATAAATAAATAAAAATAACCCTGTTCTTTAAAATATGAAGAAGAAGAATATTTAATAAAAAAGTAAATTCTGTATCACTTTTTTTTAGATAGAAATATTGTCATTAATTTTAAATAGACGTTTTCTTATACTTCCATTAAAATCATTTCAAAAATACATATTAAAATATTTAATTGCTAAAAAGGACATCAAATACTAATAAAACACATTAAAAGATCTTAATAATTTGACATGTTTCAATTCAATTTACTCAATCTTCATCAGAAAAGCAAAATATACAAATAAACACAAAGATGGAAAATGACAATAAACTGTTACAAATGAAATTATTTTATTTTTAATTTCATTTGTAACAGTTTATTGTCATTTTCCATCTTTGTGTTTATTTGTATATTTTGTTTTTCTGATGATGATTGAGTAAATTCAATCGAAACATGTCAAATTATTAAGATCTTTTAATGTATTTTATTAGTATTTGACGTCTATTTTAGCAATTAAATATTTTAATATATATTTTTGAAATAGAAATATTGAGCATATATATATATATATATATATATATATATATTTCACATCGAGAGAATTAATGATTAAAATAATATTTTGTCTAAAACTGCATAGATAGTCCATTTAAGAATATCATGCATTGCTGATTTATTTAAAACATGTTTCAGTAGTGTATCAAAAATTAATTTCCCGATTTATTTTAAATTTTCTAACATTAAGGAATTGATGTTCGTTTATTGAATCTTCATCTTTATTCTTAATTTTATCCATTAGCTTTTCAAAATAGGAAATAGCTCTCAATTACTCAACAAATGGTGTCATATTGCTTCGCAATTAATGATATAATTCATTATCTTTTTTAAAAAATTCAGAGAATTAGTGACTTAAATAATATTTCTTAAGCCTAAAAATGGGCAAACAGTGCAATTAAAGATATTATACGTAATGTAATTATATTTTAAGTGATATTAATTATTTGACACATGTTTCAGTAGTGTAGCTAAAAATAATCACTCGATTTATTGGCTATTTATTAACGTTATTGAAATCGTTGCTGTCCGATTATTAAATATTTTAGGTAGCTTTCATTACAAAAAGTAAAAAGCTATATATATATATATAACCATATATATATATATATATATATATATATATATATCTGATTTTTGTCATGCGATAACTAACGTATTTATGAACCGATTTGAATGAAACTTGGTACATACAAATGTCTCGACCGAGTTCGTTGGTCAGCATCATGCGCCATTTTGTTTCAAAATGGCGGCCATTTTAAATTTTTTAAAAAATTTAAAATTTAAAATGTAATGCGAAAAAATTAAAAGTTGAAAAATATTTTTCTTTTACGTGTTAGAACTTAAAACAAAGATTCCAGAACACTTTTTATTTTGTCTATATCTTAAAAAATGTTATAGCACTTTGAATTTTTCTTATGGCTGACATTTTGAAACGATCTGATTTTTGTCACGTGATAACACGCGTATTTATGAACCGATTTCAATTAAACATGGTATGTACATAGTACATACAAATGTTTCGACCGAGTTTGTTGGCCAGCATCATCCGCTATTTTGTTTCAAAATGGTGGCCATTTTAAATTTTTTAAAAAATTTAAAATTTAAAATTAAATGCAAAAAATCAAAATTTGAAAAATATTTTTCTTTTACGTGTTAGAACTTAAAACAACGATTCCAGAACACTTTTTATTTTGTCTACATCTTACAAAATGATTGAGTTATAGCACTTTGAATTTTTCTTATGTCTGACATTTTGAAACGATCTGATTTTTGTCACGTGATAACACGCGTATTTATGAATCGATATCAATGAAACTCGGTATGTACATAGTACATACAAATGTCTCGACCGAGTTCGTTGGCCAGCATCATCCACCATTTTGTTTCAAAATGGTGGCCATTTTAAATTTTTTTAAAAATTTAAAATTTAAAATTAAATGCGAAAAAATTAAAAGTTGAAAAATATTTTTGTTTTACGTGTTAGAACTTAAAACAGCGATTTCAGAACTCTTTTTATTTTGTCTATATCTTAAAAAATGTTTGAGTTATAGCACTTTGAATTTTGCTTATGGATGACATTTTGAAACGGTCTGATCTGAACGATCCACAATGTTGCTTTAAAATGGCATACACTTTATGATATCGTGGAATTTGGTGACTCTCCAAATCGCTTAAAATAAAACCAGGTTGAATAAAAAATGACTAATTTCTAAAAATTCCTATTAATATTCAGTCTTCACAAAAAGTAGTATTCAATCTTATAAAATCACTAATTTTATAAGATTATTTCCACTAATTTGAGCTTAGTATTTTTGAACAATGTAACTTACCTTAAAATAAATAAATATATATATATAAGTATATGAAAGCTACCTCTTCCTCCCGGCATTGCCTGTATGACTTTTTTTTTTCAAATTTTGTCTATTAGCTATTTAAAGCTAGAAATATCTAGAAATATCAACTACTGCAATTGCTGCCACAAAATATTGTTTCAAAATTAATGGCATGCCATCAACTTCCAATTACAATATTGTTAATGTCCTGTCATTATAAATTCTGCAATTAAGTCGCTATTTAGTATTAGCATAGTACAATTTATCTACAGACTAGAAAGGTTTTCCTTGTATAATGCACGGGAGTATGTATGCACGTATGTATTAATCTATAATACATGTATGTATGAATTTTTGTATCTAGTATATATGTATAAATTGCATAGGTGTAGTATACATGTATGTATAAGTTGAATGTATGTAGGAAGTACCGAATAATTGTATGGATGACGTCTATTTTTGCATTGCAAGAATGCTTTTTGTTGTAAGTATAGAGAGTTTTCCTCTATAAATATAAAAATTTCGTTTTCTAAGAATGCATGGATGTGTTTATATATTATGAAAGGTGTTTGTTCATGTTTATTTTAATGAATGGTCGAAATAGTATGCATTGTATGTAAGCATTTCTTATACACTATATTTAGTTAAATTTCCAGTATATTTTTTAAGCCGAATTACGTCAGTACTCTTTAATTATTGTAAGACATATACAGGGTGTTTCAAAAATGATCGGTATATTTGAAAAATCAATGAAAACTAAACAGGCCGCGATAGAAATACACCGTTTGTTGCAACATGCTTCGGACAACAGTAAATTTTCAGGCAGGCAAGCTTACAAAATTAGTTAGAATTTTCAAAAACAGATGGCGCTGAAGTCTGAAAAAAATCTAAAATATGACATCTTCCACTTATCCACCATGCGCAGCAATAATATAACAGCAATAAAATTACCTGTATCGTCATCTGTTGTTGAAAATTGTAACTAATTTCGAAAGAACATTTGCCTAAAAATTTACTGTTTTCCCAAGCATATTGCAACAAACATTGTATTTCTATCGCTGTCCGTTTAATTTTTATTGATTTTTAAAAAAATAAAAGTCATTTTTTAAACACCCTGTAACTAGATAAATACGAAATAGCTTAAAGAAAGCGATAAAAAAGTAAATATTAAGCAATAAAAAAAATTCTAATGCGTTTAAGCTATGATTTTTAAAGAAAGGAAATTAATTAATATTAGCTACTCTGCCATGCACATAAAATTTGCCAGATGCAGCAGCGATTTTAAATGTAAAAGAAAAAAGGTGTCTTATTAAATATTTACCAGCACGAACTCTATTGAAAATGAAGTTTCTACCATGATTGGTTTATTTACAGGGAGAGTCAAAAGTTTTCGATTACATTACGGCCTATCGGGAAAAATCGTTCAAATGAATTTTAAAGGTGTTTACACCCTGTCAAAAATACCCATATTCGCAAAGTGCACTGAAATATGTTTTCTGTAATGTATGCAGTGAAAATATAGCTATTATTCATTTACAGGACCGCACAAAAGAATTTCATTAGATAATGGTAAAAGGGGAATTGGGTGCGACATATTTTAAATATATTAAGCTGTTTCATGAATATTAAATTTGATATATGTCACTGTAGCTTAATATAAATAATACGATACTGTCTTGCATAATATGAAGTACATAGCATTTACAGGGCAATACAAAAGATTTCAAATAGAATATTCTTTCCGAAGTTCCGCATATGTGTCCGATGATGGCTGATGGAGGGATGTAATGCATTTTAATTATGATATGCGCGTTTAGGTTTCACTAAATATATGCACATTATATAGTGAGTATAAATGTTATAGTTGATATACAGGGCTACACAAAATAGCTCGCCAACGTTACTGAATATGGGCGTAAATTACTTAAACGTGGTTATTAAATAAGTTATGCATTTTTACGCTGAACTGCATTGAATTTACTGAGAAATGTTTGCAGAATATAGATAAAAGGATATACAGGGCCACGCAAACAATTCGGTACATGAACGCCTATGAATGATAATTTCTGAGAATGTGATTTCAGTTGTTTTAAAAGTGTTTTAGTTAATAATAAATTTTAGTTAATGCTGAGGTGTAATAAAGGTACAAAGTAAACTACAGGGCTGAACAAAAATATTTAAGTATGTTTCCATGTAATAGTATAAATTGCTGAAAAAGAAATTTCAAGCTACTGGATATTTTTTTACTAAACTGAATTTTCCCATTGTATTAACTGACAGATAAAATACAGGGCTATTCAAAAGCACTGGAATACATATTTAGGTATATTTGGCTATACACTATTATTTCCCGAAATAACGAACTTTTTTAATGATTTCATGAAGTGTTCGATAGTGCTTCAGAATCTATGCTTAACGCATGATTTTTCTTACTTGTTTTTTATCAAACGGCTCCAGCCAATTTTTTTTAGAGTTGTCAAACTCCATGTAGGATGTGCCTCAGCAATGTTAATAACTTTTGTTTTATAATCCAATGAAATGTAGCCACTAGGTTTACTTTTTTTATACTCGGGTTCGTATTGTTCTGGTGACGAATCATCATGTACCATTTCAAAAATCCCTTTTTCACATTCTTTATTAATATGTAATAATTCTTCATCTTGGAAAATTTTCATTATATTCAAAGTCTCATCATACAGTTCTTCGCCAATTGACATTGCATCTTCAAACATAATACATGAAAAGCAATTAAACACAACAGACGCAATTAAACTATTTTCGGTTTATGTCCTTCAGAATATACTACTGCATTTTTCAATAACAATTTTGACTTATCACTGGATTCAGGAGTAAGATCTGTATATAAAAAGGAGCCAGGAAAACCTTCGCTAGTCGCTATTTTGCTAAAAAAAAAATTATTCTGTATCACGTAAATAACAAAAGACATGCATTCTACGTACATACGCTTAAAAAAATAAAATACATTAAAATTATGCCATTCTTATTACTATTTTAGCACTTTTTAGAAATCATGCATTTATTTTACGTTTCAATGAAGATCTTATTAAGTAAAGCATTTTACTAAGATTATAATTCTCAGATTCCCATCATATAACTTCAGAAAAATATTTTTATTTGGCAAATTTTGAAAGCATATTATGATTTTACGAACTTTTGTCAAATGGACAATTTTTCATCTAAAAATATAGTGGACTCTCTCTACCTGAACACTCTCTAATCCGAACACACCGGTTTTAGGAACGCATTTCGATGATCCCGGCCGGCGAAACTCCATACACTTAACATAAGATAAACTCTCTGTATTCTGAACATCCCGCTATTATGAACGCTATTTTTGATCCCCATTTTTACCTCACCTCTCTGTAAACTTAACATGTGTTTAGAATCGGAATTCAGGAAATTCTCGCATCATGGAAATTCAGCGAAACTTGTTGTAGACGAATAAAAAGGTTTAAAGAACTCAAAAAAGTATAAAATTTTGGAATAGAAAACGGGAAATAAGAACATAAACATTAATGTTCGAAAGATTTGTTGTCAAATGAGCACAAAGAATCTTCCTGTCACTGGACTCTTACTTCGGATTTTTCAGAAAAGCAGAAAATTGCAGAATTAAAAACATCCGAAGGATTGATGACTCATTTCAAAATTTAACATAACACCGAATTCAAAATATTCAATGGTGAAGCTGTAGATGTAAATATCGACATTGAAGGAAGAATAGAAAGTAAAACTTCTGAACATAACGAAGGATTTTGATACAGCAAACATTTTCAATGCTGACGAAACCAACCTGTTTTTCGCAGCTCTTCCAAATAAAACTCAAGCAAAAAGAAGCAAAAATTGCATAGTCGGGAAAATGTTAAAAGAAAGATTTGAGATTATGCCAGTTTGATGGATGAGAAGCTCAAATTTCTTGTGATCGGAATTTAAAAAATGTTTCGTTTAAAAAATGTGAAGATCGCATCATTGCCTACACACTATAAACCAAATCGGAAAGTGAAGATGATATTCACAATCTTTTCATAGTGTTTCGAGAGAATTAATGAGATAATAAAGAGAGAAAGGAAGAAAAAAATGTTGTTGTTGTTAATACCAGATCACTTACAAACATACAGTTGAGCAACATAACCTTGAAGTTCCTGTTACCAAACTATACTTCTATGATCCAGCCACTGGATCAAAGAGTAATCAAGACCATTAAAACTTACTACCAAATGCATTTTCTGAAGAAACTGTCTCTGGTGATGGAGGCGGCAAATTCGGCAAAAAGTCGAGTCATGGATGCTGTCTATTGAATATCAATGAAATAAAATGAATCAAACTTCTACACCATCCAAAGATGCTTCTATAAATTTGGATTCCATTGTGAAAATGGACAAACAAGAATAGAGGACCAAGAAGCAACATTTGTGAGTGACTTGGGATCAATTCTTCAGAAGCTTCATACTGAAACCGAGTTTGGAGCTTATCTCGAAACCGAAGAAATCCTCATGGTTTGCAAGAACAACATGTAAATTGTTTTTACAAACTTACATAATGTTGAAGAGGAAGAGGAAAGTGAAGGAGAAGCAGAACCAGAAGTGACTGATGAAATAGGACAAACGACGATTACATTCAAGCAATATGACTAAGAGACTCATTCAAGACCGGTTGAAATATGCATTGATTATGTACTGATTATGTTTTCAAGAGGTGTATTGTAATCTAAATGTATGTTTTGTAAAAAATAATAAAAATAAAAAGTGAGATGACACAGTACAAAACTGACTAAATTTAATTTGCAAATGCACAATGTTATGACTACCCATGCTAAATATTTTATGCCGACTGTAAATTCAATACATAGTAGTACTAGTAATGAATTTCCCATTCTAGTAATGCATCCCATTTTCTCCAAGTTATAAATCCAATTATACATGTTGATTTAATTTTTATTTTAAATAATGAAAAAACAAATAAATTAGTAATACATCAATAAAAATATAAATAAAAAGTTGAATTAAAAATAATTTGATGACGTTTTAAACAGATGTATCATATTTAATGTGAATGAATGTGACATTCACAATCATCCATTATTGGTATTTAAACTTTTAATTTAGCGGCAGTTTTTTGATCGACGAGATAATCAAGTTGTACCGAATCTTGTCTATACTGGCACATCTACACACAGAAGAGCAGAAATTTATCACCAATTTGGCCAATCTGATTGTCCATTTACTTGTCAAATGAAATATTTTGTCAAGATTTGGTGTAATGGCGAGTGACAAAGAAGCCTGCATTGTACGCAATCTTAATATATATATATATATATATATATTTTTTTTTTACTGCAGAGTTTAGAGTTGTCACTTTTTTGTATACAACAATTTTTTAATATAAAATTTCTTAGCAGATTTCGACCATATTTTCAAAAAAAACTTCTTGCCTTCTTTTTCAAGATAATATAATATCAAATACAATTTAAAAATTAGGTAATATTTTTACACATTTAAAAGTGTGTTATAATTTCTATATATAGATGACGGTTTAAGAAATATCTAAATGTAACATTATATACTACACGTTGTTCTGGATAGATTAAAGCCTGTTATATTACTATTTGATTATTCACAGCAGAATTATTGAGGTTGACTGGAAATTGCTTCCACAACTGTCAACACACATATCTGGAAAGTTGTAAAAACTTGAGATGAGTTATGTGCACATATTTTCAGAAATAAAGATTTTTAATGCGTTTTTTGAAATTCGTTTTTTTATAAAAAAAAACTATTTCTAAGAACATTATTCGGAACATTTTAGTTGATAGTTGTATAGAAATCCTACAAATTAATGAACCATAGTTTGTACATTACTGCATACTATTGTTTATATATTACTTCAGTGAATCTCCGTTAAAAAATATAAGAAAATTTCCTGAAATTATCTAATTAATTTCATACTTTAACATACAGGAATTGTATAAAAAAAGTCAATAAGATTTTGAGTACGTGTATCGATATGAGTCACTTTCCCCTTAAACTCAGTAAGTATTACATTCTTAATACAACAATATGTAGTAAAAAATATAATATTTTTGATTTAATTATTTGGCGATTAAAATTAAAAATTTAGATTAAAATTGCTTAAATTAGTCCATTTAACAAATGAAACTTTCTAATAGTAAACCAATTTATTAGTAAGAATCTGTGTTACAATCACTCTTGCATTAGTTAATAAATAATCTGAGTGTTTATCCTAGTGGGATAGCTTTAATCTGAATTGTGAACAACGTTTTATCATTACTTTTAAAAGGACGAATGCATTACTCGATAAACAATCACTCTCAAAGGTGTATTTTTCTTAAGATTAATAATGTTTTCTTTTTCTTTTTAGTTAATTGCTCTCATGTGACTTTATGTAAACTTGATGTAAGTATAAAAGATAAGAATTAAAGTGGCAACGGACGTTTAAATTCTCTTCGAGTATTGTAATCCTGATTAAATATATTGATACAGTGTATCTTTCATTACGGACACTTCCTCGTATTTGTGTTGCCGAAATTAGTTATAAAAACTAAAAAAAACATTAAAACTTAATTGAGATAAAGCTTTGAAACAAATTCCAATTGAAAATACATTTTTTTCTCTATACGACGGTGTAAAAATTGAAAATGTGCAAAATTTGCAGAAGCGAAAATTGCAAAACTAAAATTTCATTTGAAATTCCAAAGTGTTGTCATTCGCAAAATTAAGTATGCATTACGCACAGATACATTTGGTCTTCATAATATAGTTAATAAATAAATTTACGCAAAAATTTAAAACATTACTTTAACAATTTTTAACATATTCCAAGTTTCTAGAATTAATGCATATTTCATTCCAATTAGCAAGTATGTAACAACACAGAAATGTAGTAAATGAATATTTTTTATTACCTGCGCAGAAAAAAAATAAACAAATACTTTTTAACATTCAAAACATATAGGGTGTCCAACAAATAAGATCCCAATTCCAAAATTAAATTTCTCAAAAACAAAGATCGATAGAATTCTTCGTTAAACGATTTATTTATTGGGTGTGCTGTAAAAATATTCTACAGAAGTTTTGAACGGTGGATATTTTAAAAAGATTGTGTTCAGATTGCAAAGAATGCTTGATTTGACATTTTTCTTGTTTATGATTGCTAAATTTTTAAAATTCGAAAATAGTTAAAATATGGCACTGTACGCGAAAAAACGCGTTCTCTGCAAATAATCTAAATCAAGAAAAATGTCAAGTCAAACATTTTTTGCAGTCTGAACATAATATTTTCAAAATATTCAACGTTCGAAACTTGTGTAAAAAAATATTTTTACAGCTGAGTTAAAAACAATGCTTTTACTGCATAATTCAATCGATCTTTATTTTTTCAGAAGTTTAATTTTGAAATTGGAGTTTGATTTGCTGGACACCCTATATGAAATGCTCTAACAAGTTTGCTGTTGAACAAGCATACTATTTTTTAGAGAAAATATTGTTCATTTAAATCACGCAAATGTTCGAATTAAGCAAAAGAACATTTTTTGCATTAAAATACAGGTATTCAAAAAGTTAAGGACCTTGGCAGCTCTTACTTAGTTAAATCAGTGGATTAAATAAACCAGATTTAAAGAAAAATGTTTCGTTAGCAAGCAAAGCCAAATGTACAAAAAAATACTAGTTAATATTTCAGATTTTAAATATCTCTAAATGCATATTGGAAGCTTTTTAATCGTACCATTCATTTATAAAAAAAAGAGAAAATCATTATAGTACAAAATTAAATTTAAATTTTCAAAACAAAAGTAACTATTTTATTGGATTATAAAGAATTAAAATAAAAATAATAAAAGAAATAAAAATGTTATAATTTATTCTCATAAAGTATTGCATTGTTTTTATGAATTATCGATAAAAAATATTACAGAAATCGTTTTTCCGTGCTCATGTTTAGAATTTGCTTTAGCTACAGAAACTCATACCTTTAAACAGACGGCTTTGACCATTATGCTAACCGTATCATAACCTGCTTTTCTTTAAAATACAGCAGATTATAAAATTAATTCTACACATACACATTAATGCTAATTTCGCCTTGAACCGGAAATTTACATTAGCGTTTTAATATCAGTGAATTTTTTTTTTTTTTTTTGTTGTTTATTTTTCTTGACACGAAACACTCATTTCAATCATCAACTGTTAGAAACAGCTTATGAATCAAAGACAAATTAATCCGGTTTCGCCCGACTGGATAGTTTCCCTCTACCTATTTATTGAGATTTTTTATACAACTTCATGTGGTTTTTAGAGCATCTGCATCTTTGCCAGGATCAACATACATTTTGTAATACTAGTGATACGAGATTGGCCAATCCGAAAATTCGCTTACTTTAAACAGCGAAAAGTTCACAAATATGCAAGCTTCTGATTGGTCAATCTCGCTTCAGTAATAGCTCAAAATTCATCTGGATGATCATTACTATACACAAAAATTCATTTTATTTTTGTGATTTTAAAATATCTACTAATTTTATTAAATTTCTATTTAAGAAAAATATCAAGTCTAAAGGAATATTTCTTTATTTTAAGGTTGAATCTAAAATTGGAGTCTAAAGACATTATCTGATTATTCAAATAACTTATACAGATCTTCTCGGCATAATGTCTCCCTTATTTGATTATCAATGCAGCATTTTCGTTCCAGACGAATAAAATATTAACACGTAACCAGTGTTCTCGCTGTCGCTCGCCAATGCGCCAAACTGCGACTAAATTCTTCATTTGGCGAGTAAACAAACGATTAGATTCGTCAAATTGCTAGTGCTCAATTTTAGCTTTTTCTTTTTTCCTTTTTCGTTTTTCATACATATGCATATATATTTAATATATACATATTTTTTATATTTGTACCAGATAGTTGAAATTAGATTCATAACAATCGCTGTCACATATTAAAAAAAAGGGAATATATTAAAGGATTAAAGTTTTTTTCTTCTTTTGTACTACACGGCAAATCTATTTTGCTGATGCTTTTCTCATTTGGCTAATGTTTATTTATTTTTAATTAGCCAAATTACTAACGTTAGTCAAATGTCTGCGAGAACACTGCATGTAACAGTTACACACCTTATTGTTTGTATTATACGTCACACAATAAAATATTTTTGCACACATAAGGTAAGATTTTTTGCATGACTATATTGAACGAAATGTCCAAATATTAGAAATCATACATGTTAAAAGAGTTGAATTACTGCATATTTTGAAAATTAATAAGAATTGAATGGAATAAATATCGCATTTGTTTCTGTAAGTACTTGTTAGGAAATTTCGATGGTGTCATAAGATGTCAAAAAGAAAATTTATCGGTTGATATCCTGATAAATAGTTTTAATTCATTTTGTTGAGAGGAAAACGCCACAATTGAATTTATCTTGAAAACAATAGAGAACTATGCTGTTATAATTAGTTTCGTGATGTTTGGTTAAAAGGCAATTAAGTCTCTTTGTCGGATTTAAAAAATTTGGCGCCCACATAACAAAATTCCTGATTAGTACAGTTTGGGCTTGGAGTGTCTTCCGCGCATGACATTCATTCACTCAGCCAATGGTGTTAGGTCTCCAAAAAGCTATCAAATCTAATCTCCCCCAAACATCCATCCTGTTTTTCAAAAATTGACACTCCTATCTGTTTAAATGCCGTTTACCTACCAGAAACTATAATATCTCATAAAGAAAAAATATATTGATATACGTAGCTTTCGGAATAATTGAAAATCTCATTAAAAGAATAAAAATCAGAGGAAATTTTCACTTATTTAAAAAAAAAAAATTGTTCAGAATTTCAAAACAAAATAAATAGATGTAATCTAGTTTCAAAATCGAATAAAACATGCACTACACATGCATGAAACATGCAATAACTTATTCTTACAATGACAAACTTTAACATAATAAGATTGTTTATTTGACTAATACATTTGCTGAAATAAATTGAAACATTGTTCTTAATTTGTTCACCTAATTTAATCTGATGTTAAAGAACTACTGAAACAGATATGGGAAGACTAATTGAAGACAATTAATTAATTATCTTCGAAAACAAAACACATTAATTTAGAAAGTATTACTTCATTCGAGTATTCTAAAATCTTTTGTTTTGTTTTAAATAGAGAGAGGAACATCCTTTTACAAAACTACTTTACAATCCATCAAGCTTTCCAGTTTTGCAAAATACAAATGTCTAAAATGTTCTTGTTTTTACATTTTAAAATTCACATTAACTGAATTGTTTTATTATTTTTGATTAAGATTACATTATAAACAATTTGGTTAGTGAATCATGAAAACCATGTTAGTGACATTGCATAACAGAAATATTCATTATAAATAATACATAAATTCAACAATTTTCTATATACTGGTAAGAAATTTAAAATATGTAAATGATTTTTTATTATTCTTTCCAATACGTACTACATATAATTACAATTAATACTTAAGTACATTTTTAATCATTATCATAAAAATATTCAAAAAACCGTTATATTCATTCTAGCGATGTAAAAATTTATTTTAAATGATTTCATAAATTAATAATTTGTTACTTATGTAAGGATTTATTTTTGTTTATCAGAAGACGATTTACTACTGTCATTTATAGTAACAAGGTAGAACCCGTCGAATTTCGACGAAAGAAAATATTTAAGTAGGAACTGATTCATTGAAATGTAAAAAAACTACTAAATAAGTCACTATAAAAAATGCAGTTTATATTCGTAAGTCTAACTCTTACAAACCTAACCGTTTAATCTACAATTAAAAAATACTATTTCTACAAAACTCAGTTGTAGAAATTATTAAAATTAAACTTTAATCGGTATTTAAACAATAAAATATAATAAAGAACTTTTATTATTATAAAGTTACCAAATAAGGGTCTTATGAGCGGTATTCCAAAATGAAAAATAGCAAAATGTATCCCACTTTGACTCAATCATAGAGTTTTTTCCCCGTGAGATCTAAACCCGACAATGTTTTTACCATTTAAAAATTTACATATGCTCCTCTTTCATCCATGTTCACGCTTTTAAAAAAATGGTATTTTAATTTGATCATTTCAAAATCATTTTAATTCAAAACTTAAAATCTCGATTACTATTAGCTGTAAGCAGATACCATTTAATACTGTTACTATATAATTTATTTGCATTCTTTTAAGTGTAAAAGGAAATTTCTGAAATAATCTGCATGCAATAAATACAAAATGCAATATTCCTGTGACGTCAGGGAGTAAAAAGAAAATATTGTATCGAGTTTAAAGAAAGTTTTTAATCAACTAAAAATCCTTTAATTGATAAATAAAAACGATCTAAAACCAAAATTCACAGAATTTTATAATTATATCAAGAATGAAAATTCTTCAGATAGCACGTATTTTAAATTCATCATTTTGAAAAAAATGGCAACAAAAAGATACAGAAATTTACTTTTTTTTCTTTTATTTGTAATAGAAATGAAGTACATCTGTTGCCACACTTCAAAAACGGTATAAAAACTAAAAAAAAAAATTAATAACTAAAAAAAAAATAAAGATATAACTTTCAATGAATCGCATTTAAAAGTACATTTTTTCCCTAAACGGTGGTATAAAAATTGAAAAGTTGCGTTATTTAAAAGATTAAAAATTTGCAAAAGTGAAATTTGAAAGTGTTGCCATTCGCAAAATGACGTATGCGTCACGCACAGATACATTTGGCCTTTATAATATAGATATACTATAAATGATATATACTTCCTGCTATACCAAAGTTTAAAAATATTCAGATCTAGCTGTTATAGTATACAGTACTTCGGATACAGTATAATAGACCAAATGTTTTGTGTTATCCTGTAAATATTATCTCATTTCTATTATATAGGAAGTAAAATTTAGTAAACTCCAGCAATGTATATAAATTTCATAAAATATGAAATAATTTAATATAATTAAAGCACGCCCCAAACAATGTTTCCTCGTATATTATTAAGCAGTGGAATACTTTTGTATGTCCCTGTAAATTAATAACAAATGCTCTTTGCAGCACAGATTGTAGAAAATACATATTTTTGGTATACACTTCATTAATACATATAAATTCTATTATGCTCGAAAGAGTTTACTGATGTATGTACCACGTTTGATTGAAACCTGGACAGATCAGCCCATGGATGAAAAGGACTAGTCCAAGTTAAAAATGGGAAACTAACAGCTTCCGGAGATTATTAAACATCCTAGATATGTCAGATTTTTTTCGACGAATACCTTTTTGTTTCTGACATTGAAAGATATGTTTTTAAATATTATTTTTAATTCTGTTATTTTAAAATAAATTATAAAAATTCAAATATAATAAAGATAACATAAGGCATGATTATTAAACTTAGCGTAATAACTTTTTTCTTTGCAATATAGCATAATTTAATCTTTTTAGAAGTAACGACTGCCTGGCGTATTTTTAAAAATTGCCAAATTGGCGATTTCTAAAAATTATAGCTTTATATTAATGTTTCAATTATTTATTTAAATTATTTGCATGCATTGGATATGAATATGGCACAGCACAGATATCATATACGCACTGGGATAGAATGATTTTTTCCAATTTAATTTGGCAAAATCCTCGTTTTCGAATACCAGTTACACATACATTTTAAAATAATTTTCTATTATTTTAAAAAGGAAATAACAGTAAATTAAAAAAATGTTAAATTATGTTAAACATTAAAAATTAATAACTATGGAACGAAAAACATTTTACATATTTTGAAGAAAGAAAATTAAAGAAAATAAACAATTTATTAATAAATAAACAAAAATACAACAACAGGCAAAATAATACCATTTTGGTGCCAAGTAAATGTTTCGGTGAGTATATGACACATTGTTCAGAGCACATATGTGCTCTGAATATTTAGGTTGTTTGAATTGGCGAATTCATCGCACAGCCGTTAAGACAGAACCTAAGCAGTCATTAAATCTGCGGTTTAGCCATAAATAAAAATAAATAAAATAAAATAAACATGCTTTTAAAAATTCACAAATATATATATACTTTGGAGAGGCTCAGTCCGTGAACTAACAGAAAGTGCGCGACCATTTAATTTAAAATAAAATTTCACTCAGAATAGAAAAAGAAAAAAAAATAATTAACATTATTCCTTCGGCGGAAAATGCTATGCTCCCCACAATGTGAATAAAATCGGCTTGGCATTCTGACGAACAGGGCTCCAACAAGTGTTGTCTTACAGTTACAATATTAAAATGCACTTGAAACTTTTTTTCACATTCATCGTAATGTAATGGAATAATTTTGATTGCAACTGCAATTAAAACATACACCTGATTTTCATAAAAATTTAAAATGATAAGGCAGAATTATACAACAATTATACATTTTAAATTTCAAACAATTTGGTTGTGTAACTTTTGCTCTGTTATATGTGGACACACGTATGATAAATTTGACAGCGGATGTAGGGAATTATATATCGGTGCAATAAATACCCTTTATCTGCACATCTTTTATATTATAACAATTTTTCGACTGTAATTACTTCTTTAATGCTCGTGACGTATTTTGTTACGTGTTTAGGTGACTGACCTAAATAATATTTACGTATTTAAAACTATATGCATTCAAATATATATAATTCATATATAAACACTTGAATTTTAATTTTGGTCAACTGTGAGTAGAAAAAAATATAGAGTATTTTACTATCGTGTTTATGTTTAACAAAATGCCTCTGACATTTAAATTTGAAATCGATTTATGACTGCAGAAACTTTTCTTTTTTAAGCAAGGAATTACTGTTGTAGGCATTGTGTATTTAAGCTAGTTAATTTATTTAAGATGTAATCTGGAAAATATCAAATATCACCAGTATTGATGGTGAATATATTATGTTTAACCCTTTAAAATCCATTGCTTATTTCATTATAAAGACATTAACTTTCATATTATAGATATTTTCGTTATCTATAATAATGTTGTGATTTAAATTCAATTGCACTCGAATTTGAACTTTATCGACGCAAATGGCCTTTTTTTGTAGTTCTCCGATAAAAATATTTAATAAAGTTATAAAGTTTTTATAATAAATGATTTTCGGTTTGAATAGTTTGAATACATTTTTATATAAAACAGCGTTTTGAAAAACGATTTAAACTCCTAATATGTATTATTTCTTAAATTCTGATAATAACATTGAAGAATTTTGAAAAAAAATGTTAAATGCAGTAGTTTTGATTTAAATAGCCGTTTAAGTATCTTTAATAATTATTGCAAAGTTAGCATGGAATTTTGCAGGCGATTATTTTTGTTTGTACCGGGGAACGGTTCTTATTCTGTATTTTGTGGAAATAAATGTAATAAACATAGTTACACTACATTTGCGATATTTGGCGTCTTGAAATTACATAGAGCAAATAAGGCCAATACAAAGTACAATCTCTTTCGAAAAAAAAAATATTTGTTTTATTTAATGACATAAATCTTGCTATTGAGAGGCAAATTTTTATTTGGAAGTAGCGTAAAGGGACGTTTGGCACTCATGAGATTGTAATATTTTGATTTGTTCTATAATTATAAATTTTTAATCAACAATATAATCTATATAATTCTTGGAAATTTTTCAGTAGAAAAAAAATACATGTATAATGATCTTACAAATAACTTTTAGACTATTAATGTCGTGTACGTTATTGGTTCACATGAAACTAAGTTTCCAGCAGCAATTTTTTAAAAACAGCTATTTCTTTAACTTAAAATATTACGTTTTAATTTTTTGCCTACTTTTTCATCCATACTTTTAAAGAAAATTTGCTGCATTCGCAAGAAATGTTTAGGTATAGCAGTAGTGGCCTGCGTGGTTATTTTTGCCGAATGTTATCCAAATACATGAACAGTTAACAATATTAAAATGCCTACGGTGGCGGAATGAAAAAGTAGCTTTCATGTTCCTTATTTTTAAAAATTGGACTTGTTTTACCTAATCACGCTAAGCTAAAATTAGTGGAACATGAATATAGAATATCAGAAACCAGTTTTCCCCAATAATGTATTTTAAGAGATTTTAGCCAAATAAGGCAACTATATCGAATTTATTTCATTTAGAGCATTTTATGTTACGCCGACAAATATGGCGATATTTTAAAATTACCGTCATTAAAAAAAATATGGTTGAAGTTAATCAATGAACATTGTCGAAAGCTTGTCTGTCCTGCCTTGACCTGCATTTCTGTTGCTTGACAGAAATCAGTTTGATTCAAAATATTTGACAAAACGCTCTGGAATCTTCTTATCAGGGCCAAAAAACTTTTCCAATATCCAGTGTTTGATACTTCTTTTTATTTATTTATTTTTTTTAGAAATCTAAATCGCCTCTATTATTTAAAAAAGATGGTGAGTGAAACTGTTGCTGTTAAATTAATCGTTTGTTGCTTTTTTTATGTCCTGTACATATGCTTAATCATATCCAATCCAGTTAATAAATAAGCATGCTGTCCCATGCGACAAATTGATTCAAATTTATCAGCAAACATGGAAATTCAAGCTGCTATATGTCAGCCTTGATTTAAGGAACATATAAAATAGAAAATGCTCCCGATTTCATTTATTAATTTCTAACAACAATTAACAAAATAAATTTAGATTTCTATTTTTTCTGTACCTCTTTATAATCTTTAAATAAAAAAAATCCGCTATTTTAAAACAAAATGATAAATGAAGCTAACCAACGTATTGCATCGAGAGAATCCAAATTGGCTGATAAATGCTAGAATTACAAAATGATAAATATTATACATATATATGTTCTATGATTAACAGTTACTTCGCGAAATTTAGTTTTATTATGCTAACAGGCATATTTGCTAATTTCCTATTTTTTTTAATAATATGTATATATCATTGATCCTATTAAATTCACATTAAAGGAATTTTTATATTACTCAATTTACTTAAATATGAAGCTTTAGTTAATTGATAAATTGTGTCATCATTTTTGACCATTTCTATTATTTAGTGTGAATACGAATGCTTTTTAAAGAGCCATTTATTTATTTTAATTTTTTTTTTATTCTGAAACTTTTCGCGCGCTGGGATACTTTTCTCTCCGGAAATTATAATATTTCCGACTGAAAGAACTATTAACTCTTATTAGGTGTGACAACAGCTTTACGAGTACCATTATTATTCCTGATTAGCCAGAGTGCGCACTATGTCGTAATTTGAGTCAATGGGAGTTTTTACAAAAAGATAATGCAATCGAATAATGAGCCAGATTTGTTCATTTTTATTTTCACTAGCCACTATCCATGCTGTCTGTTTGTTTATAATAACCACAGATTTCCCATTCTAATTTAATGATGCCTTCTTAACGTCAAAGACCTGAGTTTTCACTGAAATTGTGAGATATGTATATAATCACATGTTGTTAATAAAATTATGAAAACTAAAGATGAAATATTCTTCTTTATATAGAAAAACTCCTTGTTAAATACATTCCACTGCATGTATACATTATATTAATTTCACTGTCAATTCTCGATCTGCACTAACGTCGGCAAGATGCCAGCTGTTTATAATAAAATATGTATAATTATTAAGTTTTTCATTTTAGAACTACAACAATCATATGTATATATATATATATATACAATATACTGGTGTGCAAAAAATAAGAGCGGAGCAGATAAATTAGCATAAAAGTCGAAAAAGGCAACTGAACGAAATGGATGGCCAATCAGGAGATAGATTTGAAACAGATGCAGTAGGGCAGGTCCATATAAAAACACAGTCGTAGCGTCTCAGAGCTTTCCTGCACATTCATCAAAATATTCTTTAAACTAATGTTATTTTTTTTTCTTCACCTTTTTCTAAAATACACTATTTATCGCTTTATTATATCTTAAAATACAATTTTGTGTGCAAAATTTCGTTTAGTTAAATAGTTTTAGGCAAAGTTTAAAATTCGAGTAAATGACGTTGCTTTTTATACCCGGGAAATTTCAAAAAATGTAACATTCTATGTAAAGTTAATTCATTGTTCATACCGGGTGTCCCAAAAATGACTGATGGATTTTAAAATTCAATAACTTGCAAACAACTTTGTAAGTTATTGCAACAATAACTTCCTCCTGCAAAAAAAAAAAAAAAAAAAAAAAAAAAAAAAAAAAAAAAAAAAATGCAGGAGGGTAATGTATAATGTCAGGAGTTTTTTTACCGTAATTTTTTATTTTAGTTCGTATCTCAAACAATAGGTGGCGCTGACGGCGATTGAAGGTCAGGTGATCAATGCTGAGTGAAGCGTCGACCTGGTCTTCAATCGCCGTCAGCGCCACCTATTGTTTGAGATTCGAACTAAAATCACAAATTAAGGTAAAAAAAAAAAAAAACTCCTGACATTATACATAATCCTCCTACAAAAATTGTTTAATTTGCAAAAGTTATTGAATTTTAAAATCCATCAGTCATTTTTTGGACACCCGGTAAATGCATATGATCTTTTAATATTGATTTTTTAAATGAAACACGTCAACTAATGTGTGTATTAAATATTTTTACTAAATTTTTAATAGAATAAATAATCCCAATTATCAAAAAATGCCTTTATGTTAATATTATAGTCATGAAAAAAAGTAAGAAACATAAATGTAGTTCAATGAGTTCTCTATTACTTTTCTTTTTATACTGGCTACACACAATTTAAACAGTGGTCAATTTTAGACATCTATTGAGATTTGCTCACCATTATAAAATGGCACATTTATTTTCTTCTATGAAAAGTTTTTTCCAAAAGACAAATTATTTACAAAATCTATTATACGTTGATACGTACTTTTTTTAGGAATTCAAAAGACACAAAGAAAGGCTAATGTAACAGAAAATAAAATTCATTTAAAAAGACCGCTTTTTGTTAACGTGTTGAAAAGGCGATTCTTCAGTCTCCTTCTTAAGAACTACAAAAATGACGACATAGGAAATTCATTTTCATCATTAAAGAAAAAAAGTTATTCTACTTTTGTGAACACAAAATAAAAATGTAGAAAACTATTTTACTTTTTTTAAAAATAAACAAAATTCGTTTAATATGTTGCTGAATTTACGTATCTTGTTTTTAATTTTAAAATAAATTAAATATTAAATTTATCAAGCTATATTTAATTAACTAAATATTAAAAATGTGAACTTTATAGCCTGGTATGTTTACTATAAACGTTCTTCGCTGGGTAAAAAGCGGATTGATAAGAAATATTTTAAAATCTAAAACATTGTCCAAAATAGAATTATAATTGCTTCATAAAGAATTAAAAAAAAACTATACAAAATGGGTATTGATAACTGCTACTGTAATAAAATTTAAGTGTTTGCTGCAAAAAAAGTAGCACCATTTTTTTCGCTTTCGCGAATGTTAAAAAAATCCTTACATTGTTTAAATTTTAAAGTTTTTTCAAAAATATTTGTACAACTTATGCATTTCTGTGAACATTTATAAACGTTTGACACCAATAATATCCAAAAATACCTGTTCTTAATTTTTTTTAACAAGAAAGTGAACATCTAGAAAATGTCAAAATGGAGCTACCTCTTTCCTTCAGTAAAACCTTCAATTAACGATTTGAAGATATGCATTTATGCATAGTAAACTGCGAAGTTTAATTATTTTATCATGAATATGTTGGAAGGTGTTCCACAATCTTTGCTTTATGCATTATTTTTATTTCTTGTTTTATTTATTTATTTCAAGCAAAGGAAATGGAAGAAAAAAAAGAATTTTTCGCTGCCCATGACTCATCTAAAGACCAATCGGATAAATTTTCAGTTTCCTAGATAATCGGTTGCAAATGTATATGGCATTTTAAAACAAGATTTTTTAAATTTTACTATCTTCAACGAATGTCTTTTTATTATTTCATTAGCAGTTTACATAATAAAGACTAATTTATACCAAATTAAATTTACACAAGAATGAATAATATGAAATTACCATTTTCATAACAACATATGGTAAATACATACCGATATCATTTATAAACAATAATCAACTATTATTATATGTGATGTCCACATTATTATACAGAAACCATCAGTGATTCTACTACAGTCATTCCATATTAACAATTCTAATTTGTGAAGTTACACGCCATTTACAATAGATAATTTGTCTATCTATTATTAAAGGTAGTAATAGCACTTAGCATGATACATAGCTTTGTGACAGATATATAATTTCAAACAATCTTTGACATTCTAAATGCAAATAGTTACAAAGTTAGATTATTAATCGTTCTTCATTATATAGGGTGAGTCAGTCATAAATATCGAAACAATAGGCTATCTCCTTAAATTTTGCCCCTAGACCCATACTTCCAATTGCAAAGTTTCATTAAAAAGGTGAATTTTTTGATAAGGCAAGTTGAAAATCCATGTTTTATTATTATTATTATTATTATTATTATTATTATTATTATTATTATTATTATTATCACGAAAATTAAATTTTTATACGGCCCCCAGAGGATAAAACTTCCAATTAGAAAAATATTCCTTATCCATTCCTGAATTGAACAAAAAAAAAAAAAAAAAAAAAAAAAAATCACCACGATATCTACAAATTCCCGAAAAATATTAAAATCCAAACTTTTCAAAAATTCGTGACTTACTCCACTTATCCATACCTCTGAGCGCAGCGATATCAGTTAGTTTCAAATACAATTTAGAGATCGGCCATAAATTTACGCATTATTAAATGTCTATCAAAAACAATACTTTAACTTTTAGATATAAAATAAAAGAGTATAGGTTTTTGCTTTAAACTTCCTTGAAATATGCTAGATGTCTGCAATAACTCGAACTTGGCGCAAGCCTCGTAACTGGCACGACAAAGTGGAGGGACCGTCTTATTAAACACTTATTAAAAGTGTTATTAAACTAAGTGACATTAATTTAACCCTCATTAAAAGTATCTTAAAAAACTTATTGTCGCAGGCAATAAGTTTAGTAAAAATAGTAATATCAATACTGACACTTCTATTAACGAAATCATTGGAAATATATTTTAATAAATGACACAGAAATATTTTTACAAATCTACTTTTTACTTTTCAGCTTCAAAATTTGTGATGGTTTTAAACCTATTTTAATTTTTTTTCTAGCTTTACAAGAAGAAAGTATTGGATTCATGAAAATTTGAATTTTGGTTTTCGACGGATTCACACGTTTTAGGACTCAGAGATACTGAAAAACATGTTTTTCACAAAATGTCTCTCTGTGAGACACTGTCCTGTATCTCTATATATGACATACATTTTGTAAAAGCTCTATCTGAAGAGCTAATCCACGGAATTTAATAAAAAATTATGTTTACTTAGTCCTCGATGTCAATTGGTGCTGATTAGTTTTTGGTGTGAATCGCTTAGCAAGTGGCCCTACTGTACAGGCTTTTGTTGGATTTCCGCAATAGCTGCAATAGAATTATGCGCCTAGTGTCGCCCGGAATTTGAAGCACCTTTTACTTATCCTGCAATAGCAATTTTAACAAGAAAAATATGAAACTGACAGGGCCAAAACAATGAAAAAAATTTAAATCGACGTGATAAAAAAATGAGGTTTAAATCAACAGACGCTTAAAGAGTAATTAAAGAAGGTGAGAATGGCAAAACTTAAACAAAATCTGAAATTGAAACTATACAGAACGGAGTTAATTACTTAGAAACTTTTTAAAAACATTTAAACTTTAGGAGTCCATCTTTGTTTAAAAATAATTGCACTTTTCTGCATCAAATGTTTATATTTCAGTATTTCTCATTTTTAAACTGACATAAGTCAATAACCGTCGGTTACGGTAATAGCCCAGTGAATTCAATAGTTTTTTAGCATCTCAACTAAAAGAAAATGCCCAACGCGCCGAAAGAAGTTTTCACCTGAGAAAATTTACTTTTAAATATATGATTTGTATACAAGGAATAGCATCTTTTTTTCATATTGCTTTTTTAAATACTTTTATTTAAAAAATAAATAAATATTATTTAAAATGCTGAATCAAATTTAAAAATTAGACATTTTCATTTAATCAAAAGAGAAAAATTGAACTCGACAAATAATATTTTGAGTTGTAACAATTTTAATTTACTCTAAATTTTTTGAAAAAAAAATATTTTATTAAGAAATTTTATGATTTTATAATGCTTAGAATGCTTAGATGGTTAACCATCACAATGCATTCAAAATTCTAACTCTATAAATAAATAGATAAAATAAATGTTTCCTAGACACATTACAGCAACATTGTTTTTTCCATTACATGCATTTCAATTTGTGCCTGATCCCTTGAAACCTCACAATTTATTAAAATTGTCATAACTCTCTCAGTTTTGACAGTTTTGAGATGAAATTTTTTTTGTTCTATTCAGGAATGTATGAGGAAAAATTTTCTAATTGGAAATTGTGTCCTCTGGATGCCGTATAAAAATTTAATTTTCGTATTTTTTAAAATAGACTTCCCATGGAGTTGCAATTTATCTTATCAAAAAATTCATATTTTTTAATGAAACTTTGCAATTGGAAGTATGGATCTAGGGGATATATTTAAGGAGATAACCTATTGTTTCGATATTTATGACTCACCCTGTAAAACAAGTTGCACTAAATCTTAAAAAATAATAATAAATAATTACCTGAAATCATATCGGGTAAATCATACTCAAATTAATAAAAATTTCCTATTTTATGAAAAAAAATTAAATGTGTGTGATCAAAATTCACATTAACCATGTTAAACTAAAACCTAAACATGTCCCGATATCGTTTAAATGTGCCTATTTATGGCATGCACTTGGTTGTATGTCTGTTCTTTTGCAGGTATGTCTTACCCTTCAACCTATAACTACGTAAGTGTGTCACAAATCTGTGGAATGTATAAATATGATAACGTACTGATGCGGGTAAGGAAAATGATTATCTGAACACAAGGAAAAAAATGTATTTCAGATGGTAATGTTTAAAAACTATGTAATTTTATACTCTTCAAAAAGAATCGAAAAGAATTACTACTTAGAAATCGAAAAACAACGAAATAACAAATTCTGTAGAAATTAGAAGTAGTAATAAAAAGTTTGCTTCTACAGAAAAAATCATCTGTTACTCTTCTTTATTTGGAAATTCTTTGAAGTGCATTTTAATAACATACAGTTTTTAATATAAAACGTTATGTAGATGCAATAGCATATGTTTCCTAAACTAAAAAAAAGGAAAAATGGAAAAACATTATAAAAAACACAGAAAAAAGCATTATATTATATAGCTTGATTGCCTAAAAAAGACGGGAACAAACGTAAAACCTAAAAAGATTTTTTGGCCTACATTTTTCAGACCTACATACATGCGTGTACATGCGTTTTTTTCATGATCGGTTTCTTCACCATGTTTAAAATTTAAATTGTTATTGACCAAATTTTAAGTTATTAAGCCATGAGAGAAAAAAATGTTCAAACTTGGAACATGTCTTTTTTCAAATATTTTACTTTAATTTAGAATCAGAAAAATAAAAGCGATGTTTACTTTTGACAATATGATTTTTTAAAGTTAGATCTTGTTTTTTTTTTTTTTTAATTTTTATATAAATTAATCATTTAAAAAATGCTTAGTTAAGGTATAAGCTTATCTGTTTTTGTTTATTTAAATGAAAAAAAATGAAATTCCTCAAATAATATTTCGAGTTACAACGATTTTAAATAAATCCACTTTTTTAATGATTTTTTTTTCATTTTTTTATTCTGATAAGTTTTATCATGTGATTTTATTTACAAATTATTATACAAAACATTACAAAAAACCTCAATATTTTACCCGAGTAAATAAATGTAATTTTAAAATATGTCCTGGACTCCATTAAGCCACAAATAAAATACGTATTTTTTGCGGAATAAGCAATTTTATTTGTATTCAAGACGATTTTCTACTTGAAACTTTTTTAAACTATCGAACAAGAAAGGTTTTTGAATTGAATATGTTATTTTTGATACAACTCTAGTAATAAAATACAATAAATTGCACAAATTATTACATTAACGGAATGTACATATCCCTATTTAGTGAAAATTTAACATACTTTTTAAAATAACAAAATTTTTAAATTATTCCTGAAAATCTAAAAAATAAATACTTAAAATACTTTATACTTATTTAATAGTTTGCATGTCGAAACAGCTATGTGATATTGAATTCTCACTGGAATAAATATTTCATTCCCCTCAAATTTGAATTCCGTGAACAGCTAATGTGAATGCATTTTTTTTCTTTTTTTTTACAATTATAATGTTAGAAGTGGTTTTACGAAATTTAAAATAGAATTTAAACTGTATATTTATTCATCAAAAATGATATTTGGCTTACCGTTGATAAGGTTAATTTAATAGGTTTATAAAGAACCACGGTATTTTTTAAAAATTGTTCAAATAAGATGGATAAGTAATTTTTCAAACTGTTCAAATAAAAAAGATCAACCAGTGAAAACAGAGCTCCGTAACATTTATTTTATACATAATATTAAAGAGAATGCTTATAATGTTTTTACATATAAATTCAAATAAGTAAGTTTTAATTCACTATTTTAAAATCTTAAAATAAATATCTCAAAGTAATTTACTTATTTGATTAAACATTTGCATGTCTAGTGACTTTTTAAAATGTAATTTCAAAAAAAAAAAAAATAAATAAATAAAATAAAATAAAAATTAAAAAAAAAATTATAGTAAAATTGTTTGAAAATTTCAAATTTACGTAATATTTTTATTCAGTTTATTAGTTCATTGCGATAATATCATTTAAAATATCAATATTCGCTTTAAAAAATGATAGATGAAAAAAGGCAATCAGTGCTGCTAAAAAGTGTTGGCAATCAAGAGATCATAATTTTTAAACAATGCATGAGACGACAATTCTTATGGTAAGCTTTTGTAAAGTTGGAGAGTATTTTTTAAAGAACAGCCTCTCTTAAACAATCAGAAAATCCCATATCAACGTGTGGTAAATTTTACAAGTTAATTTCTCTTTTCCTACTACGATAAAAACGATATTCACAATTAGAAAGTAGAAGTAAGATGCTGGAGATATGTGCTTTTAAAATTATATTCTTAAAATATAGGTTTGACGTCATGTTACTTTCGACATCACATATCTGGGAGAGATATGTGATGTCGGAAGTAACATGACATCACATATTACTGATAGCTCCCTTTAATAAAAATTAAATTCTCAAGTTTTAATTTAAATTTTATTTCGCAATATCAAGTTAATTAAAATTCCCTTTTACTTTCTAAAAAGAATATATTTATCTCTTGTCTCTTTACGCATAATTCCAGCTACGTAGGTTCACTCATGCAGCCGAGGTCGTTAATAAAATAAATCATAAAAACAAATCTTTTCTCATCCTAAATCATTACCTGTGCGAGCATACTTGCTTTCGATCAAAGAATATATTAAAACATATTCTTAAACAATTTGTCTATTGCACCTGTAACTATACATTTGGTATTCATTCACAGATTAATAGTCATTAGAAGTCTCCTTTCGGCTTAAAATATTAAGATCTGTTTATATTAAGTTGGAGCCTGTCATCCGTGTTTTGCTTTTCGAAATAATTTTCCCAGCAATCGGTGTTGGCATGCATATTTGTACGTTGATATAATAGACGCCAAATTAACGGTCCGGTTGGCACGTTTTTAATTTAAACTTTCTTTATCTGTTTATATGTGGGCTTACAGTAACTTAAGGAGAACCAGATTTAGCTGGACGCATTTTGGCTATCAAATCTGATGGTCACGATTCATTCTATCTCTGATTTCTATCCAGGAAAGATTTAGAACGCCTGTATAGCATTTACCGGAGGTCACCCCGCGAGGATGTGATATTCCCCACTATTTAATAAATGCCACATACATTCTTCATCATCTTTTTCGTTGAGTCTCTCTTTCCTGAGTTGTTGCTTTTACGCAAAGCAATTTTAGTTACTACGGCTGATCTAAAACGTAAACAACTGTTGATCTTCAATTCACCTTTTTTTAAAAGTATAAACGAAAAAGCTACTTTAAAATAGGTACTTAAAAAAACTTTATACGCTTCAAAATTTCTATTTTATGAAAGGATTTCATCTTTTTAAAGTTAGTTAAAAATTAAATACATAATCTTTTAAAAAGTACACCATCTGCATATGCCGTCTACATTCTGGGGTAAAAATTGTATTTTCATTATTATATTAGATAAAGATTAATCACCCTTTAAAGATTTCTTATAGGTTAATTAATATGGGACGCGATGGATAATTAGGACGAATAGGACAATTTAAATTAAACGATCCCTCTAAACAAAGAAACAAACAAAATTTCTTACCGTAAAAAGTAAAAGAAAAAAGTCATAATTCAATTAATGCATTGCTCTGGAAAGGAAGGTCTCCATACTGGGCATACTCAGAATTTTATGAAAAAAATACTAATTAAAGTACTTATGTATGTAATAATGGATCAGTCAAAATTAGCGGCGGAATCACATTAGAATATATGTAAAAAAAACAAAATATTTTCGAATATTTGGCTTGAAAAGACGAAAGAGTCACTTGATTTGGCGAGCAGCCCTTTTCCTCGCCAAAAGCAAACGATTATAATGCAGCTCAAAACTGTTGGATATTTAGAATGCGCGTAAATGGTATTTGATGAATTTAAACATAGACAATGAGAGACTTTAATATATCATATACATATATATACATATTGTATTACATATATATATTACTTGTTCAAGTAGTTATTTAATTAATCACAATACAAAATGTTTTCATAGATTAAAAAAAAATCATATTGAGAAAAATTATCTTCATACACTTAAAAGCGTATTCAAAAATAAAAGCCAGGTGTTTCCATAGTAACAAAATCTTATCGAAAATTCTCAATTGGACTTTGAGCTTGAAGCAAATTTAATTAATTTAAATTATGAATTTCGTTTTAAATCTTAAATTTTGACGATTAAATTTGAATATAAATACATATAAATATCGATATAACAAAATACTTAAAACAAACTAAAACTTGTTAAAGTTATTTAAATTAAATTTATCAAAACAAGTTCAACATGAAACTTCTTTTTTTGTTAAAGTCTATTTGACAAAGTATTTTTTATAATTACATTCCATCGCCAACCGGCGATAAATGGCCAAATAACGAAATTTTTATTATTTTTTTACGGATACTGAATGGAGCTTCCGCCGGAATTTTTTTTATAAACGTATACACAATATTGCCATTGATTATGGGACACTTGCGATTTTAGACATTTTACTAAATATCTAGAAAAATACATGAGGAATCATCTCGAAACTCTTAGTGTATAAATATAATAGTATAAGTCATACATCTCCGTGAAGATTTTTCCCCGAAACTCCAAAGGGGACCGTCAACAAATTAAAAAAGAATGAATATCTTTTGAATAACCCTGTCAAAACTAATGTAGCAAAAGCGCTCAAACTCTAGATTATGATTGAATGCCTTATTGTAATACACTGTGTTAATTTTTATGCAAATAGCATGCACACTCGCAGAGTAATTAAGGTTTTTATAAAAATGGTCCCAAATTTCTCCAAGTTTTTCTATTATAATTTTCAGAGTTCTTAATATAAAATAATATTTTTTTCAGAAAATATGACAAACAACATTGCACACAGAACCCTGTAATCAGAATTAAAAAATGATAAAAATTGTATGAAAAATGAGTAGGTTTACTATATAATTTTTTACTGCGCATGCGTCAAAGATATCAAAATTTCATTTGCCTATTATGTTAGCTAAATGTATAGAGCAACTTTTGTAAAAGTCTCAAAATCATAGCTTGAAATTTCTGAAAGTAATCGTCTATAGAAAAAGGACAAAATCCGTTGTTTCCAAAATGAAGCAAAAAAATGAGGGATTTTATCCAAATGCGTACATCCCATATTGTGTATTCTATATTGACACTAATCAATGAATATATGGATACAATCCCTCTTGTTTTTGCTTCATTTTGAGAATAACGGATTTTCGACTTATTCAATTGACGATTATTGTCAGAATTTTCAAGTTATGATTTTGTGACTTTCACAAAAGTTGCTCTATACATTTAGCTAACATAATATGCAAATGAAATTTTGATATCGTTGACGCATGCGCAGTAAAAAATTATTTAGTAAACCAACTCATTTTTTATACAATTTTCATTATTTTTTAATTCTGATTACAGGGTACTGACTGTGTGCAATGTTGTTAGTCATATTTTCTGAAAAAAATAATATTTTATATTAAGAACTCTGAAAATTATAAGGAAAAAACTTGGAAAAATTTGGGATCATTTTTATAAAAACCTTAATTACTCTGCGAGTATGCATGCTATTTGCATAAAAATGAACAAGGCTTATTACAATAAGGCATTCAATCACAATCTAGAGTTTGAGCGCTTTTGCTACATTAGTTTTGACAGGGTTATTCAAAAGATATTCATTCTTTTTTAATTTGTTGACGGTCCCCTTTGGAGTTTCGGGAAAAAATCTTCACGGAGATGTATGACTTATACTATTATATTTATACACTAAGAGTTTCGAGATGATTCCTCATGTATTTTTCTAGATATTTAGTAAAATGTCTAAAATCGCAAGTGTCCCATAATCAATGGCAATATAGTGTATATCCAAACGAGAAGAACATTCTGTAATTTTTTCAGATTTTTCGGGATATGCCCGTATGGAGACCTTCCTTGTGAGTTTAAAGCTTTCAATATTTTAATTCTTCTCGTCAAATCTAACTGTCCGTCTACGAAGTGGGTGGTTAGATAGTTCAAAACGATAAAAATAAAAAACAATGCTATCTAAAATAGCCATGATTCCCAATCATATATTGTCCGCGCTCCTTCCGTAAAATCACGATAGTCCCTCCCCATTCTTCACGCATATCTTCTGTAATTTATAACTGCTTACCTTTTCAAAAGTGTAGAAGGGAAAAAAAAGAAATCATGCATAGTTTAAAAAATTATTCTTTCCACATTTTTAACTTATCATAGAAATGAACTTTTTTGCCACAGTTATGCTTTTAGCATAATTTTTTCAATCCAATGAGCCTTTCCATGTACGACAAAACTATAATCTTTAAATATAGTCACAGCCAAATTCGATTCTTCCCCTTCCTTAAATTCAGCCCTTAGTTTCGGAATCTTAAAATAACTGTAATCGCCGGTTGATGGCGTTAATACAGACTGTAAATAATGATTATTAATGTTACTTTTACACACAAAAATACGAAAAACGTCGCTGTATCCGCGTTTTAAAACGTATAGATAATATACGTATATTTAGTGTCGGTGTTTTGTATACTAAAAACAGGAAAACTGAAAAATTTGAAGATAAAATAAATACATACATGTTATAAGCATACGTAATTAAACATTTTATTCAATAACACGCTAATATAGCACGGAAAATAATGATAATCAGTAAATTTCTGCTTTTAATTACATTTAAATTCTTGATTGATTGAAATATTGAGAATTCTGACCATAAAATATACAATATTTTTTTAAATAAAGTTTACTAGCTTCAAAATATAAGGAAAATAATAAAACAAATTCTCCAAAAACCAAACTCATCTCTAATCAGGATAATTTTTTAAATAATTGAATTATTTTTGCACCAGTCATGGGATGGAAAAAATAAGTACATAAACTTGATAGCGGACATCTATTCAGCAACAACGAAAATGAAATGTAATGGGAAATAAAATAATAATAATAATAATCCAAGATTATTATCATGTTTAGAAAAAAAAATATTAAATCAAATATTTGAATTTTAGACAGTTATAGTATAAAAAATATAATAAAAATGTTTACACAATATTAAGATAATAAGCAAGTTTGCTAGTATCCGGCAACCAACTCATAACGAAATATTTTTTTTTCAAAACAACGTAGTAAATTTCGAAATTTACATTTTTCTGTAAAGGGCTATTTCAAAACTTTTTGCAGAGAAAGGAGCCAGAAACTTAATCTGACTTTTAATTGAAATAAAATGGTAATGAGAGGTATTGTAGATTATTTTCAGGATGAATAAAAACTCTGATTTATTTTGTAGACTGTTATAAAAAAGTACAAAAACAAAGACAGGCATATTAGTGAACAATCCACATGTAGTTCCAAAGAGATAGTCTCGAAGAGCTTTCATAAATAGAAATCATTTTCCTTGATTTTATGGATTTTTGTAATGTGATAAATACCTAAAATATTAAATGCCTGATAGAAAAACTATACTACTTTACCCCTATTATAAAACTGCAATTGACCAGTATAAAGACATTAATAATAACATCAACAATAAAGCTGAACTTCCATGCACGAAGGAAGTGGGGGGGTGCACTTATTCTTCTTTATTTTACATCATAGCATGTTAAAAAAATCTTTCCAATTATTTATCAATTTCTATCGTTTTAGTGTCCGTCATATTTTTCATACAGAACACGTATAAATTAATGAAGAAACTGCTAAATTTATATTATAAGTTTGCATTTTTCATGCCTGAAAACTTACAGAGAATGACATAAATAATGATAAAAATAACTCCCAATCAAATATCAAGAATTTATAATGAGAAATATCAAGTATATCATGGATTTTTAAAGAAAAATTCTTAATGGAATTTTGATTTTTAACAATTTTTAGTAACAGGTAACCTGTTGGACATCTCTGCCGTAAAGCTTGCGAAAATGATATTGGTTAGGTACCAGACGAATTTCATTAGACAAGTTTCTGTTTTAATGTAGCTAATATACAGATGATAATGCAGCTAATAATAATGTAGCTTATAATTTTTAATTTGACTAATGCAAAATTATTTAAAAATTTAATAAAATATATTATCTGTTTCATAATTCCTTCTAAAGTTAAAGAGAAATTTCCTTAGATTTATTTAAAAAAATCCAGAAATCTTATGAATCTTATGAATGTTATATTGTTATTTACTTACACTTGCGATGTGCTTTTGATAATAAAATGTCCTTTTTTTACACATATTTAATTTCAGAACCCATAAAGTGTGATAGTAATATTCAACTGCGTAAAAAGGAGAAAATATTTAAAAAAAACTTAGGCCAATACAACAGTGACTTAATAATAACTCAATACAATTCATTTTAGTGTGGATTAGAGCTGTCGCAAACCGCCATATTCGTTACTAAGAAACGGGTATTTTCTAAAGTACGAAGTACTGAGTTGTTACTTAGAAATACGACTCGTTATTCGTTACCAGGGTGTGCGAAGAGAAAACTGAGCCCGGGGCAAAGTTTGAATTGGCACTCCCTCCTCACCCATCCCAAAATGACGTTGGTTGTATAAATTTAGCACCCCCTAAATTTCTGCACCCGAGGCAATCGCCCCCTTCGATCCTTCTTTTCGCACCGTGCTGGCCGTTACCTTGTCGTCAGTACGCAATCGAACAAAGTGAAACCAACTTCGAATGCTGCTTACTCGATCCCCCCTTTCGCACAGCGTTGATCGTTACCCGTTTCATTTCAATACGCTACCGAACAAAGTGAAACTAACTTCAAATGCTGCAAAACACAACGCTAATCCTACCAGTCGACTGCTAAAACGAAGTTTTAAATGTTTTCTAGCACGATATGACTTGGCAGATCGGCTGTGTTTTAATATACGAATCGAGTGTTAAATTATTATGGAATATCAAGTGTGAACTCGATGAAGTGAATGTCTATACTGCCGACAATATAACTAATTCCAGTTAATTTGTTATATCATATTTATAGTTGTGGCTATTTTAAAAATAACATTTTGAATTCAGTTTTTCATTTAACCCCTTGAGGGGTGGTGGGGTATATTTTATCCCAACTAATTTAAACAAGATTCGCCCCATGATTTTTTCACTAAATTTTGTCTTTTTGACTTTGGAGTAAAATTGTTGAGAAATTGCTTTTCCTTTTTAAAAAAAAAATAATTCTAATTTTTCCGGTGAGAGTTCAGTATTAGAGAGACATTATTGCTTGTCCCTGAAAGGGTTAAGTTATTTTTTAAATAGTCTTAAACATAAATATGATGTAACTAACTAACCGGAGTAGTCTATATGCTTTCATGCATTGATTGTGACAACGTATACATAGATCAGACTGGTAGATCGATCTTTAAGACTTAAAACGCATGCTTTTAAAATGAGAAATTAAATTCTCAATTAGAACGATATGCTTTTGGAACGGACAAAACAACATCCTTAAAAAATTCGTTGATTTTGAAAAATAACTGCAGCGCTTATTGTTATAGATTATTCATAGAAAATTGGTCCACTAGACTTACTATCCTTACACACTGAACTAATCTAGTTTAGGTATATTTCGTGTTTTTAAAAGAATAACCTTAACTTTGACTGCGTCCAAGAAATGTTTGATATCCTTTTATTTCAGATATTTGTACTGACGAAGCAGTCTGTTTAAAGGATCATTCGAGGCGAAAGCCATAGCTGCTGTAGGCCTCAACTCATTGTTAATGTCAAAAACCAAAATATGTGCGTTGTACAGCGTAACGTCAATTTTTTGTACATTTTTGTTTTTTAATTAAATGTTTTTATTTTTTATATATACTTATTAATTTAGACGCACGTGTATCTTAAAATTCCTTTTTTTTCGCGAAATTTATAATTTTATCACTTATTGTTTATTACAGACTTCGAAGAATTTATATGTTAATATACTAATATTAATGTATTATATAAGTATCTTTTTATGCATAATTTAATTTCAATTGATATATATATTTTTTATAATGAAGGGAATAAAATAAGTGAGAATATGAGTTGGGTGTGTTATTTTTGACATGAAATTTGCTTCTTTATATCCATAGATTAGACACATAAAAAGTAACTCAAAATATACTAATGTACTTTTAACTTATGAGAGAATTTCATTTACTTTCAAGAAACATCATATACAAGAATATCCATATGAACAACTTAATTTAAATTTTACTTAGAATATAAAAATCTGTTATCACCAATGGTCTATTTAATAATAGAAATATTTTTTCTTTAAATTTAAAATAACAGAGGAATTTTCAGCGATATTATTTGTTTCTATAACGCATAAATAGGGAGATATTTTGTGTATGATTTATTCATACTCTAATTAAATACTTGGAATGTGAAATGAAAAACCATCTATAAGATTGTAATTCTTCTATTTATATGCAAATCCCATCTCAAGCCAGATTTTATATGCAATTCCATTAACATTTTTAAATAATAAAATAGACAAGCTAAATATATTTCTTTCTAGAATCGAAAATGCTTTTTTACAGTGGCAGTAACTTCCAGCACCTTTTCTGATTTCCAGATTGAAATTGCAATTTAAATTTTGTTATGCATAAGCATTATTTTTAATTTGAAGCATATAAGAAAAAAATCACTATACTTCATCATGTAAGAAAAAAGCTAGATATTAACAGATTTATTCTAAGTTTATTTATGTTCATAGTCAATTGGGTAACATGAGAATGAAATATACATTAAGTATAAAAAAATATTATATTTACAGCGAAATCAACAAAATATTTCATTATGAAATATATATACATAATTGCGCGAAATATTCGTAGCTACACTTGCATTCTGACTCAAAGTCACCGGCACTTCATCGCGCGTGGTTGTAAGAGGAACAACTATATTTCGAGTTTAAAAGGTAACGATGCGGCTTGAAAAGATAAAGGAGAAATAGTAAATATAACGTTTTAACTTAACAAATATTATGTGATATTCTTATCTTATATTATCCTTAACAAATATTGCGTGAGACTACAAAAACCAGCTTAAAATGAAAGTAAAATAGTTTCAAAGCTATATGAGGCAATAAATCAATGCTTATGATATGTACGTATTAACTTTTAAAGGTTTTAGGTGATTTTAACAGTTCTTGAAGCATATAAACTAACTCAAAGGTTGCTGTTTTAGAGTCTCCTTGCAGGTGATATCAAGATTAAAGAGGTTAAAAAACTCGACGGCTGGAATTGAAAGCACAGAATCTTCTTTCGACGGAATAAAATAGATTTCACAATATGTTAAAACTTATTATTTTTTTTGTCTACGTATTCCTTATAATCCAAACTTTAACATATTTCAGTTAATCGTTGTTTTTTGAAAGAAAAAATCATTTTTTTTTGTTTTTATTCGTCTATTTGTTTCAATAAATGTTAGTGTCAGTCATTAAAAAGAGTTACAATCTTTGTGGGAAGTATTCGTAGCTACACCTGCAATCCGAATGAATGATTCTGACGTTTTATCGTGCGCGGCTGTAGGACGTATGAAGGTATTTCGAGATTAAAAGGTAACGAAACTGCGGGAAAAGAATAGAGTTAAAATGTAAATAAAACCTTTCAAAGAATTCGATGCCTGATGTTGAAAGTACAGAATTTCCTTTCGACGGCGTAAAATAGAAGATTTGACAAGATGTAAAAATTTCTCGTGGTATTTGACGAGGCATACTTTATAATCCAAAGTTCGTCGTCTTTCCGCTAAACGTTGTGTCAGGTTCTGATAGCACCTCTGCTAAGGAATCAAATTTCCGCTGTTTCTCTATTTCAATATTTCGTATTGTATGGCTGTGTACAAGAATTTCCAAGGTGACATTCCTTCTTTGTGGAAAGGGGAATTGACAGATAATCCTGTGCAGGTGGTGAATAAAAGAAAGAGAAGATTGCTGAGAGGCATGTCCATCTGTCAGTGAGGTATGCGGATGATCAGTGGATAAGCAACATGTCACTAGGCAAGAAAGGAGTGGGGGAATGTGCCCAATGAGGGAGCTCCAAAGGGGGTTGACATTCGTGTGACCCAGTGAGTTGAGAAGAGCAAGTCTTGTCTCAGATTAAGTCAATCTGTTCCTGGGTTTCGTACCTAGCGGGTGTGTAGGACTGAGGTCCTGATAGTGTGCTTTGTGTTGTAGAGCGTAAGTAGTGCGTTTTCTGGTGAGCAAAGGACACAGACGTCCTAGTGTTTAGTGCTCTGGGCTAAGAAGTGCAGGCCGAGAATACTTGTGTTGGGAGACTCAAGGTTGAGCTCCGATAAAGTGAATTTAACGTGCATTGAGTGTGAGGTGGAAAGTGTAATTGGAATAGTACACGGCCAACTTTTACTGTATTTAATTTTATGTTGAACCGGATCACCTATATCTGAGTTGTAATTATATATAATTGTAAATAGTGTATTTAGTGTGTACATATATTTTTAATAAACTGATAATTCAGTTAATTGATAGCGTAAGTCTTCATTTACACAATCCTCACAGCGGGTGACCGATATCACCTAGTAATATCGGTGGTGGCAGCTATGTCTACGACGGACTTCCTTCAAAGTTGTGTGGACTGAGAGGAACGTCCGACACGTTGTTTGTAGAAAGAAAAAGTTTGTTTTTCCGTTTGTATTCGTTTATTTGTTTTCAATAAATATTAGTGCTCGTCATTTAAAAAATTTATAATCTTGAATATGGAGCTTCGCGCCCTGCGTATTAATATAAAAAATAGAAGTGTAACATTATATGCATGCTGAGCGTCATTTGTAACGTTTGGTTGGTCGTGGTGGAGGTTAAATGTAGACATACTCAGTAATTTAGGATAAAATAACAAAGTTTATTAAAGTGATAATGGCTGAAGGGAAGTGGAGCAAGTCTTAAATTTACACAACTGAAAACACTATGAACAGCTAAATCATACTCACAGGCTTCGGCCTAGCTCAGTCGGGGCACCTACTAATACCTTCCGCTATCTCTTGGCTGATCTGCTAAATAAAGCTTAATTAAACAGCCCGTGGCTGTGGGTAAACCTTTATTCACAAACAATCCAAATGAAACTAAGAGGTTTCTTACCCCGGCCAACTCTCAAGTCAACTGTCGGAACTTCTTTCCACTCACTGGAGGCTTCGTTGCTACTTTTCAATCGGCTAGCACTTCGCTGAACACTAATTCACTTCGCTTGTCTAATACTAGAGATCCTCACTCGGTGGCTAATGCCACAGATGCTCACCCACTGGCTACTGCCAGAGACACTCCTCATTCACTCAAACCCAAGCTTTTATATGCTGCAAACTGAGATGCTTCACATTAACATATTACTAATAACCGCAAGCTAACTGTAAAATCCGAAAGAGCACACACACTCTAGAAAGTTAAAGTAAAGGAGAGGATAGATGTCGCTTTTAAGCTTGCACATGTTAACTTATTGACGTCACGATCTCAGAACACTAGAGTGCCTTTATGGAAAGGTCACTCCCTCACAACCCCCCCTAGGATTTCACAGAGAAAAAGGGCTGGGCCAAATGCATGCCCAGAACTTTTTCTTGTTATAAATTTCGAGCCGTAATAAACACAGTGATGGGTGAAATTTAGCGCCGAAACATAACTTTTAAAATATTAACTTTAACCCATCACAAAGAAAAAAACCTCAGTTTGCCTCAAAAATTCACATATTCAATCCAATCATTCTTCTATCTTACCAATACCACAAACATACGTAAAACTTCCAAAAACTCGTAAAACTCTCAAAACTAATTACTTCTTCTTTCAAAACAGCCCACTCCACTGGGAGTGCTAAAATTTCTCAAAACACTAAACTTCCGAAATTTTCCTCAATATTGCAATACAACTATAACATTACCAAAAATTTCTCCCACAAAACTTTCCTAATACTAGAATTCGCACCAAGTCCAAAAAACCCAATGCGCAAAAATTTTCCTCATCCAAATACCGAACTCATCTAAAATTAAATTTTACTTCATACTCAAAATAACTCTGCTATTACGTAATACCTACATACCCATTAGCCAATGAACTAACTCCCAAATCTCTTCAGAACTTAACTCCACTTTAACAATAATTGGGGCACATACGTACAGCGTCATATCGCTGTGCCTATGCAACAATCAAAAAATATCAAAAATTTACAAAATGACGTCATCATGCTCTTCATCTGTATTAACTAAAAGAAAAATAGCAGAATCAATACATAACACAGGTATACTTCCCTGCAAGAAAATCACATTAACATTCAATTTTAATACAATACAACTTCAAATTCCAACGCAGCTTAAAACTTCGCAACTTGCGGAAACCATTCCCAACTAAAGTACAAACGCAACACATAAAACACGAACGATAAGGAGAAAGTTAATTCATTAAATGTTAGTATAAGAGATAGAAACGCGTGTCAAGGACTTCTTGACCGCAAAACACGTGCGCGCCTGAACCGCGGCGCGTGTACAAAATAACCCAAATTACTATCTGTATTTTCTGAAAATTTAAACATACATTAACATACATTTTATAACACATGAACAATATAACAATATAGTAACATTTTTAACAAATAACACAACAATTTAACAATAGATCCAGAATTTTTAAAAGCAGTTAAGACCAAAATCTCAAACATACATAAAACTAACAATTTTGCAAATAAATTTTGAACACAATTAAGCACTAACCGTGAGTCCGTCAAAAAATTCCAAAAATGGCCAAAAATACAAAACAGTCTTTCTGCTTTCTATTCCTTCATATTGCTACCACATATATGCACTCTAATAGAAATTTAATAAAGAACATTATCACCCAATCATAGAGATGATTCGCTGCTGGCTGGCTTCATACTACAGGATGGTTTTCTCCTCTTGTCCCAGAAACCCTGTACGAAGGATCTTTCGTCATCGGAACTGTATGGTGACGCCACAGTTGACTGTCGTGCCTGCAGCCTGGTTCTGAATGGATGCCGTGGGATACTTGTAGGTTCCGCTCGACGACTCTGCTCTGGCCGGTTCGCTGGGGTCACTCCATGGCGAGATTCACACTGTTGATGCCGGTAATCTGAGAGTTGTCTCCTCTTTCTAGACGCACCCGAAGTTACTGAAGATCCTAGGCCACGTTTCTGACCGGATCTATGTTGTTTCTTATTAGGCAAAAATTCGGAATTTGAAGTTCGTTTAACAGTTTGCCGAGTGTCCATCTGAAATCTTTTCCGGGGATTAAGTACCGAAGATGGTGAACTATTAGATAATGCATGTTTGTGAGGTTGCTGTCTCATTGGTGGAGGAACGGGATAGTTTATAATCTTTTTCCTTTTATGGCACACAGAATCTGATGTATTTGACACAGCTCTCTTATTTTTATTATCATACTGTGCTCTCGGATTGATAGGCTTTGTACTTTCAACAACAGTTTTTGGAGCCGTTTGACCAAATTTTCTTCTTGAATATTGATGAAAAGAATTAGATGAAGAAGTGCTGGACTCGGGACACTCATTGGACCGGGAATTTCGCGAAACACCACTCGACACATGAGAACCTTCACTACCATTTTCTCTAAACTTATAAACTCTAACCTGATCCAAATTAACCGTCATTCTTTCACCATTGACATTAACAATCAAATTATTATTTCGAACTTCCAAAACCTCGAACGGACCTACAAACTTCGGACCAAACTTAGCTACTCTCGTTTGACGACTTGAACTTAACCAATGCTTTTCTACTAATACAAAATCTCCAACTTTCACTTCTAACTCCCTCCTACGCATATTATAATACTGAGCCTGCTTTTCTTGCGCTTTTCCCCATCTGAACTTGAGCTTCCTTAACCAACCTCTCAATATCCTGACACATGTACTGACTTTCCGCATCTGACACTATAACTAGTCTTTGGAATGGAGTAATGACTTTTCTACCCAAAAACAATTCAGCTGGCGTTTTCCCCGTCGACTCGTGAACTGCTGTACGAAGTGCATACGCAAAATGCTGAAGAAACTGGTCCCAATTTGCGTGATGAGAACCAACATACGAAGAAATCATTTGAATTAATGTACGATTTACACGTTTGGCCATATTAGACTGAGTAAGTTCCTTACCGTCCCCAGTCTCCAACTTTTCACACAAAGACTTAAAAATATTAGATATAAAATCATAACGAAATGGTTTACTAGCAACTAGTGCGTCAAAACCAATATGAATTTCATTCCTTAAACTCGGTTTATCTGAAAAAACCTCTCGAAATTCATTTAAAAACTTATTAAATTCCTCCTTCTCGATTTCACTTAACCCCGACTCCTCCAAATTAACTGACACTGAAACAGGCTCTTTCTTACTCACATTCTCATCATTATTCACGATTAACGACTTTTTAAAGAAATCCAAACTAATTCCTCTATCCTTCATATAATCCACACCAACTATACAATGCACTGTTAATCCATCTAACACACAAAACTCCCAACATGTCTTAACCGAACGAATTTCAACTTCCAATTCTACTGAACCTTTATTATCGCAAGCTACTCCCTGTGCCGACTGAACCACCAGACTTAACCTCTTCAACTTCTTATATGAAAAATATTTCCGATAACAATCAAAAGAAATGAACGACTCATCTGCCTCTGTATCGAAGACACTTTTAACGACAATACCATCTAACACAATTAACACTTCAGGTAACTCAACCGGATTAATAGTAATTTTATTCAAACTCACAGAAGGTTTTTCCGATTTAACCTGTGACTGCATACCTTCCGAAATACAGTCACCTACCAGTTTAACTGATCCGACCTCCTCACACCTCTCCTTTGCACTGATCTACCTTCAAAATTCTCATCCGAAGTTAATCTCCTTACTTGCGAAGAAACATTCCTGTCCCGTACTCCCCCACTACGATTATAACCACTATTCTGTCTATTTCCATACATATTTCTCTCACCACTTCTAAAAGTATTAGCACCACCACCATTCCTGTTACCATTACTCGTATTCGACATATTACGACCAAATCCATCATTTCTATTACGCAAATTACTCTCCGGAAATCGCTGCCCCCCTCTCACAAAATTACGTTCCCCCTCATTTCTCAAATAACTATATGTGACCGGTCTCTGACGAGGGTTACGCAAATCCCGTTGATCCGAGCTATGCCGAGTCTCATACTTCGATAATATCTGATGCATTTCTGCAAAATTCTTCGGTGCTCTAACTTCAATAAAGTCCTGTATACTTGGATTAAAAAGAGGAAAAACAATGTCCAACAATTCCTCAAATGTGATATCTAAATCTAATTTATTTTTTAGTTCAAGCTTACGTAGATAGAATTTTGACGCCGACTCATAAATATTCTGCTTATTACAATAGAACTCTTTTCTCAAAATACTTTTATCTTTAACTGGAGGAAATGCCTTCTTTAACTCAATCACAGTTTGTTCAAATCTTTTCGCTTCATCATTAATCAAAAACTTTCCTATATTTTCCAACCACAAAAGTGCTTCGCCCTGCAACGAGCATTTAAGCACTACGTATCTACTTTTTTCAGGTATATTATTGAACAAAATATAATCATCTAATTTAACTAAAAATTCACTAATATCACCTTCACCGGTAAAATACACACGTGGCACAATCTCACAATGTCCGATGTTTCGTTGGGCGCCACTTGTAACGGCAAACCCACGGTGGGCGCCATTTGTAACGTTTGGTTGGTCGTGGTGGAGGTTAAATGTAGACATACTCAGTAATTTAGGATAAAATAACAAAGTTTATTAAAGTGATAATGGCTGAAGGGAAGTGGAGCAAGTCTTAAATTTACACAACTGAAAACACTATGAACAGCTAAATCATACTCACACCCTTCGGCCTAGCTCAGTCGGGGCACCTACCTTCCGCTATCTCTTGACTGATCTGCTAAATAAAGCTTAATTAAACAGCCCGAGGCTGTGGGTAATCCTTTATTCACAAACAATCCAAATGAAACTAAGAGGTTTCTTACCCCGGCCAACTCTCAAGTCAACTGTCGGAACTTCTTTCCACTCACTGGAGGCTTCGTTGCTACTTTTCAATCGGCTAGCACTTCGCTGAACACTAATTCACTTCGCTTGTCTAATACTAGAGATCCTCACTCGGTGGCTAATGCCACAGATGCTCACTCACTGGCTACTGCCAGAGACACACCTCATTCACTCAAACCCAAGCTTTTATATGCTGCAAACTGAGATACTTCACATTAACATATTACTAATAACCGCAAGCTAACTGTTAAATCCGAAAGAGCACACACACTCTAGAAAGTTAAAGTAAAAGAGAGGATAAATGTCGTTTTTACGCTTACACATGTTAACTTATTGACGTCACGATCTCAGAAACACTAGAGTGCCTTTATGGAAAGGTCACTCCCTCACAGAATATGTCTCTATTTTTATTAAAAAGTAACTGTTGTGCAATTTAAAAATGTTAGACCTTCAAATTAAACAAAACAGGATGTTTTGATCCGGGCCAAACCTCACAGAATAGATATGGGTCTCCCTTAATAGGAATTTTCGAAAAAAAAAAAATACATTAAAATAAAAAGTTAAAATTAAAAAAAAACACTATACTGTCTTTTAATATATTAATTTAAGAACACAAACAATATAATTTAGTTTTATGTGTGTTAATGACACATGGCATTTGAGAGCAGATTTTGCAACAATAAAGAAAGAAAAAAATCTGCCTGAAAGTGAGATCACACGTGATTCCTTCTTGATTCTGCTTGCAAATGGCTAACAGAAAAAAACAATATATTATTCTGCTTGCTATCATGCTGTCATCTGGCGTTCATCAGCTAAATAAATTTTTAAATACAAAAAAGAATAGGGGGATCAAACCTCCCATGTTTCCCTTTTAGATGGAATAGAATCCCCTATCCTATATTTCCTACTTTTCTGCCTTCTATTTTATATATAAATATATGATAGAGAAATATAAGTATGCAAAGTTCATATGCATATTTCTTCTTATGCGGCAGAAAATTTTCAATGTACACAAAAAGACAATATATGATTATAAAATCTTTTACAAAAAGTATTAATATTGTCCCACTGCCTCACAAAAACGATTTCTTGATAAAGAGAATTTCTGTATGTTATTTAAATTTTATTTATGTTTTAATGTAATTTTTTTCCAGATTCAAAACCGTAGTTATCATATAGTTATTTTATTTATTTTTTATGGAAAATATCACGCAATGCCATTAAAAAAAGAAAGGAAAATAACTTGTTAGATTTTCCCTTAAAACCAGTACATAAAATACTATTTTAGATATTTTCTTTACTCCCCTTAAAATCTTTCACTCCCTGGCATTACGCCAAATAACAATGAAAATATTTTACGGTTCATGGCTTCTATTCCTTTACAACTTAAGTTTATCATCGATTTTATTTCTAAATCTTTTTTCATAAATATTATGGCTCACCATAATCAGAAAACAGCAATAAATCCTCCTTTAAAATATAAATTTTGCTTTTTTGTGATTTATCGAACCTTAATTTTTCAAATTTTTCTATCACTGATGGGATTCAAATGGTTTAACAACCGGTTTTATACAACAGGGAACACAACCCATTTTAGTTCCGAAGAGAGAATATTTTTAGTTTGAAGGGGACTTAGGAAAAATACTTATATTCGAAAAAGAGTGTAAAATTATTAAAATGCTGAACTGTTTCCATTTTCTCTTGCACTCTGTCGACTTCTCTTTATCACTACTTTGAGTATCTGTTTTATCTCCTACCACTCTGAACCAAGCCTATTATCACAAACCTTCTCATATATGGCATCTGTTTACAGACTTTGTTAACCATGGGAGTGAAAAATCATATTTTATGCTTCTGCTAATGGACTATTATTACTTTCTTCTATCTTTACAAGAAGAAAGTATTGGATTCATGGAAATTTTCGACTTCCGGTTTTCGACGGATTTATACGTTTTAGAAGGTCCTGAACACGTTTTGACTATTTTTAGAAAATGTCTGTCTGTGAGTCTGTGTGTCTGTCTGTGAGTCTGTCTGTCTGTATGTGACAAAAAATTTGTGGGCGCTCTCTCTCAAGAACTAATGCTCTAAATTTAATAAAATTTTATATTCAGTTAGACCTTGATATGAATTAGTGCCTATTGGTTTTTGGTGAAAATTGGCCAGCAGGTGGCGCTGCTGTACTACGTTTTTCATGATTTTCAAGATTGCTATATCTCAAGAACTAATGGATAGAATTTCACCAAACTTCAGATTCTGTGACTCCTTGATATACATAGACGCTGATTAAGTTTTGGTGTAAATTGGCCAGCAGGTGGCGCTGCTATGCCACGTTTTTCTTGATTTTCATGAGAGCTATATCTCAAGAACTAATGCACAGAATTTCACCAAACTTGAGATTCCGCGATACCTTGAGATACATAGCCGCTGATAAGGTTTTGTTGAGAACTGCCCTATAGGTGGCGCTGCTATGCTACATTTTGCACGATTTTTGCGATTGCTATATCTCAAGAAAAAATGCAGAGAACTTCATCAAATTTTAGATTCTGTTACACTAGAATATATAACATAATTAGACGCTGATTACATTTTGGTATTAACCTTTCAACAGGTGGTGCAGCTATGCTGCATTTTGCACGATTTTTCCGATAGCTATATCTCAACAACCAACGCACAGAATTTCATCAAACTTCAGATTTTGTTACAAAATGACGTATAACATAATTACACGATGATTACGTTTTGTTATAAATCCTTCAATTGATCGGGCTGCTGTGCTATATTTTACATGTTTTTTTTAAACTAGCTATATCTCAAGAACTAATGCACAGAATTTCATCAAACTTCAGATTCTTTTACACCATAACATAATTAGACTTTTTTTACATTTTGGCATAAATTGTCCAAGATATGCTGTTGCTGTGCTACGTTTTGCAAATTTTTTGTTATATCTCAAGAACTAATGGACGAAATTCCATCAAATTTCAGATTCTGTTAGGTCTTGACATCAATAGATGCTTATTAGGTTTTAGTATAAATAATCCAACATGAGGCACTACTAAGCTCATTTTCTTAGAATATTAATTAAATTTTGCGTTTTAGGCTTTTCGGATACCAGAATCTCATTAAGCTAGGTCAGATGTTCGAGGAAATTTGATAGTGGGTAACTTTGAAGTCACCACTTTTTTTTTTTATATATATATATATATATATATATATATATATATATATTAAAATGTATTTATGAGATAGAAGAAAGTTTCGGGATTGACACATCCAACTAGTTTTTTAATTGATATTGTCATCTATCTTGTTCTAGGATTCTGAACCCACTCAATTATGCTTATAAATTTTTATATAGTATGCTCTAGTACATTTATATAGAAGAGTTAGTTATAATGCAATACTGCAAAAATAAGTTAACAATTAAAAGTAAATACTATTTGCAAAAATAAATAAATATTTTTAATCATTAATCACATTTAAAGAACGACTTTTCAAAAATAGCCAAAATTGTTTGCAATCTGTGTTTTGAGTACTTCACACCTGAGATGTTTGTTAAATTAAACAGTTTTTCTACACTATAGAAAATTACTTTAGATAAATATTGCATTTTCTGTATTGATTTTTAGATAAGATATTTTAAATACCTCCCAGAAAAATTTGAAGTTCTTATCCGAAAATGCTTTTGTAGAACTAAGTCTTGAGGCGAGAATAAACAAGTGTTAAAAAGCACTAGCGAGCTACGCCCGCTAGCTGGGCCACTTTTTCCAAACGAACCTCGGTATTAAGCAGTATATAATAAGCAAAAAAAATCATTTAATAAGAAAGTCTTGGTGTTCGAATCCTCAAGCACAAAAAAAAGTAAATTAAAGAGCCATGGTCCCGTTAAAAATATGTGATTTCGCATGGTGGGCCACGTGCACTTGAAAAAAAAAAGATTGTGGATCGGAGCTATGGTCGCTTCGCGCCCATAGTCCCGTTAAAAATATTTGGTTTTGCACGGTGGGCACTAAGCGCCCATAAGACATTTTTTCGTATTTTTTAGTTCATCAGAAGCAGATTTTTACGCAGATTCTGAATATGTAATCAGTTTTTTTCTACTTTAAAAACTGTCTGCATGATGGTTTAAGAAAAAACGCGCAAAAAAGGGAGAAAAAGAGGTTTTCGACTGCTTCTTCTTTTAGCCAAAGGGGAAAAGTTGAGGTTCTTCACCGCAAGGTGGCGCAGTGTTCTGCCTCAGAGCTCCGTTTGAGCGCCGTTTGGGATTTGAGACATTTTTTGTTCTGATTCCCAAGGGGTTTTTAATTCATAACTTTTTTTAATTTTGGTCCCACGGTCTCGAAAATGCCCGAAATGACTTCCCCGGAATTTTTCCAATCGAAAGACACATCTCGCAACTTCCAACTCACCCGCGTTGCGAAGTTTAATCGGCTTCAAGCAGACAGAGGCGCACGGATTTTATTAGTATAGACTACATCTTATTTTTATAACTTTACTCAGTCGATTTATGGACTTAGAAAATATTTAAAGTACTATTTTTAACTAAATTTTAAAAATAATTTTCATTTGTCTTCATTAGTTAAACAAAATTTTTCGCTTCTTTTAGCTTCAATTCAAATTATAAATTAGGCTAGATATTTTAAATTTTTTCTATATTTAAGAATTACAACATTTTCTATATATTATGTACACAAAAACTATAAATGAAAGAATACGAAAAATACACATTAATTCTACATCTGAATATTAATTTTTTTTTAATTTTTTGAACAATATTTAATTTTTTCGATATCGAAGCAAATAATAAAATTATAATTCACACTAGATGTATGATATTATTTAAACAATTTATTTGAATTCAAAGTTTATTCTTTTAAGTTAAAGTACTGTAATCAGGTTACATGTAATGAATTATAAAAATATTTTAAAGAAATAAATAAAACTATGTACATTAAGATGCGGTTTTTTTAGGCATTTGCAAATGCATTTCACTCCCTATTCGACTATATACAAACTTAGATTGTGTATATTTAGAGAATTAAAAAAAATGCAGTAAAAACGAAGTTTTTGGTCAGGTGTGGCCAACGTTAATATGACGTTAGCAATAGTCACGGACATATTTTTTCTTTATGATATTCATATTTAAAATGCTATTCTGTCATATATCTTTCCAGTTTGAAAAAAAAAAAATACGCGGTCACCGCCGCAGACTTTGAATTTTTTTATGACCTGGAGTATTTTTTCACCAATATTAAGAAAACTACGGCACACAAAAATATGAAATTTGGTGACATTAGAAAATATGTGCGATAAATATGTTAATACAGACAGTTTTTAAATCGAACTAATCGGGGTTTTCATCCCGTAAATATACTTGGAAATTTGTAAACATTATTGACGTTTATCCTAGCATGCACCCTATTTCAAAAGAAGTCTCTGCATGATTAGTTTATGTACAGAGCTAATTAAGAGTTTATCGTTACATCCTCGAGAAAAAATCATTTCAAATGAATCTTAAAGATGTTTTACCTTGTCAAACATATAAAAATTTGTATGCATTCACGAAGTGCACTAAAATACACATTCTATAATATATGTAGTGACAAAAAATATCTTACTCATTTACACAGGGCCACACAAAAGACTTCCATTACAGAATGGTAAAGGGGAAGGAACTGTGATATATCTAAACCAAAAGCGACAACAATTTTTCAAATGGGTACTAAGCAACTACGTCAAGTGGCTCAGAGTATTTAAATTGGAAATGAAGGGGACTATGGCTACATTTTGTGTGATATCTCAGTTAATAACTATCACACAGTTAAGAGATCAGTAACAATTTATTCAAAATACTGTAACCTTTCTAATGATATAAAACCCCAAAAATAGATTTTTTGATCATTTTAAAAGTGTACTGGTCCCATAAGAACGCAATTTTGTTTTAAAATATTGGTTAAAGTTTTAAAAATATTGACTAAAAGATGCTTTTAACGTCTCTGCAACCAATAGAATTTTATATGTTTCTAAAAAAATATTCTCATTTTTTGAAAATTATGTCCCAAATTAGTTGCTACGTTTCAAGTAGGTGGCGTCATCGATAATTTCTGATGCAAATTAGTATCTCATTAAAAAATGTTAAAACAGAATCATGAAATCATAAATATCAATAATCAGTACAAAAGTATTCAAATGTCACAACTAAATTGGGACAGAGGGAGTAATAAATCTTTTTTTATGCTATCTCTATAAGCTGTATGTTTTAAACAGCCTAACACGAATTCCAGAGACGGAAGCATAGAGGATGTTCTTCAATCATTTTGTATTTAAATTTAAAACTATATTTTATATTTTTTCTGGTATCTTCTCCCTTGCAAGATAAATTTAATTTCCCAGAACTGTTGTGTTGTTTAAATATTTTTATACTCGCAAACAGAGTTGATTTGAGGGGCGTACTGTTAGAGGGACATTTCCTTCCAAACAATGAGATGTGCCCGCTGCGGAAGAATTAAGATTTTGCATTTTCAATGTTAAAAAGAATGCTTTCCTCCCTCGGAGTCACAGAAATCTCTCCTGGAGTAATGTGTCTAAATATAACACTGCTCCAAATAAGTATTGTAGAATATCATTTCTTTATTGATAATATTTTTAATTGCAACAAACAACAAAATGAAAGATATGAGATTTTTCCTATTTTATTTATTTGTTTATTTATTTATTTTATTTGTGAAACATTTTAATTAAAACGCTCGTCTGTATCGAAAGGATTTTTAATTATGTAGTACAAAACTACAGTATACTTCCCAACAAAAAAATATTAAGGTCATTTTAAAACCTAAAGAGTGTTTGGTTACGATTCATAATTGTTATCGCAACATAGATTAAAAAAATTACGATATAAGATAAGATTTCGTGTTTCTGTTTCCTGTTCTATATCTTTTCAGTTATTTCGTTCTGTTTTTTTCTTTTTATATTTTCTTTTCTTTTGAAATCTGCAGCGATTGACATTAATTACAAAATCACCATTTCATTGAAGAGCTCAGGTGGTAAAAGAATTTGAATAATAAAAAAAAGAGTTTACTATATGATAAATTTTTTTTTTGGTGCCTTAGATTTTACAACTGATTTTGGATATTTTTGGGACGCTGATTCCAAATATGCAATCAGTTTTTCTCTATCAGCTCTACTTTTTTAGATATGCAAAGCAAACTAAAGATTTTTTTGAACTAAAGTGACCTTGAACACTTAAACTGACCTTATGATACATAGCCCTGTAACGACGCTCAAGGGATTAGAAGGACGTTAAAATACCACAAGATCTTGAAAAAAACAATTGTGCAAGCAAAACTGAGCATCTGCGCATGCTTATGATTTCGCGCCGCTCATCATAAAGCCAAATGTAAAAACCTCCAAGAGATAAGGTTAGTTTCAGAGTTCGCTCCATGGGAACAAATCTGGCTTTCTTTGACTTTCTAAAGTTTTTGAACTTCCATGACATTTGTGTTTAAGGTAGAATTCGTATCAATTTAACGTAAAACTTGTAGTGTTGTAGCTTTTTGTGTTTGCGTTGTAGAATGGAATTTAAATGAGTTCAAGTAGAAAAAGTTGTATAAATCATCCAGATACGTTTTGCTACATATGCGGGGAATAAAAGTTGAAAGAACACAGAAAATATATTACTGACTTTGTAAAGAGAGATTATCTTGGATACTTTGGGGTTAGATTTGGTGATCAGGATAAAATCTGCGCACCGCAACAGGTCTGTAAAACTTGTACAGAACATTTATGAAAGTGAGCTGAAGGAAAAGAATAAGTCTCAAATTCGGCTTACCAATGGTTTGGAGAGAACTCTAAAACCATTTCTATGACTATTATTTCTACCTAGCACTGGAATACTATTTGAATTAATCGAAACAATTGTAATAAGAAAACTTATCCTCGTTTAGTGTCTTCAAGACCCCACTTCCTCACTGAGAGAAACTACCGATCCCAACGTTTCATCAGCTATCAGAGCTTAGTGAGGATAGATATTGTCCTTCTGATCATCTTTTAGATAGCTGTGAAGGTAACAGTGATTATGAGGAGGCGTCATCAGTGCCTAAATTTTTCAACTAGGTTTATTTAAATGATTTCAAAAGAGATTTCACTGTTTTAAAAGAACCTTGTGAATTACTGGTTGGTTTCGAGATTAAAAGACAAAAATTTTATAGAACAAAGAGCTAAACTTACAGTTTATCACACAAGACAAAATTGTCTACTACCCTTCTTCTCTTAAAAAAACAATCTTGTATTTTGTCGTGAAACTGTTAGAAAAATTGGTTCTTCTTAAATATTTTCCATATGATTGTCCTTGGACAGCAAAGAAGTTACACAAAATACTATTGTTTTTATATTTTTGGGATAGCAGGGATAAAATACACCACTAGATTAGAAAAGAGAGGCCTAAGAAAGAAAACATGGATGTTGGAGAAAGGAATGTCATTAATAACACTTTAGTTGGGCGAAAGAAAATCATACTTTCTGCATTGCATATCAAGCTCTGTCTTATGAAGCAGTTTGTGTAAATTCTCCATAAGAACGGGTCATGATTAGCATATATAAGGTAAAAACACCCGAATTGAGTTATGAAGGTATTAAAGCAGGAATATTTAACGGACAACAAATAAGATAACTGATTAAGGATCCTGCTTTCGTAAATTCAACGAACAAGGCTGAATAAAAAGCCTGGACTTCTTTTGTGGCAGTTCACAAAAACATTCCGTGCAATGCAAAGGAGAAATCTATGTAGAACTGGTAAATGAAAAGCATAATAGTTTTAAATCTCTTGGGTGTACTAGAACCATTAAAGTACACTATTTACATTGCCGCTTAGAGCATTTTCTTGAAAATAACGAAGGCACAAGTGACAAACAGCCCGAAAGATTTCACCACAATATTAAGACTATGGAGGACCGCTACCAAAAAAGATAAGATACGCAGAGGGTTTCAGATTACAGTTTGAGTTTAAAAAGACACTGTTCTAAAATATATTCCAGAATGTCACGGAAAAGAAGCTTCCGAAGCATTCAATGAGTATCAGTTTCATCAGTGACGTTTTTCTCTATTTTTGTGAGTAAAAATATTTGTATAATATAATTAAAAAATTATTATTTGAATATGTGTATATCATAATAATAAAAACTAACATTTGTGTATTATAAAAAATAAAAATCCTGTATTTATTTTATTTTTACATACATTTTTTAATACATGGATTTACCTTAAAATAATGAAACATATATTTCACAAAAAGTTGTTTATCTTAAGAAACTGAGCTGATAGAGAAAAACTAATGCCATATTTGAATTCAGGATATCAAATTCATATAAAATCAGCTAAAAATACCCCGGCACCAAAACAGCTGTTGACCAGTGTAATCAATGGTTCCCAACTAGTAAATTACTGTTTCAAAAAACTTAATATTCACAGATATTTTAAATGAGAAAGGAGGCAATTGAAAATAAACGAAAAGAGATATTTTGCACTTTACAACTCACTTTCTCAAAATGGCGATTGTATCACTTATAAAAGGATAAGTGCCTTATATCATCTCAGCTCTTCAAATATCTAGAACATAAAATTTGAAACTCTGTAACATATCATAAAATGCTTTACTTATATTATATGTTCGAATAGAAAAAAACTTCTTAAAGCAGAATGCTGCGCTAATCAACGCATTATATGCGTCTACTGTCGAGGAATAGTTCATAATCAATAAAATAAGGTAATAAACAATTCCTTAAAAGTTTTTGTATTTTTTCTGAAACATTAATGATTCATAATATTAGTTTCTTCAATTACAATGAGTTCGCATTTTTTTTTCTTTAAATGTGTCTTATCTAAAGAATTTTCTGCCCCTTTTTTTTTTTTTTTTTTTTTTGTCAAGCCCTTTTATTAAAGTGAAAAATAGTAACAATAAAAGATCACCTCTGTGTCTGTCCATCACAACCATTTTACTCGAAAGTATAGGGACTTTGAAATTTCAAATTGGGCGATTATGTTTACAGATTATAAATCTAAATGAAGAGAGGGTAATTAAATTACTTAAAAAAAGAAGAATTTTTTCTTTCAATATTGTGTTTGGTACCGTTTGAAAGTTTTCGTAATGCTGAACTTAAAAATACATTTCTTTTAATCTTAAGTACAATATTTTCAGAGACATTGTCGAAAATGTAATACAAAAATGTGCCCTCCTCCCTACTTCTCCCGTCTATTTCCGAAGATACTGAAACTAAAATTATGAAAATATTGGAGGTAGGAAACATTATTTCGAACTTTGAAAGAAAACTATAGCGATAAGCCTAGGTCATATAGTTTTTGAGATAATCGCATTTTCTCATTACACATGAATTTCGATTTACAGATATTTATAAGCTTTAGCAGAGTTGAATTCAGGCACTTTTCTCCGGGAAGGACTTCTGTGCCTCCGGGAGAGACATTATACAGTTCCGGGGGTGAAATTGATTTTTTTGTATCACTGTAAAGAAAAAATCCCAAAATTTTTGGAGGGATTTTTTTTACTATTTAAAAAATATTTACCTTTTAAAATTCATGTGAAAATACTTTTGTTGAAAGTAAATATTTTTATTTGCAGCTCATTAAAGTTGACAACAATAGTTTAATCCTTCCCTATATGGTATGCCACATCTTACACATACCTAAAATCATTATAATTCTCATCATGCGTCATGAACTCGAACAATAGGATCGCTGTAACCCTTAAAGAAAAGTTAAAAGAATGGAATAACCGTAATTTTTTCCATGTCAGATGGCTACATTTGACACAAAAGTTGAATTTATTCATTGGAAACAAAAGCAATTCTGATCAAGCTATTAAGACAAATTTTACTTTTTTTATGAATACTTAAAAATATTAATATGAAGAAAAATGCTGAGTATTAAGCAGATAAAAATAATTAAATTAAATTAAAGCCCATTTGAATGCACTCGAACAATAGGATCGCTGTAACCCTTAAAGAAAAGTTAAAAGAATGGAATAACCGTAATTTTTTCCATGTCAGATGGCTACATTTGACACAAAAGTTGAATTTATTCATTGGAAACAAAAGCAATTCTGATCAAGCTATTAAGACAAATTTTACTTTTTTTATGAATACTTAAAAATATTAATATGAAGAAAAATGCTGAGTATTAAGCAGATAAAAATAATTAAATTAAATTAAAGCCCATTTGAATGCAAAATACAACAATACAGTATTTAAAAGCCCTAATTGTATGTATCGAGTACACGCCATAAAATATCTAAATATAGCTGAAAATTTGATTTTTTTCCCTTACTATTTTTCCCATTATTAGAACGATTAAAAAAACGATTCGAAACGATTCGAAAAATGACTTCGATTATTGAGAGATTTGCGCCATATTTAGTATATCATCCGATAATATTGTGTTCGATTCCTTCCAATGTGACCATAGATATTATTATTTAAGGACGGATTCAGTTACAGTCAAAAATCGTTAAAGCTAACACTCAAGGGAACAACTTTTTTTTCTTGTTGTTAAATGGAGTTCTTGTAATCCTAATTTGAAAACATTGCATACAATTGGACGAGATAATCAGAATATAAAATTCGCGTTAAGCGTGTTCGTATTAACGAGGTTTGACTGTATATACAAGTTTTGTTAGATAGAATTCACTGTATAAATCCATCTATTGCACGTACTGCATTTTATAACGATTTATAAAAAAATCAACATGTAAAAAATATTGTTACCGGAAAAATATATAAGACTTTTTCAATTAAGTATATACAGGCAAATTGTCTTTGCCTGTTATATCCAATTGAAAATAAATTCTTGCAACAGATCTGTGGTAAAAAGCGGTCTGTCAATAATTCTGAATTTATTTCCAATGTCCGACAGTGACTACTGGAAAGTATAGCTCTCTCTTTCCTGATGTTGGTTGGATTATGAACCTAGCATATAGAAAAATAAAGAAAAGCAAGTTTTAATAAATCGATATTGTAAAATATTTTACCTCTATTTGTCATTTATCTTAAGTTTTTCATATGTCGGATTAAAACCAACATTGGTCTAGCATTGCCAGTGTGCTACATTTTTTTAAATTAAGCTTTCTTCATTCGCGCTATTTAATTCATATGGTAAAATTTCCCCGGTTTTTGTTTAATTAAAGAGTCTTTAAAAAAGTGAATTTTACAATAAAAAAAGTGGTGCGTCTCAAGACATCCGATTTTTAAAAAATTGTCATCTGGCAATACTGCTTCAGCTTCAAGTTTCAATTAAGTCGGTGTCTACTTTATATTTTAATTTCTTGAAACTATCAGATTTAGACAATAATTTTATGAGAAGCAAAAATATTATTCAATTTCTGTTGGCATTCAGAATAAATTTGTATTTTTGAAAATAAAATGTAACGTACAGAACGATGTTTAAACACAAACATCGTTCACATACAAATTTTGTGTGATCAGTGTCATTTTCCTTCAAAGAAGTAAAATTTGATTTTGTCACTACTAAAAAGTAATCAGTATTTATTTTATTTTAAGATATATAAAACGTGTTGCATAATTTGTTATATAGGTATTAATTAAAAAATATTTTTATTTTACATTGCCAGGCGTGATAAAAAATTACTGTTCATAGAACCGAAAATTCCGAAATCGGTAAATCGTACACGTGTCCTGTTGCAAGAAAGAAATTCAAGAAAGACTGTATACAAATTTATTACTCTGCAAAAATTATTTCATGTAATGATAACGATACATATGGATCAATAATGTACCAAAATATAAATACACAAACATAAGTACATACATTCAATGACGTACAAGAAATTAGTTTTCTATATATTAACTAGAAATATGATATTTATAAAAAGGATATTTTGAATATTTCAAATTAAAATTAAATAAAATTGTTTATTCACCGAAAAATTAACAATATTAATTGCAATAGTATTAATAAATGTAATAATAATATTGTTCTTATATAAATATTAATATTAAATCGAATAATGAAGTTAATTGTTTAACCAGACAGATTTATGGATTACCAAACAGATGAATGACATTAGCATGAAATATAAAATTTAATAAAAAGCAAATTATACTGAACCATTACAGGAAATATGTGATAGTCAATTACATTTGCAAAAAGAGGTTTTAATAGATAATATACTTTTTTTCTTTGACATCAATATATTTCGACAAAAGTATAAAACTGTTTAAACACACTTACAATGAATAATTAATGATGCTCAATACACAACTCTATTTAGAAAGGTAAATTGCTTTAGAAAATACATTTTATGTCCTTCTCTCCTTCCCTCTTAGTTTTATTTTCGAGTCAGAAGTACTTCCTTTTGGAAAACAAATTTAAAATACCTTTTACACTTTATTAAAACATTTTACACTTAATGAGATGCAAATGTTTGAAGTGTTGTCAGTTCCTTTCGTATTCATCTTTAATTAAAAACGAATATGGTTTCCGTTCAGAGTTTCTGTTTCTATTTAGTTCTATATAAATATATCAATTGTTTGTAAAATCATAAAATTTTGGAAAATCCTATTTAGTAACTTACTACTTTATAAAATAATTTAAGAGTTTAATGAATTTAAAGATTTACATTATGATTACAATTATAAAGAATGTTTTGAATATTGCAAAGCTACAAATGGTATTTTTAAATAAACAAAATGCATTCATTTCAGCTTCGAAAATCTCCGAATAATAAATTTACAATTCCATTGCACAATCCAAATTTTTTGAACTAGATGTATAACATTTGATGAAATTTTACACATTTTTTTCAAATAACGTAAAACATTTTGTTTTATTTATTTATTTATTTATTTTTTACATGACACATGTTTTATTTCCCCTTTTGCATCAATCAGTTCCCTATCAATTATCAACTATTATAGCCTATAAAACACATTTAATGTTCTCAATTAAGAAAAATCAAGTAGAAAGCCTAGCTGAAGCATATAAAATGTAAGTTAACATTTCTTAATCTGGTCTGCAACCATGGTTCATAGAAAATAGAATGGCGTTAGTCGAATCATACTTATACATTCAATGCGATTAATGTTAAAAAGTTTTTAAGAATAATTTATAGCTCCATATAACGTTTGCTATTTAGTCAAATAGCAATAGGCAGGATGATGAATGATCACCCAATAGGTTTAAAAGTATCAAAACATAGGTATTTTTGGCTACTATTAGTACGCTATTGGTATTGAGTATATTTTGGTGTACTTTAAATAATATCTTCAATCTGTACTTCAAAATGACCATAAAAATTATTTTTCGGTATCAAAAACTGTAAACATATAAGATTTAAAAAAAAAAAAAGATATAAATTAGATATATATAAAGAATTCAGTTTGCATTTACATCTTTCTTATATGAGATTTTTTTTCAACATTTCGATCTGATGTATACAATTCGTGATTTCCTGGTAAATAATTACCTCGATAAATACAGGGTACAATATGTTATTTATCGCCAACCTTTAATTTCTCAGCCGTTGGACATGGACATATAGTTCTAATTGTAAAAAAATGTTTTAAATGAGGTTAAAATTTTTATTGCGGTATCATTTAAAGTAAAAAAAATCAATTTTATTAAAACTTGCACAATCTAACTTTTTATACGTTTCCCCGGTCCCTTTTAGTTATATTTATTAAGAGTTTATAAATATCATAAGAGTTAATACATAAAAAGTTTAACTTCTGTACGACAAAAATTGACAGAGTTATTAACTTTCAAAGTTTGAGATTTTTGCACATGATTTTTTCTTTCATTCGGGAATCATTTAAAACATTAATTAAAGTAATTCGACATCGAAATCAGGTGCAATGTCCCTTTTTTACGGCGAAACCATCTTTAGTCGGTATCTCCATATCAGGGTAACACTAAACAGAGTTAATTCATCTAAAAATTTCAGATAACTTTAAGGGTATTAAAAAACACTCAAAAGTCAAAGTAGGTATTGTTTATTATCGTAAAATCCGAGCAAATCCATAAACCATTAAGTTTGAGCATACATCAGGTTAGTATTGATTTTAGGGGTATCCTGCATCAAATCAGGCAGTAAAATATCAGTAAGTAACACACCATTTCAGATTGAAGAAAATTTCGTATATTTATTCTTAATATTAAGATATGATAACTAGTATTTTTGTACCTCCTGGATAAAAGTTTTTTGTCAAAAACTATCAAAATTTTGAAAACTTGCGTGTGTTGCATTCTTGATATATGTACTGTTGCATTAAATCTTGATATTTTACTGCGTAACTCGAACCGGAATCCCCCTAAAATCAAAAGAGATCTGATTCACTCAAAACCGTTTATGTTTTACCTCGACCTTTACAATAACAAACAATACCTATTTTAACTTTTAAGTATTATTTGACCTTCTTAAAGTTAGCAGAATTTTTTTAGATAAAATAAAAAAAAGGACATTGCATTCTAATATAGAAAATCATGTTCAAAAATCTCAAACTTTCTACTTTAATAACTCTGTCAGTTTTTGTCGAATAGAAGTAAAACGTTTTGTGTTATATATCTTATGATATGTCTATACTTTTACTAAATATATCTCGAAGGACCGGGGGACCGTATACAAAGTTAGATTTAATATATTTTATAAAATTGATTTTTTACTTTAAACAACTCAACAACATGAGTTAATATAAATAAATTGAAATAAAAAATCAAAATTTTATTACCCAAAATATTCATCAGAGTAATTCGTTTGATGTTATATCTGATTTTATTAAGATTTATTATTTATCCACAGTCTTTAACCCATTCTGGATCATAGGTCAATGTTTATACGGGTTTCGGAATTTTCCAGGAATGTTACCAGTATTTTGTTACAGAAAATGTAATCTAAATTAAAGGTGGGGAGGCGGGAATTTCGGCTCCTTGTATGAAGAGATTTTCTATGAGAAAATATTCCAGTGAAGTTGTTTCTCATCTGCAAAAGTCTTTAGGCGTACGAACTCTGATGGGTGCATATAATGCACCTTCACGAATAGCATATGCAAATTATTTTTGGAACCAGTAAAAAGTGGTAATTCCTTTTTTTAAAAAAATTAGAGCATTTTTGTGATAATTTAAAAAAGAGGGTAACGATTTCAAAAACAAAAAATGCAAGCCGAATGAAATTTGTGCAAAAGCCGCTGATCCCGAATGTTTAAAAATGATTTCAAATGTTATACACTTCAACTTAAATACACCTAAAACTAAAAACGATTTAAAACGATTTTGCTACCGACAATTTTATGTCTTAATTGAAACTCACAGTATATAATATTAATTAAAAGCTACAACATGTGGAAAGATATTTTTCAATCAATTCCAATTATATTCATTATAAAAAAGTTTTGATTTGTTAAAGGAAATCTAACTCTTTAGAAATAATCTCTTTCAAAAAATTATAATTATAGAATATTTTTATTTTATTGCTCTGATTGAAAAAATAATGTTTTAAGTACCAGATTCAAATTATTTTTATGTAATTATTTTTCAAGTTTTTCTATCATGCTTCGCTAATGAAACACATTATTTCAATTTTATTATATACATAATCAAATATTATTTAGCTCCTATAACTGTAGTATAATTTTTGCCTTAAAGAATTCTAAAAAGTAATTATATATTAAATAAATCTTAAATATTCTCAAATAAGCTGTAATAATGATACCTATTAAGTCAAACCCGTGAGTAATAATTAGATGGGAAAAGAAAATATTAAAATAAATTTTGGTTTATTAACTTTAATGATTTCGGTAATAATTTTAAAAGTAAAATATATGATGACTACACAATTGATTACTGTAATTAAATAAATTTTCAAGAATATATTTTTTTTTTCAAGAATAGATTTAGGCATGCGTACTTATAATTTGAATTTTCATAATTATTTATCCACAGTCATTGCAACTTTAATTATCTTTTTTTTTTTTTTTCTTAAAACGATAGCAATATTTTATTCAACAGTTTACTCGAAAATTGAGGATAAAACTGCAGTTTTTGCTACAATTTTTTAAATTTTTGTTACAAAGTATTTGTATTGTATTCAGGATAGACTCAGGATAGATTTATAAAAAACAACAAAGAAGAATCATTCGTCTTACATTTATTACGAAACATTCTTCAGTAGTTTTTATCAGCACCGATGTATCGCTGTTTAAAATGGTAAAATAATATATATACAGGGTGATTAAAAAAATGTGAACAAATTGATATGACAAATCAGGCACACGGTAAGGATAAAAATCACATAGAAACATAGGGCTGCAAACCCCTTATTGAGTCACAAATACAGGGTGTTTCATTCTAATTTAATTTGCGTTGACGGTAATAAATTTCAGAAAACTGAAGTATATTATAATAAAACATTTAACAGACATTCGCACCTTTGTTTTATATGTGATAACATCAAACAAAAGTGGTAGAAGTTTGCATTATGAGCGCCAGCAATATGAACGTGATACCTCACATTTTGGACTGTGATAATCGGTTTATACGGTATCATCGATTGCTTGAGCAATATGTTTTTTCCACAAAATTTGTAACATTATCACATTTCACACAAAATAAGGTACATTTCGTTGCATTTTCATTACAGTATTTTTATTTTCCTCGCACTGAGAAAAAAATATAGTTCCGGCATATAGAATCTAAATTGTAGCTCTAGAAAAAATAGTTCCATGTCATCCTTATAAATTTTAGCTTTGTATGTTAGCGAGTTCTAGAGTCTCTTACTAGAATTCAAGAGCATTTTCCCGTATTCTCATCGTCAAACTTATTTAAAATTCCTCCAAATTAATGAGAACGCAAGAGGTTTGATTTAGTAACGATAATTCTAGTTTATGAAACCATTCCCGAAATCTAGCTATAATTTCTTGTAAATGAAATTATTCAATATCGTCTCGTTACTTAGAAAACAAGACACTAGAAATGCTAGGTCACTTTGTTTATTCAGCTTAGTTGTTTAACCTATTCGCATGGTTCGGCAATCTGTAATTCTAGTTTAGGTATTCAGAAAGTGCGTAACTATTCATTCTAGGTGAAGGCGGTATATTTTTTTTCTCAGTGAGAAATTATTACTTCCAAACCGGTTGTAGCCAGAATGAAACACCCTGTATGTGTGACTCAATAAGTAATTTGCCACCCTATGTTCCTATGTGATTTTTTTTATCGTTGTTGTATGCCTGATTTGTCATATCATTTTGTCCACGTTTTTTTTTAATCACCCTGTATATAGAAAAAACTTCCGTAACACTCATCAATTTCATTAATTTTGAAATAGTGTAACATAATTAAAATTGTCTGAAAATAATGTTTTCTCGTCGGAAAAATTCATAGGCCTTTTTTTGTGTCGCTTTAAGTGGATGGTAAATACTATGAATTACATCTCATGAAGGAAGAATATTTTATTGAAACTGAATAATGCACATCAATTTTATTTTCTTTGAAATTGTGTAACCTTATTACCTCTACTATGAAGGTTTCTTTCCATACTATAGTGAATGTCATTTCTGTGTTTCTTTAAACAATAAATGTATTTTTATAAATGTATTTTTAGAACTTACAAATATGCAATGTTTGTAAGTTCTTTATAGTTGTTATCCATTATAGTGGAAAACAATAGCTATATCAATTAGTCAAATAAATTTATTTCGATTCAATGTTAATGAACTAATTACAACGAAGAAAAAACGAATAAAAAGAAAAATACATTCTAATTGAATTTGAATCTTTTATTTGACTATTAATAGAAATCGCAGGTTTTTATTCATTAATCAAAATAAACTTTTATTCTACACAATGCATTGTCTGTTTTATTTTGTTTTGTAGATATTTGAATGACACTAATTTAAAAACATGAGCATTGTGAAACTTTTCAAATATTTAATGCTAGTTTACATATAGTTAAAGTATATTTATATAAAAAAATAATGTTTTTATTTATATAATTTTTAAATGATTTCGGAACATCTTTCTAAAATCATAATGTATTCCTATTCACATAACTGAACAATAAATAAACTGCATTACAAAATCATTTTTTTTTAAATAAATTATAGGTAATAGTTTATTATGACGAATTAAATATGTAAAAAAAAAATACGTAAAAATTAAATTCCTACAACCAAACTTTTGCTTTAAAACTTTACTCACTGTAACTTCTGAGATTGAATAGATTATGCTTTAGTAAAATCAAATACGTTTCCATTCTTGTTATTAAAATTAATGTTAGACTAACCTTCTTATTCAGCGATGTGTAATATTTGCAGAAGATTTCCGCATTTCAACCAAAGAGGTCAAAGATTTATTTGGCATTTAAGCACATTTGATACAAAGACACTTGACGTTATTAATTCTGCATCCTTCTGTGGATATATCAAAATCTTAAGAGCATTTGTTTAGCGTCTCTGATAGTTTATGAATAATATATCTTGGAATAAAGTATGATGAATCGATATTATAAACTTGCATTTTTAGCTATTGTATCACTATCTACTATGTTTAGTTAAAAATACAATCACTATATTTATTTAAAACTAATGTAACTTAATTTTTAAAAAGATACTTTGTCAAATGTAATTTTTTTAGTTTTAATTTTCCGAAACAAAATTCATGAATCAAAAAAAAACATGCTTCAAATTTTTATTAATTTTTTTTTTTTTTTTACGATTTATGCTTTTTAATAATTTAAAGACGAGAAATGGTGATGAAAACATACCATCATGCAAAAAAACGAATGTAAATATTCAAACAAAGATTGTTTCCTAATAAAAATGTTTAAATGCTTAAAAAAAAACTTCAAGTTTTCAAGTTTAACGTAACTCTTTACTGCAACTTAAACATTCGATTCAGTTTAACTTTTGCCGTTTCCACCTTCTTTCTGTACTATTTAAATGTCCGTTCAGTTATTTAAAACAATGCTTTTTCAAATAGGCGGATTAAGAAATTTTTCATAATTTTAGCTCTTGTTGCATCGGTTTTTTTATCGTCCCAACGATGCTGTTAAAATATGCCTGTGTTCTGGGACGACACCCTGGATGTTACTTTTTCTGAAGATTCGGCCAGGCCGGAGCTAACGTTTTTCTTTTATACTATACCGGGAATATTTTAAAACCATACTGGGAATTGATTCCTTCTTCCTAGGGACGAAATTTTTAGTCCCGGTCTCACCACAACCCGTATTAATTTCATTGTTTTTTACTGACAAAACAGATGCATAAAATAAGTAAAATTTGGCTTAGTTTAAAAATTTCAATAAAAACGCATATATTTTAAATGTTCTTTATCTTAAAAAAACTTTGAATTTATTTTTTTAAAGAATAGTAAATTTAAACGCGCTCAAATGGCTGTTTCAAGGTCTCAGATTTGTAGTCTAATAGGGGGAAAACATCATTTTTGCCCATTAAATCATAACAAGAACTATTTAATGATTGTACATTTAACCATTCTTGTAATTTCCATATATACTCCATATTCTGTATATGGCCTTTAGTATAATATGCATAACCTGTTAGTCGTATCTATGGAACTATTAAGAAAAAGGAACTGATATCTCCTTAAAATTGTGAAACTTCAACCGTAAGTGCTTTCACAAGAATTCATTACCACCGCCTAAAATTCCACCAGTAAATTGATGCACATTTTTTAAAAATATAAACTCCACTTTAATGAAAAATCTGAATCAAAACTAATGGCAAAGACTGATACATATTTTTTCTAGTAACACAGTTCATTTCTTCACAACATCATCAATCATTCTAGTCACAACAGTTCATTTCAACGTAGTTCCACCACATTGTGACTACCAAGACCACCTCCTCTTAATGTCAGTGAAAAAATTAGATACTTTAGCAAACTGACACCAGTAAAAATGAATAGAATTTTTTTACCATATTTGTAAGAAAAAGTTTTCAATAGTAAGGCGCTAAAATAAAACGAAATTTTCTTTTCAAGTTTATTGGTAAACGTTTTCACCGGCAGTAATCAAATACCATTGTAAAGATTAAAAGAAACAGCCGTCATCTTGTTACAGTCACCCCAGTTAATCTCACTCTTAACTTCTAGACAATACACTATATGCCTCCGCCTTATTTTACAAAACCTCACTACCATCTCATGCATAGCCTGAAAATGCGATCTCGTATTACACTGGTTTCCAAAAATTAAGGAAAAATTTCAAAAATAGCGATAACTCATTCAAAAAGAAAACAATCCGTATGAAATATGCATATATTGTTAAATAAAAGATGCTTAATAAAAATACCAAATGCAAATTAGTGGCGCTGCAATCGCATTGTGTCTTGCGTGAGGCACATAAAAATGCACGTTAGAGAGTAAGACTGCAGTTGTCGTGATATTATAAATCTAGGATATCCAATTCATTACAATGTCCTCGAGGCATCATCTGCCCGCAGAACAGCGATTTAGAGCTAATGGGAGATTGAAGGCATGACAAAATCAGGCAGAAGTGGCTAGATGGCTAAATGAGAGTCCTTCGGTGGTTCATACGTTTTGGCAACAATTTCAAACCACTGGTTTGGATTTAAGAAGGTTCAGCCATGGACGGCCAAGGGTTTTGACAAGCGCCGATGACCGATATTTGCGGTTTTCTGCCAAAGGAATAGAATCGCGACCCTATCTCACCTTAGTTCATGCCTTGCTGCATCCACTGGAAGGTTGGTGTCAATGTCTACTGTGCGTAGAAAAATTCACGAAGATGGACTTTACGCGAGGTGACCAGCAATTTGTGTGCCGCTCACTTCACGTCACCGGAGGGAACGTTTGATGTGGGCACGTCAACATGTCCACTGGACGATTGATCAATGGAGGCGTGTTCTCTTCACGGATGAGTCCCGGTTTAGCCTCCAAAGCGATAGTAGGCGTTGTTTGATTTGGAGAGAACAGGGAACACGCTATCATCCATCAAACATTCGTAAAAGAGATTCATACGAAGGAGGTAGTGTCTGCGTTTGGGGTAGTATCTCTTTGGGTGAACGCACAGACCTCCATGTCTTTCCACATAGAACCGTGAATGCTCACGTCTATAGATATGACATCCTTGATGCTTATGTGCGACCTTATGTCGGTGCAATAAGTAATGATTTCCTGTTACAGGACGACAACGCTAGACCGCACAGGGCTCGCATCGTGGAAGATTAAATTCAGCACCAGGCAATTCAGCGCATGGAATGGCCAGCTCGGTCACCGGACTTGAATCCCATCGAGCATGTTTTGGATGGTTTAGGAAGATGTTTCGCTGCTCTCAATCTCCCTTCTCTGACCCTTGCCACGCTTGCAACTGCTTTGGAAGAGCAATGGCTCTTACTTCCCAGCGAACTCATCGACCGCATAATTGACAGTATGACACATCGCTGTATGTGCTGTATAGCTACTAGAGGTGATCATACGGCATATTAAAGTTACTTTTCCTATACCAAACTGGCAAACTGATTTTGTTAATTTTAGAACTATGCTATTTTTTGAAACACCATAATTGTCTGGTAATTTCTTTTCATGTTATTTTATACCTTACTATGCGTTGTATATTGTGGCTGAGTTTCATTAAAATCTACATGTAATGTTTTGAAATATCACTATTTTTGTGATTTTTCCTTAATTTTTGGAAGCCAGTGTATATGTATTATATGAATAATTGTATAATTGTTTAAAAGGGAGCACTACACTAAAAAATCTGTGAAGGTACTAAACATTTTCTAGGAAACTGGGATTCCAAGAACTTTTCATGTAATGGTAACAGGAAAAATTCATGTAGTCGATTCCGAAACTTCAATTTTTGCTGTTACCGTTACAGGAAAAGTTATTGGAATCCCAGTTTCCTAGAAAAGGTTTAGTACCTTTGCAGATTTTTTTACAGTGTACTTTAAATTAATAAATTTAAATTTTGAGAATTGCTTTATGAAGATCTTTGCATTTCCATGTTTTTTCATATATATTGAATTTTATAATTTTTATTAGTTGATATTCGTGTGCAATATCTTTCGCCAAAATTAATGTTAGAGAATGCTTTACACAATTACCTTAGACTTATTCATATTTCTCATTCAAATACATAAAATTTAGCATTACTTTGAATGTTCCTTGATGATTCTCAATCTCTATGATATTAGAGATTACAATTGTAGTGATTGCACCATAAAACCCTATTCAAACAACCAATTGCAATACAGTATTGTGTGGACATATGAGGTATTTTAATAAAATAAACAAAATTTACTTAGATTTTCCTTTCATTTCTACATCATTAATTTTATCTATTCAGTCACTACAACTTGTTAGCAACCCCATATAAAGCATGGCCTTTCAAACTAATTTTCGAAAGTAGAAAAATAATTTTGGCTACGGTAATTTTTATCTGTCGTTTCCGCTAAGTAACGTCTGTTTCACTTGTTTATTAGATTAAAAAAAAGTGCATTGGTTAAGTTCGTTAGTTTAGATGCTTGAAGATATATTCAGATATCTTTGGTGTAGGCGACGTTCGCAAATAATTTATTTCAAAATAATGTTATTTGTTCTCATGGTAAAAGCTAACTTGTTGAAACAAATAACTGAATTATTAGAACAATTAGTTGGATTCTCGGCATTCATCTTGAGATTAATCCTTTCAGGTCTGTTGTACTATTAATAGTGTATGTCTTTTCATCGAACATCGTTTTGTTTCAATGATTATTTATTATTATTTTCTACATATAAAAATAATAGTATATGTCTGTGCCTTTCTGATTATGACTTCATTTATGTTTAAACATTTAGTAATAACAATAATAATAAAATAGTACTTAATTCTCTTTGCACCGTTGGCAATTTCTTTATTTTATACATACATTTCATGCTTTAAATTTAATATATAGGTTACTTTTCTGAATGAATCATGCATAATAAAATGCAAAAATGATTAGAAAGTTGTAATATCTGCTAAACGTTGTTGTAATAGGCTATTTTCCAAAAGTCTCCAAAAATTCTTCCTTAGCCTAAATATGAATTGAATAGTACACAAAATGAGTTCATTTGTTGCTTTTTAGACGACGAGAAAATCTTTAAACATCAGTAAGTCTATTTGGAAAGCTATGATTTACATTACAATAGTAATAATAATTTTGTTCTAAAAATGGAAAAAAATGGAACCGAAAGGGTTAAGAGGAAGAAATTCGTCTGATACAGTGGCGGTCAAAAGTTTCCTGCCAGTTAGTTTCTTCGATTTATTTATCAGAAGGTTTTAGCAAAGAAGAAGCACAATTGCTTCAAAAGTTAGGAATATGTGAATGACCTCTGACCACGTGATAATTTTGATTGGATACTGAAGATGCTTCATGCAAAGGGATAAAATTCGAAGTTCGCGTGTGCAAAAATTTCCGGCCACTTAGCATTCTTTAATTTTTTCCTATTGGTAAACTGTTTTTTGGTTGTATTTATAAATGAATCAACGTAGCATAGTCTGAATTCAAAATTGAAAAGCTAAATAATTATTGTTCATAAATGAATGATTAGTTTATCACTAAAAGGCCAATCTTCTCGAGGTATTGCGGAAAAGTTATCGATCGGTAAAATCGAACGTAAACGATATTTCAAAATTGTATAAGGATGGCAGTGGCATTCAAGACTTTCAAAGGTCATGGAGATACCGAAAAAAATTACTATTCCATTTGGACAGAATTATCAGGAGAAAAAAAATTGATAATCCGCATAAAAATTCCGCTGAAATATACTGCGATTTACGGAATGAAAATATTGCTAAAAAAAGTCCGTATACTATATCAACATGCTGACGTGATGCATAACTTTACGGAAGAGTCGGTGTTAAAATTTTTTATTAATATAAATTAAAAAAAATACAAACGTACCCGACTGGCGTTTTTAAAAAAAACACAAAGTCTCGTCAAGTGAAAACTGGAAAAAAAATTCTATTTTTCCATCAATCGAATTCGAAACAGTTTTGGAAGTGATGGCAGACCCAACGTGCGATAACCTAACAACAAAAGATGTGATTCGACCTATGTTATTCCTACAACTAGGACTTCCCTCAGAGGGATTAGTCTGAGCGATATTGCTGAGAATACACATTTAATAACTTGCGATAAGTAAAGAAAATGAGATGTTACCTTTAATTGGTCATTCATTGTGATAAAATATAATGATGAAAATAAGCATATCGAATCGTAGAACTACAAAATCTTGTTGCATATACTATTTTTATAAAAGAAAAGCAAACCATGCATGGATATAAAATTGGAAATATGCAAAATGTTAAAAGTAATACAGAAAATAAAACATCAAATTTTCCTTTATTGTAAATATAGCTCTTTGAAATGATGTCATGAGCATAAACAGAAACGTCGCACCGATTTGAGAAACTATAAATAACATAAACTATTATGTTTGAAGAGAAATGGAGTGTATTTTATATGGTGTGAAATCCGTCCGAATAGTTTATAATGTTGAATATCTGTTTTCCACGGATACAATGAGGTTGTCGATAAGAGTTAAAGAATCCTTTTTTAAAAATTTGTCCTAAACGAGCACTTACATCTTATAAGTTACTGTGATGCCAAAGTTATAGTTTCTGACCCCAACAGTATCCTAGAAATTGCATTGGGTTTAAAACTTTTTCTAGAAAAAAAATGTTTAATATGTGAAATTAAAATGTCGAATGTTTTAGAAATCGTTCATAACGAGAATATTATATCTTAAAAGTTGCCACCGAAAAAAAAAAGATTTTAAATTTTTAGTCATATTAACATCAAAGAATTCTCAATTTTAGAACTTCTTTTGCTCGTGCATTGATGGTGATTATTGTTCCTACGCAAAATATAGTATATTTTGCAGCAAAGATGGTTACCAACATTTTTTGCCCACATTATTTTTTAAATCGGCTAGGTACTCCCAATGCTAACGAAAAACACACAAACGTTAATGCTTTATAGCATAGAAATACAGAATCAAAAGCTATTTATCTCCTATTATATACACATAAACAGGGGTGGGGAAATACATCAATTTGCTCGTCAGTGGCGAGTGCATTTTTAGTTTTTGAAAAACTGTAGGCAATAGGCACATTATCAGAAACACTTTTTTAATCTAGATATTTTAACTTTCCAAATTATTACAGTGTAAGTATGGTACTAAGTTCTATCTAATATTAATCTTACCTTTGTTACATATATTTCTTAATATTATACAAAAAAGAATTATGAAAATGCATTGTAGTAATAGTAATTTTTTCTGTAATCGCGTGCGATTTTGTCATAATTGTATTCAACTGCGTGTGTTGCATCTTGCGGGCTGGCGAAATAAATCCTTGGCTGGTAAGAATTTGGAAAATTTCCCCACCCCTGCACATGAATTATCTAATTAGTGCTAGCAGATGAATTTTTATATATACATAGATCAATATAATGCTTCATTATTCTTTTATTAATATTTCTTAGTATTCATTTTTCATTTATTTGTATTACTCAGTAAAAAACTCACTTTCTTAAGCCCGAATTACGTCAAACTTTTTATAAAAGCGCCTAAGTCCATATAACAGCGAAGTATTGTGAAGAGTATTGAATACAAGGTAGTAAGACACTTAGCCAAACGCAGGTAATAAATCGCCAAATATTGTTCTTTTCGCCCTCTCTCGAAATGCATTTTTTCCGTACATTTAAAAAACACGATTTTGAGTCATCTTACTTAAAATTCAACTAAATAAATAAGAGGAAGCAATAATAGCATAAGTTAAAACATTTTATTTCAGCATCAAGGAATTGTATCGTAGTTACACATGTGGAAAAAAGCTGCTTTTGGCCAAAAAACGTTGTCTTCACTAAATTTGAATCCGATTGAAAAAAGTACCGTGATTAATTAAAATGTTATAGGCAGAGCTGCCAAGTATCCGGCAGTTTGGATACCGGTATTTTAATGCAGAAAATGTTTTATCAAATTGGAACATTTAAAAAATAACTTTTCCTATAAGAAAATTTTGCTATGCAATAAGCGGGGGCTTGGCATCTCTGTATAGGAATATTTCATAATCTACTTTTTAACCTTAAAAAAAGCAACGACTATTTTTCGGGTACAAAAAGTATTGCTAATTGTTCCATTTTGCATACAAAGTACTGATTGTAATATTGATACATCTATGGTGATAAATTTTCAATAATTTTTCAAATCCCATTTATTTCATTAAAAATATAAATCTTTTATTCATTTAGTTTAAAATAAATGTTTTTAAACTAAATTCATAATACTTTTGAAATATCACTTTTCATTGAAATATTCATACTTAATCCATAACGTACATAATATATGACTCTGTTATTACATAAGTCACCTTTTTATTATCATAAAAATTATGTTTTTACTGATTTTTATTAACTCAATAGGAAAAATTTTGTGTTTTGAGCAATAGATGTCCGCATTTCCTATTATTTATTTATTTTAACAAAATTCTTTGTATTTAGAAGATTTTTTATTTAAATAGGAAATGCAGATGTTGCTGTTAATAAAGAAGAAAATTACAAAAAAGAGGTACAAAACGAGTAGACACATACTATCAAATATGGAAAAACGACGAATCCCAAAAAGACGTCGTATGAAATATCATCTTTTAAAGCAAAAAAACGAGGTCTGATTATCGAGCCTACTTATTACAAAATGTGCATTACATTAAAAAAAATGCTGCAAATAGTGATTATTTTTTCTTTTGTGCAGTTTTGGCTTCGAAAGGTGCGCTATGTCGCAAAAAGATATAAGCGCCTTTGAAAACACACCTGGTAAACTTTCATGCTCAGTTTTACAAATAAATATGGCACATATATGCCCTTTATAGTATACACCGAGGTACCTAATTGGTGCCAAAATGGCGTTTAGTTGCCTAACATGCTGGTTATCATATAAATGTTATAATAAATTGTTTGTTCTAAAAATATTATCATTTATTGATTGTTATATCTTTTTTAGTAACAGGAAATGTTTCATTTATTCTTTTTTTTTCATTTTGAAATAAATATATAACGTGTTCTTATAGCATGCTATATGCATCTGGTAATCAAAACGATGTTTTCGCCTAATTGGCATAAAAAATCTCGCCAAACCCGGTGCTTATATCTCTAGTATATTATCTCAAGTATTTTATTTATGTATACTATAATTGTTTTTACATACCACTTAATTCTTCTGGTATATAGAAATAGGTAAGTGGCTCCTTTATGCAGTATAAATTGTATAAAACTTTAAAAAATAGCCCCGTTGCCCCTTTTTGGATCGAATTAAAAAAAAAAACCAATGTCTAATTCCAGTATTGCTCCCAGGCATGCATACATACTCCATATTTCAAAGTTGTATGCCAACAGGAAACGGATGAAAAATGGGAAAAAATGTCACATATGCACCAGTGTACATAATTGGCGTCAAAATGGCATTATTTTACCTGAGATGCTAACCCGGCTTTATTTATCTATTATTTGTTTATTTACTCATTAAAATGTTTATTTACTTTCACTTCCTTCTTTTAATTATATAAAATATTTCTTTTTATAGTTATTAATTATTATTATTATTTTATTTACTGTAAGTTCTTTTTGAAAATAGAAAAAAATTTAAAAATGTGTATGTAAGCGTTATTTGAAAAGGGAGTTTTCGCCAAATGGGCTTTGAAAAAAATTGCGCCAAATCTGATGTGCTTGTGGTATCCGTGCCGAAAAATTAGTGACCAGAATTGACTTCCATACACAAACAAAATATAAATTAAAAGAAAACATGCAATGAAAATAAATATAAAGGGAAAATGATGTCATAAAAGAAACTTTTTATTTAAAAACGTAATTGTTTCTAATTTTCACACGCGAAATATGTAAAACATTCTGTTAGCGATCAAAAAGTGCTGTTAAGAGATTATCACAAAATCTCAAAATCAAAGTTTTTATGACATTTTTTAATATAAAAAAATAACAGTTTTATTTTCCTGCATGATTAAATTTTAAAATGTTTTATTGCATTCAATATTTCTGAGTGCGTAAATGATTACTATTTACTCCATGTACTGATTCGGTTATCTACGAAAATGTCCAGCCGGTGAAAATCACGCTCACCAAATTTCTGTGACGTATGCACATAAATTGTGCTTTTTTATCAGTTTTTTTAATATAACTTTTAAACTATTTGGAATTAATTTTTAAAAGTAGGTGCATTTACCAGATTACCTTCATAGGTACAAACAGAATCAAAATTCGACAAGTACTTTTTGAGATTTGCTTGACGAAAGAATTTTTTTGAATTTTAATATCGTTACGTATCTCTGAGTATAAAGACTTCGCTTCGCTCAGACAATAAAGCATGGCGGAGGACAAGTTATGACGTGGGGAGTACTTTCTTCGAAAAGTGTCCGTCCGTTATTTGAAATTCATAGCCCGGTGAATGGTACAATGTATAAGGATATCTTGCAAAATTATTTTCTGCCTTATTAAAGAAAAAAATTTGGTCGCAACTATTTTTCTTAACATGATACCGACATAAATAATGTTTGCAAACCTCGATAAGCAGTGGTTTTCGCACAAAAAATTGCGTTTTTGAAATGATCAGTCAGAGCGTCCAACATGAATCCAATAGAAAATCTTTGAAAATAAGTTCACAAAAGTCTGCGGAACTATAAATATTCCAACACAGCCGAAATTTCGCCAAAATTGTAAGAAATGTGGGAAAAACGTACCATAGACAATCTGTAACCGTTGATTGTATGAATGTCACGTTGCTGCGCCGCAGTACTTATTACTAAAGCTAAAAAAATAGTAATACGATAGAATACTAATTGTAAATGTTGTTGATCACTGTTATTTTCTATTACAATACCAATTTTTTACAAACTTGTGAAGGTGGCTGGAAACTTTTGAGAACATGCGTTTTCCTTTATACTTAATTTTGTCAGTTAAATTTATTGATATTTACATGTTCTTCTATAAGTAAGTTCCTAACTATTATGTCTATAAAATGTATAAATATCAATTTGAGATTCCTCTTTACATGGATATATTTGCAAATTAACTGAAAAATTTTTGTTGGCCGGAAACATTTGACCGCCACTGTACGTAATAAGAAGCATCTTCTTATAGAAATGAATGCTTCAAAACAAATTTATGCGTAATAGCAAACAATATAATTCCTTTTTTTTTTATTTTACTTACGTGCAAAATATATTTAGCTTTATTTGTACCCCAAAAAACATTTCTTAGTAGTTATAAAGGTTTTTCTTATGCTTTGCCCTATGAGAATATTTAATTTTTATCTGCATCAGGACTAAAATGAAAAATTATTTTAAAGAGATTGTAATTCGAATGTTCGATAGATTTCGAACATGTGCAATGATATTACGAAATACAATTTATTTACAAAGAAATTCTTCTTTTAAACCTAATATATAATTTACTTTTGAATATTTTCCTTAATAAAGCTAAGTTTTTATCAATTGAATAAGTATGAAATTAAAAACAATATATAAAAAAACCCGATTATTTTAACCTTTAACAAAATACTATAATGTTTTCTGTTCACTACAGAATGTTAAATGGTCTTACTTAATTTCTTGAAAGGAAGAATATTTCTTTCATTCCAAAGAACATTTCTTCGATCAAAGAATGAATGAGTTACTTTAAATAGAAAATGACTTTCCTTTATTAAAGTAACATCTTTTGAATGCACAATAAGCGTATTCTCAATAAAAGTATTCTCATTCAAGAAAGAAAAACTTTGAGACTACCAATCTTAATCACTTTAAAATTATCTCTACTAACACCTAATTAATGTCAAAATTAAAACTATTTATTTTTAATTTAAAGTCCTCAAGCGAATTAAAATTAGATTTTAAAAATATTTTACAAACTTATATATATTTACAAAATATCTAGATTCCGAAACTATTATTCATTAATGCAATTTTTATTCAAAATATCTAGAACAAAAGGCATCTGCATGTAGTGTTTTCCTGAGTAAAACGATACATGCACTGTTTTACAAATTAAACACAATACAGCTAAGTAAAAGATATATCTAGAACGAAAATAAATCAGTCGAAACCAAGATTTTTTCTTATTCATTCCAGTTGTGACTTAACGTGTTTTACCATATTAGAATATTTATATTAACTCAGAAAAATTGCAATATGTTTAAGAATGCAGATAATAATTTATTTCATGTCATTTTATCAATGTTCTCCAATTATTTATTGCGATCGCCCATTAACAGAAATTGCTCAAAATAGTCTATCATTGTAGAAAAGGACTATAATTTCGTTGAACAGTCGTGTGCATCTGTGTAAGAGTAGCATATAAACTCGTTGAGTTGTTAACGGTTGTTTAAAAAATTCATAAGTTTTTTGCTTTTAGAATATAGCTATTTTAGTCAAATTTATCGTCACTTTTAGAAAATCTGAAATAGAACAGCATAAACATCATATGGTAATTAAAACATCAATATAATGAATATTTCTTGAGATACGGGAATTTGCATAATAAAATTATGAATTCCGCATGTATGAAATATTTCATAATTTTCATTTTATATTTTCGACATCAGTTATTGAAGGAACTTAAATAAAAAGTTCCGTCAAATATCACCAAAATTCAGAATGATAGAGAGTGACAGATAGTTAAGTCCTAAAAGAAGGTATTTTCCACAATTTGTCAAGCAGATTACTATTTCTTTTTCAATTTCACACAACATTCAACTGGACTTCTTACATGAGTTGTAGTGAAGAACTTTTTTCAAATTTGTTCTCTTTTATAGCGTATGAATTCAAAAAACATATGACTCCTAAATTCGGTCAAAGAAAATGAACAAGATGGTACAGAAAAAAAATTAAATATTAAACCAGTTTTTTTAAGAAAAATACTTGGTGGATTTGTGTGGTTACGCGTAATCTTACACGTAGAAAACACTTATCTAAAATGTTTAATTTATAAATATAGTAAACGGACATTATTAGCTATTGAACTTCTTGTCAACAATCAACTGTTTAATTTGTTTATGTACCTTTTATTAAATAAATATTTTTTGCCGTAAAAATTCAGTATATTCAAGTACGTTACTCTTTGAAATCCTTTTTGAACCCATAATTTTATGCGAGAAATTATAGTATAAAAATACACTTATAATATTGTAACTTTTTTACTAAAGAGAATATTTCCTTATTTTTCCATCACCTTGCACGGAATTAATGTGGAAAAAGTTTGTAAAACAAATTAACAGCTGTGAAAGTTTAATGAAAGCAAATATCAATGATATTTTTAACGAAGAAATTCTATGTAAGTTCGTTATTATTGAATGTAAGTTAATATTTATTTCAAGACGTAAAAGTCATTAAATTCTCATTATCTGAATATAATTAATGTAGCGGTAAGGACTTTCAATTAAGTGGTAAAATATAAAAACAAATCTCATTATGGGCTTAATGCTCGTTGAATAATATGGAGAAAATGTTACTTAAAGTACATTGTTAATACAAAAGCTGTGAAAATATGTAGAATGGTGAATAAAAACTGTTATATAAAACAGGATTATTTTTAATCTTTAAATATATATTCAGTAATCAGATTTTTTGCTTAAGGACATAAATAAAAAGATAAAAAAAAATATGCATTTATGCACTTTTTGCGATCAATGGGATTTGGTGACGTAAAACTATACAAAAATATATACAAATCGTTTATTTATTAAGTATTCGATAAAAAATATATTTTAATCCCTAAACACTTGATAAAATTCTCACTATACAAACATTGCTGCCAGTGCATTGTGTACACTATATACATTTTTATATACCTAGAAAATATATATAAGTTTACTTTTTCTAGCATCTCGCAGAATTTTTTATATATGTTTATCGTTTCTTAAAATAAATAAATATGGAATGATTTTTCATGAGAAATCGTATTTGATTATTTTACATATTTATTTATCTTATTCATGGGTAAAATTTAAACCCTCTAAATCTCAGGATATATGTAATACTTTCTGGAATTTCAATTCAAAGAATCTAAATTTCAATAAAATAAATTAAGATAAAATAAATTTTAAAAAAAGGTTTAAAATCTCGAAAATAAATGACGTAACAGCAGATACTTCCATGGAATATTTCCATATTGTTTCACAAAACGCAACATTTAGATTCAAAGACTTAACAGAATACTGTATGTACAACTTTTAATCGAAATCTCACGTTGTCTGAGCAATATGGCATTAATCCGTATAGTTGTCTGCAGTAACGCTCTTTATTGTGAAGAATTTGAACATTTTTTTAATTTATTACTTCTTTTAATTTAGTATATTTTTGGTGGCATACAAAATCCCATACCATGCTAAATATTTATCTGACAACTGATGTATCTCCGACCCATAGATCTTTTGTAATCACGTTTGCTTTTGTACCGAACTTTGAAACGCCCTTTATTTATAATACTAAGAAATAGTACATGGAATACTTATAGAGAAATTGATAGGGGAACTTCTACCATTACCGTATAAAGCATATTTTTTTTACTGTTATAACTACTTATAAATACCATTAAAATAACTTATTATAGAATTCTTCTAAAACTTGTAACACTGTTTAGAATGAATTACAGATACATTGCTTTATCTAGTTCCAAAAGCATTATTGGTATACAAAACAGAAATATTTTTTAAAACGAGAATTTCTTTTGCCTTTGCATCTTTTCAGCTTTCTTGGCGCTGAGGGAGGGGGATGTGGATTTTTCAATGCGGAAAATTTCTATATTTATATAGTAAGACCATCGTATTTGTACATTTTATAATTCTACAAAATACTAAGAAATAATTAGAAATAAAAAAATTAAAACATTTTAGAGTTAAAAGTTCAAATTTAAATAATCCTTCTACATCCTTCAATCCTTTTAAGATCCTTTAAATATTTAATAAGTTATTGTGTAAATCTTTTAATTTAGTTTAAACAATTTGCGTAAAATGCTTTAGAATGTAAAATTTTCATGAATTCATAGTGCGGTAGATAAAGGGTTAATGCAGTATAAATGACATTATGATATACCTTATGAAACTAAATTAGAAATGCATTATTATGTAACATTGCCTTTCTCTAAAGCCTTGTAAGTTTCTGTAAATCTTAGATATTCCATAATTCGTATATTAGACTAAAGTGTACTTAGCAGGTAAGAATACGTATTTGCTAATTACTTGTAAGAAGCTTACTTAATCTCTAGAACAAAGAGGTCATACTTATCGCAAGTATTAGTTATATTAAGTTTATTGTTATTTGTATTTACTTAAAAAATGAGTTCTTAGCTCACAGGCTATCATAGCCTGAGAGCTTATGTGCCCGTCCGTTCTGTATGTACGTTCGTGCGTAACGCGATAACTCATGATAAAAATATCCGATCCACTTGAAATTTTGTATGTAGGTATATCCTGACAAGGCGCTTCCCTGATTAGTTTTTGGAGTTCATTCGATATGTATAAGAGGGGGAACGGGGGGCTCATGCCCCTCCCCTTAGTTGATATAAATGTGATTTTCATACAGAATTAAGTTTTCGTTGAAAATTTAGATTAGGATCATTCTGATGAGGCGATTCCGTGTCTGTTATTAGGTGTTCCCTGAATAAGTATAAATAGGGGGAACAGGGGTTCTAATGCCCCCTCCCTTAATTTATATAAATGGGTTTTTCAAGCAGAATTTTCAGATTTCGTTCAAATCTCTGAATAGTTTTGGAAGTTTAATGGTTAAGTTTAAAAGAGGGGGATAACTCCTTTTAAATTATTTAAATGTTAAATGGGTTTTTATTAAGAATTATCTCATTTGCTCTGAATTTTGGATATAGATTTTTTATATGATAAAGCATGTCTTTGATAGTATAGGAGGTTCAATGATTAAGTATAAAAAAAGAGGAAAGGGGAGAGCTGTTTCCCCTTCTTAAATTTTTTTCGAACGGAATTAACCCTTGAAAATATAAAGCTTTAATGTACAATTAGTATTTGTAGCCTGTGAGCTCAATGCCATCAGTTTAACTGGGCAGTATTCTTTATTACTTTCTGATGCGACTTTTCTTATTCTTACATATTCTAATTTTTTTTATTGTTATGTTACATATAATTATTAATAGAAAAAGCCATTAAAATGTATCAGGTAAAATTACTTAAATTTGTACAGTAGTTCTTTGATTTATGACCCCTTGAATTAAGTCACCCCGCATTTAGGTTGTGTCACAAGGTTGTAGGTTTCAAGGTTGTAGAAATAACACATAATCTTGACCTTTTTTTAGAGGACTTTTAATTCTATGAAGGTACTAGAATACTGTGGTACTAGAATCGCTGGTAATCTTGCCAGCGATAATCACATAATAGTAATAATCAAATTAAAAAAATCAATTGAAAAATCTTAGATGGTTCACTCTGCTCTTGCAGAGAACTTCTAACAATGATCGAGAAAGAAAAAAAAATCATGCATCAAGTACAGATTATGAAGCATTTTCCAACACAATCAGAAAAATGTAACAAAACTGAACCGTTTAAGAAATTAAAATATTACATCTCATTTCACCATATGGAAATGTATAACGCATGTCAAAACCGAATTTCAGCTGTTCCCATCTACAATCAGAAAATTAACTATTTTCCGATTTTTTTAACAGTCCTCTGTATGATATAGAGATTTGTACCTATTACAACATGCATTCCAAAATTTGGTTCATTTAAGAGATACATACATTTCAGTTTAAAACTTCCCTTCACCGATTTCCTTTTATATGGAGAATGGTATGCAAACACTTTTGTTCACCCCTGTATATGAAGTATAGAAGTTACATATAAAGGGTAGTATAAAAAAAACACCTAATTAAATTTAAAAGAGCATACTATAGTTTAAAAAGTACTCTTCAGCATTTATTACTCAAATATAGTACTATAACCGATTTCGTTTCTGCGTGTCCCTTGCAATGAGTGCTCTTTTGTAACGTAATCGAATTCTTTTGAGTGTACATAAATAAACCATTAATCGTATATACTTCGTATGCGATATCAAACATGCTTTGTTGACTATAAAGGAACTTTATCAATTTTCACGAAAATCCGACTATATTTAAGGGAGTTAGAGCGCGGACATACGGAAAAAACTCCGATTGCATAAGTACCTTTCAGCATTGTTGAAGAGTGCTAAAAATAAAAGTTTCTCAGTTCAAATCTCTTTATAAGATTTTATTAAATTCGAACGGAACAGGCTGGAAAAAAAATGCAAGTTAGCTTCTCAATGATTTATTAGAATTTTTTGTATTATAAGCCCATTTATTTGAGAATGTCAAAACCATGATGAAAGATAATCGTTAAATACAATAGAATATCTTCATTAGTGTTTGTACAATTATTATTTTTTTTCCTTTCTTGCTTATCTCGATGTATCTCAACTGACATCTCAGGTCATGAAAAGAAATCGCTGACGTAAATAGGAGTATTAAGAAAAGATTTCATTCTTAAAAATTTTCGAAATCTAATCGTATTTACATGTTTGAGGGGTCAGAGAACCCGAAAAACATTACTGTCTGAAGTGTCTGTCCGTATGTATGTGACATAAATTTTTCTCTGTCTTAAGAACTAATGCATAGAATTTAATAAAATTTTAGATATTGTTAGTCATTGATATAAATTAGATTTGATTAGTTTTTAGTGTATACCGCTCTGGTGTATGACTATTCAGATTTTGAGCTAAAAATTTAAGTTTATGTCTAAGCTTCCGAAAATATTTAATGATATGCAAAAAATAACATTAAAAAATAGTTGTTCGTTACTCCAAATTTTATAGCACCATCTATCGGCATTTTTTGAAATGTATCTTTATAATTTATGTTCAAGAAAATACCGACATAAAGAAAAGTTTTAGTGAAAACCACAAATCAATTAACCAAATATTCCGTTTTTTATAATCATTTGAAATTTGAGCCCTCTGAACACAGTTCAGTTTGTGCTACTTAATCTCTCCCAAAGATTCAGATTTTGAGCTCGAAATTTAAGTCTAAGCTTCCGAAAACCTTTAATGAGATGCTTTTTGCATCTCATAAAGGCAAAAAATAGTTGTTTGTTATTCCAAAGTCTCAAACGCCCTCTATCGGCATTTTATGAGATTTATCCTTATAATTTCTTTTCAAGACAACCTGACATAAATAATAGTTTTAGTGAAAACCGCAAATCAATCGACCATTTTTTCCATTTTTATGATTATTTAAAATTTTGAACCCTAAACTTTAATAGCGCTATTTCCTTTGAAAATCTTTTGGAACCCTTGGTTTCCTATTTAATATCGTTTGTCTTTATATGTACTATCACCCTTCTTTTTTTGTAAAAACAATTTAGAATCACCCTGTATATATATTACGCTATCGTACGTTGCACAGAAATCGAGATTATTTGTTAACTGTCTAATGGCAACGCCCAAATGAAAAGCACCTTATTGGATAATGTAGAAGTCCTTTACCAGCATTAAAATTTTGATAAATTTGGTTTGTTTACGTTTTGTTCTTTTGTTGCAATTATGAAACTTCAAAATATAATTATTTTTGTTTTTTCTGTTCTTAAAGTAAAAAATAAATAAATAAACGTCATAAATTTTAAGCGTTCCAGTTTCACATTAAAGTTATGTATTACAAATGAAATTAGTTAAAGGATTATATTATTATCTTTTAAATAAAATTAAGGAAATACAAAAAAATGTCATGGGTCCAATATTTGGTGATTTATCATCTGCATCAGGCTAGCATACAAATACCGAGTTCTTGATTTCTCGGCACAGATGTCATATACTCATTACATTGGCGCGATTTTTTTTCTGGCGCCAATTCGGCGAAAATTTCGCTTTCAAATACCATTTACATATATGTTTCTTTAACTATTTTTTATTATTTAAAAAAGAAAATAATAATTAAGAAAAGAAAATAATAATAAAAAAAGTTACAAAACAAAAAAATTACATCAATTAAAAAAAAAGAAAATAATAGTATATAAACAGTTTATTAATAAATAAAAAACAGCATCCGGGTTATAATGTGAAATATATAATTGCCATTTCGTTGCAATCGCGTCAATGTTATACGTATATGATATCTGTGCCTATCTCTCTGGCAAAATCTTCTAATTTTGCAAAATAATGAGCAATTAAAATAAATTATGAATATAAAAGCACTATGATTAAAGCTGAGAATACATTTAAAGGAGGCCAAATTGATCGCCAAGGGTCTATAGAAAACATGTTGTAGTGTCTCTCAGCGATATACATCAACTTCTTTATAGGAAATACCGTAAAATCATTACAGTGTTCGTAAATGATTTTCTTCAATACACCAGAATGTAAAGATAAAATTTCTTGTGTCCTTGTAAACAAACTATAAATGTAGCATATGCTACATTCCACAAAATGTTATTCTTAAAATCAGTGATGCATATCAATTTTATTACATTTAAAATATTATAACGTAATTAAAATGCACCTCCTCTTAGACAATAACACACCGCATGGTGCAGTGTAGAATATATATATCTATATATTTTATACATTGACAGCAGAAAAACCCTGTCTGTCACGATTAAATAGAAAATGAGAAAGAGATAATGACTTTAAATAACTGTTCATTACTTAGTTAAAAATTTTCATATTTTTTTCTGGTTTGTTTGTTTGAAGTTTTAATTGCTGTCATTGTACTAAATAGTTATCTATATCTATATTATAAAGAAGTAAATTTGGTTTATTTGAAGGAGTAACCTTCGGAACAGCCTGGCCAGTTTCAAAAGTCATAGTACCAAAATGATGGTGTTCGCGACGAATCAAACATAGGCTATATCTTATGTTGATGATACTAACCCAAATGGAGTGTAGGAGCAAAAAAGGTTCTAAAAATACGATTTTTGTCTTAGTGAAGGGTCTAGAAACAGGGAAATTTGCCATCTTAATTATTTATAAATAGTCTATATATATGTGTATATAATGGTAAATGCATAATAGATTTGAAATATTTAAGTTAAAGTTTCGAATTTTAAGAAAACATTATTAGATTTTTTTTATTTAATTAACAAGCAAAAAATTTGTTTGCCTATACGTCGAGTGAAGATATAGAAAGCTTAATTTTTAGTGTTTTCATTTAATTTATTAGTTTTTAATTTCTAAAGCAAATTTGCAGGCACGGTTTTATTCTGAAATTAATTATTGTCTGACATTTATAAGATAAATCTCTTCTAAAGCCGTCATATTTAGCGGATGTTTAAACAATGTAAAGCAGACCATAAATTTTCTGATTGGCATTCACGTCAATTAATGAGTATGGTGGATTGATGAATGGAGTTTTCAATTATTTTTAGTACGTTAAATGTAATTTCATCAAATTTAATTCAGATCATACTTTATAAGTAAACTGAAAAAATAAAATTGTACACATCAATCTGATACAAATCAAATAAAAAATTAGATGCTACGTAAGAAGTCACTTCTCATTAGCTCCAGCTAATTTCTTTATGTGATAGAAAGAATGTGATTATTCTAACACATTTTTTCTTTCTTACAAGAAGAAAGTTTTGGATTCGAGAAAAAATTCGAATTCCGGTTTTCAATGGATTTATAAGTTTTAAGTGCTGGAAATCCCGCAAAACATGGTTTTATAAAATCTCTGTGCGTGAGTATGTGACTCTGTCTGTCTCTATGGGATATTTTTTGGGGCACATTTATCTCCAGAACTTACGAACGGAACTAAATAAAACTTTAGATTCAATTAGTCCCTAATATTAATTGGTCAACAAGAAGCGGTGGAATGCAGCCTTTTTCGCAATTTCCACAGTAGCTATATCTCAAGAACTAATGCATAACTCTACACAAAACATTAAATTCCGTTATTTTTTTATATTATTCGATGTTGATTACTTTATTATGGATATCGACCAAAATCTGGTTCAGCTGTTATATAGTATTCATGATTACTGCAATAGCTCTATATACGGAACTCCTGTACAAAAATTTCTCAAAAACATGTACTCATCAAATTTCGGATTTAGTTAGGCTCTAATATAACTTTGTATGTTTTAGTTTTTAGTGTAAATCGCTTGACATGCGATGCTGCTATTTATTCATTTTTCATGATTTCTGCAATAACTGTATCTCAAGAAATAATTCATGAATTTTCATCTAAACTCAGACACAGTTAGTTCCTGATACAAATAACGCTAGATAGGTTATCGCCATATAAATGGCGCTCTATGCAGATTTTTTTACCATTTCTGCAATAGCTCTATTTCAAAAACTAACACTTGGATATTCATCAAACTTCAGATTCAGTTAGATGTTGTCTTGATAATTCGCTAATTAGAAGATTTTAGGGTAAGGGACCTAACCAGTGATGTTGATATGTTGCATTTTTAAAATATGTATTGATATGTATGAGTTTATAGAGAGCTTTGGATTGCCATGTTCGACTAATTTTATAATCACTTGTATTATTGGATATTGAGTACTAGATATCATACATATTAAAGCTGCTCGTTGGAGTTTAGTAATATTTAAATAATCCTTTATTTGAAACCTATAACAAAAGTAAAGATTCTATTTGGTTTATTTTTTGAAAATATTTAACCGAAAATGCATGTACATTAGGGTGTTACACGAAAAACTTTTTTTTGAAATTCAAAATTTCAAGTTGAAAAAAGTTGTTACGGTTATAGCATATTTACTCCCCTGAAATATTTTTGAAATTAAAAAATATTTAGGTCTCCCGGAATGATGAAGTTTAAACTTTTTAGCCTAAAATGTAGTTTTTTCATATTTTTTAAATATATGAATATAAAGTAATTGACTTTTTCAAAGTACAAAAACATAAAGTTTATACAGGCATCTGACATTTAAAAAATTTCGTTTCTGTCTTTATTTTTAAAAGTCTCCCGGAATCATTATTTTACCAAATATCGAAGATTTTCAATTTATTTTGTTGATGGTTTAAAATTTGTTACAGGTAATTTTTTTAATCTGCAAACCTCCAGATATCATTCACATAAAATGTATATTAATTTTTAGTTAGTTTATTTGTCTCATTTGTTTTGGCTTGTGACATTAAAAAAATTTTAAATATCACACACACACACAAAAAGTGACAGTAAAACTTAGAAAGGAAATGAAAAGGTTACAAATACATTAGTTATACATTGAATTTAAAAAACATTATTCAAAATAAAGCGCGATTTCATAGTCTGTTCATGTTGATGGTTTTAGGCAGTGGACCAGAAGTGTAAGCAGCTTTTTCAACTTGCAACCAAGCTTTATGTTTAGGCCGGTTGAAATATATAATTTATATTGCAGTGAATTACAAATATGCTTATTAAACAAAAATATGAAATTAAGTTTATTACTATTATAATAAAAAAATAAATAGTGAATTAATGCTAAATAGAAAAAAATTACTTGTTCTTTATTCTTGAACTGATGTAGTTGCAGATGCGAAGTTCCGCTTCATTTCAAACTTTGGAATTTAATTTTCGTCTGGCAATTTTGACCTAATGAAGCCATCTCGACCTTTGTGTGTTCAGACAAACGTGTTTAGAAACTGATGTAACTTCCTTTAGAATTCTTTAAATTACCTGTGTGTATGATTTTTTTCAAATTCATTTCTATCACTAGTTCCTGAATCACAATCAGTTCAATGTATTGTTTTCTCAAGTTAGTTATAAGAAGTGGTTCCGTTACTATAGTAGATTGAGAATAAATACCATCGATGTAGTCTTCTACCTCATAATACACTTGTGGTGGTTTTAAAACACTCTTTTCATTAAATTCGGTTTGTCAAGATTTTTTTTTCTTTTCGTTTCCCAGAGAACTCATATTTCAGAGAATCAAAGAACATTCACTGATGAAAATGTTCTGCATGTATCTTAAAGGCGTTTCTCTGTAGATTTGATTGAACAACAATCTTAAATTCATCTTATAAGTACTTGATATACAGTACGGTTTTAAAAAGTGTTGTGATGCATAAATAATACTAGGCTGACTTTTTATGTTTAACAATTAGGAGGATAAACTTTCAATAAACATTAACCCGTCAGTAGTCGCGTGTCGGTCTTTTCGCCGCCCGTATAACTTATATTCTCCTAACTTGCATCACATTACAGATACAACGGAGATCTACCATATAGCTGACTTTGAAGCTTTCTCGACCACTTTAATGAAGTAACAGGACACCTCTGTTTTTCTTTCAGGTATATATTTAGAAACAAAGTTGAAATTGGCGAAAAAGTCTACGTAAAAATTACTAATGTCAGTTCATTTTTACTTTTACTAATTACTCCAGATCTCATAAATAAAATGCATAATTTAAGAAAACTGCAAATTTATATGTTGTTGTAATGTTATTTTAGTATATTAGGTGAAAAATATTTCTTATTTTACATATTTGGTATGCGGGGGGGGGCCAGCGGTGAAAAGACCGAGCGCGACTAATGACGTTGTGAAAAAAGTCGCGACTACTCGCGGGTTAAACTTTTTTTTTTCAGTTGTGGAGTTGGAAAAATTGATGCAATCAATAAACGCAAGATTCTGTTTGTCGTTGTCAGGCATCTTGCATGAGAAAGGTTTCCAGGTTTTCTCTTTTCGAATTTCGGTAATTCTGCTATCAGTACAGTTTGATTAAATATTTCTGATCCGTGCTCAAATCTTTATCATTAAGCACTGGAAAAATACTATCTATTTTGCGATATATAACGATAGGTAATTTTTGACAGTTTTTTAAACTTTTACTTATAGAACCACTGGAATACATTGGACCATCTACGACAGCAAAATTTTCTTAAAAGGGAATTCATTTATAAAATAAGCTTTTTAAGAAAAAAATATCAACCGACTTCAAAAAAGCGCTGAAAAGAATGAAATAATTCTTTAAAATTTTCTAATGACAAAACGTTATCTAATAAGCACACATCGGATATCAGGTACCGGCATAAAAAACGGTTAAATTTAATATGTATAATTTAATATCCACCAAACATAGATTTTAGAGATAATATTATTTTACAAGAGATGAATTGACATATTTATGATTTAATTTATGAATATATACATATAAAAAGTAATGAATTACTTTTTGAAGTTGGTGCCAAACAATCACAATCGATAATGATTATCCCCATTTTAATTGTGGTACTAGGCATATTTTGGCTACAATTCTTAATATACATCAAATAGTTTGGCACCAACTTCAAAAAGTAATTCATTACTTTTTATATGTATATATTCATAAAATAAATCATAAATATGTCAATTCATCTCTTGTAAAATAATATTATCTCTAAAATCTATGTTTGGTGGATATTAAATTATACATATTAAATTTAACCGTTTTTTATGCCGGTACCTGATATCCGATGTGTGCTTATTAGATAACGTTTTGTCATTAGAAAATTTTAAAGAATTATTTCATTCTTTTCAGCGCTTTTTTGAAGTCGGTTGATATTTTTTTCTTAAAAAGCTTATTTTATTTCCTACTTTTTAGTTATGCATACCGTAATACATAATTATGTGTAATGGCTCACGATAGCTCTTTGCAATGCATTACTAATGTACGCACTTTGCTAAGTTCTGATGTATTCAGTTTACTTGTCACTGTTTGATTGTCAACTTTTCTGAAACCACTTGCCACATCGGTTAGTATCGTTGTGAATCTTAAGAATTTCTTTGTATGGTAACTTCTTGAGACAAGATCTGCCTCTTCGAAAAGCTACCTCATTTATGAAATCTTAGTCTGCATCGAATCCTACGGTCATCGAAAGTGGGTATCAAAAGGTGACAATCCATCAAGTAAAGTGTCCTTACACATAAGAGCGCGACATAGTGCTTCTATATACGAGCACGCAGCAAAATGACTTCATATATTAATGTATAGTAAAATGCTTTTCTAGTGTAGTCAGTCAAAAGTACTTCCCCTTCACTCAGAAAAAGGAAAAAGAAAGATTTTAGCAAAATTCGCACTATGCTTCAATCAATAAACAGCAACAGTCTAATACCTATACAGACAGTAATGGCATCGGAAATGAGCAGTTTGCGATTCGACGAGGAATCTGAAACTGATACCCAATACCTGGCTGCCTCTATAAGAGAGTGACAGCATTTGATTCCCAAATAATTCTTTTACAGACACTTTTGTCCCAACTACACTGTTAAAAATTTGAAATTTTTGCTGTACACTGTAAAAAATCTGCTGCATTTTCTGCTACGCACTCCAGCGCTTGTATAGAAAACGGTTACTTGACTGTATTAAGGAGCATTCTCATAGGTCGCAGTAGAGACATTATATACAAGCGGCGGAGTGCGTTGCAACAAAATGCAGCAGATTTTTAACAGTGTATCATCACTTCACCGCTTATATAGAAAACGATTAGATAAATGAATTATGAAGGATTCTCATTGATAAAAATAAAGATATTCTATAAAAGCGATGGAGTGACGATGCAGCAAAAGTTGCAAATTTTTAACAGTGCTTTGCATTGCCAGGCATTTTTTATTATGGAATTCGATGATGATTTCCTGGAAGAATTCGATTGTACTCGTATGAGAAGTTAAAAAGATAGACGAAAATTGCCCGCTCAACAAGATGCTTGGTGACCCGTTTTTGTCCAGAATAGTTTCAACCAATTATATACTGTGCTACATGTGTCGTCATATTCATATCGAGGAATCCTACACTGTAAAAAATTGACACTTTTGCTATATAATCACTCTATTGCTTTTATAATCACTCTATTGCTTTTATAGAAAACGATTACTTCATCCAATTACGAAGCATTCTCATGGGTCAAAAGAGAGATATTCTACAAAAGCAGTGGAGTTACGATGCAGCAAAAGGGTCACATTTTTTACAGTGACACTGTAATCGGAAATGAGCGGTGGCGTATTCGATGAGGAATCTGAAACTCATTACCTATACCTGGCTACCTCTAGAAGAGAGTGACAACATTTGATTCCCAAATATTTCTTTTACAGACGCTTTTGTCCCAATTACACCGCAAAACTTTGAGCCTTTTGCTGCATCATTAGTCCACCGCTTTTATAGAAAACGATTACTTTACTGTGTTATGGAGCATTCTCATTGGTCATAAAAGACATATTCTATAAAAGCTGTGGTGTGACGCTAAAGCAAATGGGTCAAATTTTTAACAATGTATCATGGAGCATTCTCATGGGTAAAAGGAGAGATATTCTATTAAAGCGGGGGAGTAAAGATACAACAAAAGGATAAAAATTTTTACAGTGTACACTGTAAAAAATTTGATCCTTTTGCTGCATCGTCAATCCATCGCTTTTATAGAAAACGATTACTTCAGCCTATCGTGGAGAATTCTCATGAGTCAAGAGAGAGATATTCTATAAAAACGGGGGAGTGATTATGCAGCAAAAGGATCAATTATTTTACAGTGTACACTGTTAATAAGTGTGAACCTTGTCCAGTTAGGATTTCACACTTTGAAAAGATAGTGTGTCTATGTAGGTGTAACTTAAAAACATGAAAAATGAACGTTTCTAATTGGTCGATTGCTTCGAAAAGATATTGAATTTTAATGTTTTAATTTTTTAAAAAGTTCTAATAAACAGATTTTTATGAAATTTGAATGGGACCACATGGTCCCCATATGCTTTCAAACAAAAAAAGAATTATCAAAATCGGTTCATATTTACGAAAGTTATGCGTGAACAACAAATACATACAGGTCGAAATCATAACCTCCTCCTTGAAGTCGGTTAAAAATGAAACAAACAAATCACTACTTGTACTGCGTGCTTTAAAGCACACTAATTCAGCACAATTTACCCATTAGAAACACCAGTACTTGTTGCTTACAATACACCCAAGAGTTTTAATAGTTGTCTCATGAATGTAATTACATTTCATGTATTTTGGTATTGATGATAGTACATCTTTCCCAGAACTACTGTCTGGAGTTACATAGCCAAAACATGTTGATCATGGTTCTTCTATATCCATCAAAATAAACAGACATTGAAATAGAGATTTTCTTTGAATAATACTTTTATAATTCAATGCTAAACTTTTGTATTTGCAACCTTTTTCATTTAAACGTTAAACTTTTTAAATTTTACTTTTATGTGTGTGTGATTTTTTTAAAATTTTTTTTTATTGTCATGAGCCGAAACAAATTAGACTTATAAATTAGTTATATAAGTCTTAAAATTAATATATATTTTATTTACATTATATCTGGAGGTTTGCCGATTGGATGTAAAAATTCCCTGTAACAAATTTAAAACCACCAACAAAATAAATTCAAAATCTTCAATATTTGGTAAAATAATGAAATTCTTAATTAGATTCCAGGAGACACAAAATTAATGACAAAAATGAAATTTTTTTAAATGTCCAATGCCTGTCTAAAGTTTATGTTTTTGTACTTTGAAAAAATCAATTACTTAATATTCATATATTTAAAAATTATGAAAAAACTACTGTGTCTGGCAAAATTTGGGCTGTTTAAGGAAGAAATCTTTTAGTTTATCATTTACAATAGAAAATTATTATTGACTGAAACCATCCCGGAAAATTTATCAATGGAATTCACATTGTCTTTCGTTTAGTACAAGCTTTTAATAAAGCTAATCTTTCATAATCAGGTGGATCTCATTGTGAAACTATCGACTATATTTCTAAAGCGAAATAGCGTAGAACGATAAGTGCTATATACTAAAAACTTTCTTGCAAAATTATCTAACAATCACTGTTAATTCTTTGGAAATCAACACAGTTTAATCTTTTAAAAAGTTTAATCCCTATGAAATGGATTCAGTTATTAAAGAACTTTCGCAATTAATTCTGGAACAAAGCAACTTAGAATGATGTGTATGATGTGTAATCCATGTAATAAAACCCAACTAGAAAATGTAACTAACTAGTAATGCCCGTCCTCTCTCAATCAATTCAAAATAACTCAATTTACAAGGGGTTGGATTTAATTTCCTCTTTTGCATTATATTAATATATAATTAAATATGATTTTCAGATTCGCGTTGACCTGTTTATAAATATTTTAGGGACGTAGTGTGGGATATACGTCGTATACAGTGTGTCCCTCCGAAATAAAGCCACCGTGATTTTGTAAAGTAATGTGACGGGAAACAAACCAGTGAAAACAAAACAAATATAATAAGGAAATTTGTATATCAATGCATATTTACAAGGAGTAATTCCCTACCTACCCCACCTGGGCAGGAAAATAAATAAATGTATAGAAAAAGGGGAGAAAGAGTCCCGTAGATATAAAGCCACAATAACAGATGTAAATTTTCTAACAGATGTAAATTTGGAAAAATTACATCTGTTATAATTAATTTACCGATTGAATAATCGCGTTTAAAATTAATCTAATGTAATTTCGTACACAGCGATTTTCTGCAGTTCCATATATTGACCTTCGATTTATTCTGTTGAGCTAATCCAGAGTATCAGACCTGATTAAGTGATCGTTGAGGTTGATTGGGTGAAATAGTCCTCCAGTGTCCGAGATGGCTCAGTTGGAAGAGTATTGGCTGCTTCAGCCAATAATCCCTGGTTCGAATCCTGGCCCGGACATTTTTGACCCAATTTGGAAAATTTACATCTGTTATAATTTATTTACCGATTGAATAATCGTGTTTAAATTTAATCTAAAATAAAGCCACTATATCCAATGTATCAGCCATGATTATTTATGACATTGAATAAACGATGTGGCATATAATTTACCAACATCGTAGACAGTAGACCCGATATTATGCCAGGCTTCAATGATGGCGAGTTTTTAATCTGCCACAGATTGTATGCAGTTCACTTTTACAAGTCTAACCCGACACATTTTCTTGAGGTATGAGATAAAAGTACAGGGCACGCCATTCCATGATATGCACTCAATTATCCAAAACCTATTCCTAGGAGGTTTTTGGAAAGATTGTGGGGCCATTGTTCTGCTGGGAAATTAACGTATGCCATACATTCTCTCTGCAAATGAGAGAAAATATGTTTCAAGCATTTATTGGTGATCGTTAGCTTACATACGTTCTGAGTGAAAAACCAGGTTAAGTTCATCACCATAGTCGAAGCGTCCAAACAGGACTCCCCTACCAACCATATTGAAAGCTATCCATAATCAAAGCAGAGTCGATAGAGCCAAATATCATCAGACCACAAAGGTCCAATGGCACTTTTTTTTCTCAGATGAGGAAAAATTTAATTAAAAGTTGACAGACAGCTTTTCTTCCTATTGGCATGACGTGTGGGAAGGAGAAGCATTTTTCTTCAAAAGTCAGCACAGTGCAATCTTATTAATGATTTTGGGACGCCTCAACTATTGTGGTAAACGTAACCCGGCTTTTCCCTTAGACCGCATGTACGCTACAGTTTACCAAAAATTACTAGAAACTAATTTATAACCAATTTTAGAGAGAACTGGAGGCTTAAATTCGATTTTTTAGCAGGAAAACACCTTCATAACCTCTGCAAAATCCTCCTAGGAATGATTTTTGGATAATTGGTGTATTGTCATGGCATGATCTGCCTTATATGGTCATCACAGTCCCCAAGAAAATGTATGGGGTATCCTCAGTAAAGTTTAAATTGTCAGTGGTAGACAGTTCAAGTCGGTGGATGAACTGAAAGCCGCCATCATTGGGGCCTGGGATAATATTGATGCTATTATCTTCCAGAGATTGTTAAATGGTAAGCCACATCGTATATTCCAAGTCATATATAAGCATTACGGATTTATTGACTACTAGCTGACCCGCCTGGCGTTGCCCGGGTCCGTTTTAACAATATTAAACGAACTCGAAATTTGTATGATTTTATCATTAACTCGAAACATGCAGAAATGCATTGTCTGAAATACGTGGCCACTGACTGTGTGAAAAATCGGTTTAAAAAACAGCTAATATTAAGCTCTAAAAATACTCAAAATGAGCGATGAGAAATGTGGGAGGGAATATGTATCCAACGACTGCGTGATTTTCGTGTTAAAGTGTTGATATTTATCAAAAATCACTGTTAAGTCACGTAACTAATTATTTTTTTTTCACATAGAAATCCCAAGTGAAATATTTTGAATTTCAAACTAATTATATCACTCTTAAATCCGACTATACCATGAATGAAATCGATACTCGCTCGTAGCTAAAGTGTTGGTATGTAGTATTATAATTTCAAAGCCATTTAACAAAAGTAAGTGTTATTTTTAATCAAATCATGCATAATGTCCACTCTATGGATAAATTCCTAACCGTAAACTTTTTTTACCGTAACCATAACCTGCCTGTAACCTAACTTTGACTTAACAGTACCTTACTGTAAATTAAATATAACATAAATATAACATAATACTGTAAATTAAATATAACATATGTAAATTAAATATAACGTAACCTAGCCTTCACTTTATTGTAACATTAACAGTATAATTAACAATACTGTTACAGTACAATACAGTAACAATACTGTATAATTAACAGTACCTTACTGTAAATTAAATATAACATAAATATAACATAATACTGTAAATTAAATATAACATATGTAAATTAAATATAACGTAACCTAGCCTTCACTTTATTGTAACATATCCTTATTCTAACCATAAAACAAATGCGATTTAACTTTAAACTAACTTTAACTTAACCGTGACCTAACTATAACCTAACGGGATATTAAATATAATCAAAGACTTACCGTAATGTAATTGCAACCTAAATGTTACCAAACCATATATTGGTTTCATGTCCATGGAAATTATTTTGTCTTGTTCGGATCTGGTTATGATTCATTAGAACATTTTTGTCGGGTTCAGATTTTAGGTATTTTTTGAGATTGAGTTATAATGTTCGGGTCGTATCCATGTCCATGGAAATTATTTTGCCTTGCTCGGATACAATTATGTTTTCTTTGGAATACTTTTGTCGGGAACAGATTTGTTTCAATTCAGATTTCGGCTTTTTCTTCAAATGGAATATTTGGGTTCGGGTTTTCTTGCGTGTTCACGGAAATTATGCTGCCTTGTTCGAATAAGAACATGCTTCACTGGAATATTTTTTTTCAAGTTCAGATTTGGTTCAGTTCAGATTTCGTGATTTTTTTCAAAGAATTTTTTTAGGTTCAGATTCGGTTCAGGTGAATGGAAATTTTTTGTCTTATTCAGATCCGGTTACGATTCTTTGGAATATTTTTTATCAGGTTCCGATTTGGTTCGATTCAAATTTCGGGTATATTTTCAAATAGAATTTTTAGGTTCGGATCTCGTTCATGTCCACGGAAATTATTTTGTCATACTCGAATCCAGTTATGATTCTTTCGAATATTTTAGTCGAATTTAGATGTGGTTTGGGTCAAATTTCAGTTTTTTTTCAAATCGAATTTTTTAGGTTCGAGTTGGGTTTATGTCCATAGAAATTATTTCGTCTTGCTTGGATTGGGTTATAGTTCTTTGGAATATTTTTGCCAGGTCCAGATTTGGTTCAATTCATATTTCGAGTTTTTTCTTCAAATATAACTGTTGAGTTCGGGTCTTCTTGCATGTTCACGGAAATAATTCTGTCTTGTTCGAATAAGGACATGCTTCACTGGAATATTTCTGCCAAGTTCAGATTTCGCTCAGTTCGCGATTTTTTCAAAGAAATTTTTTGGGTTCGGATTGTGTTCATGTCCATGTAAATATTTTGTCTTGTTTGGATCCGGTTGCGTTTGTTTGAAATAGTTTTGTCAGATTCAGATTTGTTTCGATTCAAATTTCAGGTATTTTTTTGAATGGGAGTTTTAGGTTCGAATCGGGTTCATGTCCACGGAAATTATTTTGTCTTACTCGAATCCGGTTATGGTTCTTTCGAATACTTTGGTCAGATTTAGATGTGGTTTGGGTCAAAGTTCAGGATTTTTCAAACGAAGTTTTTTAGGTTTGAGTCGGGTTTATGACTATGGAAAGTATTTTGTCTTGCTGGGATCGGGTTATAGTTCTCTGGAATATTTTTATCGGTTTCAGATTTCTTTCGAGTCATATTTCGGGTTTTTTTAAAGAAAACATTTAGGTTCGGGTCAGATTTCATGCCCACGAAATTTATTTTTCCTTGTTTGAATCGGGTTATGCTTCACTTGAACATTTTTGCGGGATTCAGATTTGGTTCCGGTCAGTTATCAAATCCATAGTTTTTCCCAAACAGAATTTTTAGGTCAGGGTCGGGTTTATACTCACGGAAATTTTGTGTATCACGGATCGGAGTGTGGTCTGTTTTATTTTATTATTTTTTTTTCTGGTTGGAATCGGGTTATGTTTAAATTAGTCTAAACATTAAGGTTATAATCAGTTTTGCTACTATACTTTTTATGGCTATTTCTGATAGATAATTTACTTAGCTATTTGATAATTTATTATGGTGAATGAATTGTTTGCGGATACAAACAATTGTACGCCAAACAGCTATTTTATTTTTGTTTTAAAAACAAATTAAAGCCATATTACAATTTTAAATTGAATAGGACACATTTAAATTCAATCAATGATTAAAAAAATAAACACATAGAAAAGTGTTGTGTAATGTTTTTTACTGCAACACAGCTAATGACTCATACATTCTAATGTTCGAAATGCCAAAAATATGCGTACAACCATATAGTAAAAAGAAATTAATAGAGTGGCAGTATAATGTCTTGGGGTGACACAAAAAATGTAACTCTAAAATAAGCGACATTAAGTCCAAATAAGCACCAACAAAACAATGTGCTTTGAAACTCCGATCAATTCAAACTGGTTTAAACCAGTATTTCTTTGTTTTTGTTTTTTACCTTTTAAACTGTTTTGAATAGATGACTAAAATTTCGTTTAAAAAATAACGTTTTGTGCCATTATTGCTTGTAATACACGATCAGAATGCATGAAAGATACAATTAGATCAATCATAGGCAAGAATTATTTGATTATTTTTATCATATGACTTTGAAATATCAATATAGAAGCATCATTTAAGACTTTGCTTGAAAAATCAACATTCTTTCGTTAATGTCTTAAAACCGTCTGCACTCTGAAATCTAGATTTTAGATTATTATTATTATTTAAGTGTTCATGCATGATTTTAAAAGAATCTTTTCATCACTATATTTTATATATTGACATGGAATTATAAATATGTTGTTAAATCATAAAAATTTTTCATGTACGTTATAAAGTATTAAAAATTTCTGAAAAAAAAAGAGAAAACTTTTAGTAATGCAATTTTTTACTTCAAATCATATGTTTTCTATATTTTATTTAATTTTGTTTTGACATTTAATTATTTTTAATTTTCCAATTTCAATTATTTTAAAAGCAAACATTTATTTTAATAAATAATATAATAGAAAAAAAACATTTTAAAAAATTACGATTTCTTCGTAAAATATGCTTCAGCTGTAATTCATTTCTTCCAATCCGTATTATTAATACAAAATTCCTTCCTTGTGCTTTATTTTGAGACATTAAAATTTCTGCGATAAATGGTTTCCTCTTGCAAACCTTTCTTTTTTTCTGTTTACTTCGCCACCACCTATCGTTTTACTCCATGGCGTACAACAGCTGTAATAATAATAATAATAATAATAAAAACCTCATTTAAACTGACAGTTTGCCAGTCTATGAATTTTAAAGGTCAGTCTTAGTTTTTAAAATTATTTCTGCGAAAATTTTATGCAACCAACCAACCATAAGAGAATGAAAAGGAAAAAAGCTAAAAAAAAGCGATTTTTTATGAGAGTGAGGTTTGGAATTTAATTAATTACTCAGTTAATAAATAGAATTTTGAAATTCTGAGCGTCAGGTGCATCAGGAGAGATATTGGGCTACTCTCAGAGAAATTTTGAGCTTCGTACGTACCGTAGTTTTTGCTAACTATCGCAGACACACACACACACACACACAGAGAGCGATTTGTTATTTTATTAATATAGATTAACAGTAGGTGCTTCATTTCGGCCGGAGATTTTCTCCCCCTTTTTTATGGATTTATTTTTTCCCAGACCAAATTTGACTTATCTAACGAATTACTCCTTCAACTTATGTATTTCTATGTAGAATTTCTTAATATCTTTGTTTTGTTTTGTGTATAATTACTGTGTAAAATAACGGTGACTTTATTTCATTGGGAAATTTTGTACCTTTTGGATTTTGTCTAGAAATTTTCGAGACCTTCTATATATAAAATATATATTCTCTGGCATGAAATCTCTACCTACACAGTTTATCCGCTTTTTTTTATTACATCTGGAAAAACTTTCGTCATAGTCCCATAACTAAATGAGTAGAATGATATGTCAAATATTGAAACAGTATATGAATTATCTAACTGTGCAACCCCAATAAAAAATACTTAGAATTTTTATTAAACAGTAATCTTTCAAATTCGTGTTCATTTAACTTTAGAACTTTTTCTTGTAGCTCCATAACAACGCAAAGTAAAACAATGATTTCTACATTGAAAAATTTCTAAAACAAATTTCCTTTATTTCAATTTTGTATTTATTGCAGATGATATTGAGATTTTTTTATGTGTTTTCTGTGGTGAGAAGAAAACTTCGCTACAACTATGCCAAACATGCACAAACAATTAACAAAGTGCAGTGTTAGTTTTATAAAAACACATTCAGCAGAAACGACATTATAAATGGTCAAAATGAATACAAATGAGCTTTTTGTATAACTATAGTGAATGTATTTTTTATATCGCTTTCAAATTTCTTAATCACTTTTCGAATAGTTCTCTAAATAAACAGCGTATTAAGAAATGTTGTTACAAAAACCATTAATGTAAAATTTGTGTGTCAGTTCCATTTGATGAAAAATCTGTTCATTTTTTTAAAAAAGGCCAAACTTTAATAATCAGGTTCACTTAATTTTTAACTTTTTGGTAAAATAAATAAATAATGGCAAAATAATTATAAACTTGGGTTATATATTTTGTTGGTGAATCTATAGACACTGATCGTCAATCAGTATTTTTTTTTTTTTTTAAGAAAACAATTTTATTCGCCTTTGTGAATTATCTTGCATACATGAAGTTTTTTTGGTGTCCTTTTTCGATAGTTCTTCTGAGTAATACTTTATAAAATAACTTTGCAAATATTCAGTAGGTAGTTCTGACTTATAATGAGTGCACGTTTTTCGATTTCTGAAAATAATGTTTGGAAATTACTCTCTGTGAATCCAGATATTTAAATAGAGAATGTACGAGACGTAAACAAACATAGTCCGATGAATTTATTAGGTTATTATGAAGTTGTTAGTTAGTTAGGACAATAGGTGATTTTCCACGCATAGGAAATACTGATTAAAAATTGCTCATCGCATAATAGGTAAAAGTTAAGAGCAAATGATGCATGTGCAAATCTGAAATAGCGACAGTCAAATTTGAAGAAGATAAATACATAATATCTAATTCATTTGAAAATTGTTGTGGTAAAAGAATCCCCAATCACTATGCATTTAACGGGTGCAATCTTCGTGAAGATATAAACGGCTGCATAAATTCCACTAATAGGCTCTTCATTGCATTATATTGTTTGCCTTCTTTTAAAAAAAGCAATAGAATAATATCTAAAGAAGATTACAGCAGCAACATCCAACTGTTGTGGATACTAAAATGTACTAGGACTACACTGATACATACAAAACCTGCGTCTGTCTCTGATAAAGAAAAAATCGCGATTCAATATATAAATAAAGCATTGAGTTCAGATGGTAGGGTGGTCGATCTCATCATTTGTCCTAGATAGTTTTGAAAGTAACTAAGTAAGTGCTATACACTGAACAACATTTATTTGTAACATAGAACTTTAATTACAGATGTTTTTTAAGAAAAAGTTGCCAGTTTTACTCTATTTATACAAAATAAATATTTTGTTTTACCTTTTAAATATGTTCAATCTTTAATAATAAAAATTAAACTAACACTCTTAAATAATAACTAGCTCTATGGAATTTATTTTATTTTTTAAAAAATAATATCAAATTATATAAAAAAAATGACTTTTGGATCAAAATTGCAGACAGTAGCCATTTTTATTAAGCAATAAAACTGAATACAGTTAATGTACTAGCATCACTGTCTATCTATTATGTAGTATAGCACTCTCTACGTAGTCTATGTTACTTCTCTTAGTCATATCCATTGATTTTCTTCGTCTTCCTTTCATTGCAGTTGCGAACAAGCCTAGTCGAAGTGTTGGGAAAAGACTCTGGTTTCAACGACAGTTGAAACTAAATTCACTTTACTCTTTCATCTAAATGTTCCAGAAGCTTTAAATAAAACGCTTTAATAAAAAAGAGACAATATTCATAAAATGAAAAAACTCATCTTAGATTTGACTCCACCGTGATTGCCATACCTAATATAGCTCTGTTTTTGGACTATAAATTCGTTCAGTATAAGTAATCTACTAGTAGAAACTTTAAGTATTTTTTTACAACAATATTATATTTAGATTGACTACAAGACATTATAGAACCAAATATATTCACGCTGACTACCTTGACCGACAACACCTTTGCCTTTTAAAATAACCATATGCATTTAAATATTCTGTATAGAAGTGTAAAAAAGGGATATTGTAATTGTTTTAACAAAAGGCCATTTACAGTAAAATTGAAAAAAATAAATAATTCACTAATAAAATGTAAGTATTAGACATTTTAAAACATTTATTACTCTCTAGAAATCAAGAAAATCGATGAAATAGGGAAAAAAAAAGGCTTTACCTTGCCCTTTTCCATCTTCACTTAAGATAGTTCAATTAAACCATAAGAGGAGAAGTAATTTACGAGACAAAAAAGAAGAGTTAAATACATCTGTGTCCTGAGATTTAAAAAAAAATAACAATATTCTTACTCCTTTTATCCAAATTTTAAGAAGAGAATAATTCGTTACATTTCTTATTTATCTTTACTTTAGAAAATTCTCACAAATAGACAAATAATGGCCTTAAACACGAAATAAAACTATATTAAAAAGATAAAATGCTATAGCTATACTTTTGGCGATTAATATTTAATTCAAATTAAATTAATTGTTCATGAAATACATTTATTAATTTCTAAATAAAGTGAAGTATTACAGAATTTATTTAACAGTTACATTTTAATGAATCATAGGTTTTTCGAAATAGTCCAGTGTATTAAATACGGTACTATTTGAATATCTTTGTCGACGAAAAAAAAACTATCACCAAACTTTGAAAATAATTGCAAATAATGGATAATCGTAAATACCACATTCATTGGTCAATACCACATTCGTTGGTCAATAATCACGATACTCGTGTTTGTTACAGTATCAAGGGATTTTTAATTTGACATTAATTTGTATTTTTTATATATTTTTTCCTTGTCGTTATTTAAAATAAACATAATGTCAATTTTTATATCTTGGCAAATCGTTTCGCATTTTGTATAATTTGGAAAAATTGGTTAACAGAATAATTAACTAGTACATTAACCATTTGACTCGCAAGCAGCGCAATAGGGCTGTTCAGTTTTTATGTCAAAAAATTCAGCACATTTCGAGCATTGTGGATCACTTATGGTGAAAGACTGAGAGTTATCGGCATAAAATAGAAGAAACGCTGTCGCATCGTTTAGGTCTTTTCGCCATAAAATAAAAGCAGTGCTTTCACGCTGCTTGGGTCTTTTCCGCATAAAGTAAAAGGAGCGCTACCGCGCTCTTTAGAATTTTTCGATACTGTTTTTTTTTTTTTTTTTTTTTTTTTTTTTTTTTTTTTTTTAACACCCTGCTACACAAACGGTTAAATATAACTGAGACTGATCCTCTTAGTACGATTTTTGAAATACGCTTAAAGAATTATTTTCAAATTATAGCGGAGACTGGGGTACGAATGAACATGGGGCAGATGTGAACTTCGAAATAATTCACCAGTTATTGTACGTTTTTTAAATTTGAAAAAAAAATAACAATGATCATACAGCTTGTAGGCATACGGTAAAATTTTTTGAAACATTTTGACAATTTGTTTGTTCTCAGAAGCTAAAACACTGATTACAGATCTCAAAAGTAACATTTCAGTTCCAACTTGCTAAGATAATAACTTGATTTATTTATTCATTTGTTTGAGTTTTAATGTTTTCAAATATAATATGAATATTATTAGATATTTTTTATTTAAAAAAAATTATTTCACCCAAAATTGACAAATGTTAATGATTTGTTAAAAAGTTGTTTTTGACACGGGTACAAAAGAAAAATAAAGTATGCCCTTTTTAAACTAGAGTATTTTTGTTATTGTGTAATTAGAAATAACTTCTTTTGAAAAAGTATTGTGGACTGACTGGAATTTGAGTAAGAGACGTCGAAGTCAAAAGGATTTATTATGTAACATACAACTTACTGAATGAAAGAAGTAATGTTGTTAAGTAAAACGAAATTTTTTCGTTAAAAATAATGGTTAAATTTTTAGCCTTATTATCCGCGAGCCAAATTTTAACTCATCCTGGAAGAAAAAAAATTAGGATTTAAATCTATTTAAGGCCTGATTAAACCTTAAATGAAACAAAGCTAAATTACTAATGACTAAATTACACATATAAAACAAAGCTATTTAAATTCTAAAACATTTTACAGGACTTAAGTTCCTCTTTTCTCCTAGAATAGTTATTTATAGTTGTCCATGATAATATTTTTTATATTACTCCTCGTAAAAAAATACAGGCTTAGCAGTTTTGCGTAAAATAAATTGAGTGTTTCTTTCACAAAAGTATTCGACAGTGTTTAAAACACATAAAATTGAGTTTAAAAAGTAAGAACTATCAGCGTCTGCAATCGTGTCGCATAATTTTCTGATTCTAAAAATATTCTGTAATATTAAAAAAAAAATACCATGCGATGCATAGTACGTTAATTAAATAAAAAGTTTCTTCTAATAAACTGTTACATTAAATATTGAATTAAATAATTTTTTCTATATTTGAAATAGTTGTAAATTTTTCCTTTCACTTTTCATAATTTTTCATTAAAAATAAGCAAAAAGTATTTTTTTATGGGTTAAAATTTCTCACTCTTTCAAAGCAAAAATGCAAAGAATTATATTTCAAATTTGCGTTGCAACATTCTTAGCTTCAGTATATGCCGTATGTCAAAATTCACTTTCCAATAATACAAAAATCTATTTAACGTTGCATTTACGTCACGTTGTTTAAAATAAAAAATGACTTTTCTTTTCAATAAATTCTTGTCCATCTACATACTACATACAAAGAAAATTCGAATTCAAATCATTTTATCGATTTTCATGTATATCTGCAGACGGCTTCAAAATTCGACGAGCATAACACACAATTTATTGGCATAAATATTTACATTTGATAACAAGCAACGATCTTTGTTTTGATATTCATAACCAAAGTCAATGAAGGTAGCAAGAAATTTATCTATATTTTATCTGTTTGTTAAAAATATCTCATAACTTTGGCATAAATATTTTTTCAATTTTTGTAAAAATATTAGAAGTATAAATCAACATATAAAGCGAGGTACATATACCGTTTTCTGTATTTTTTAAATATTTTAAAGTAATGTGATTATAGTTTTCTTCTTTCTGTTAAAATCTACACTAAGGATTGGATGTTCTTAACTCATGCCAAATGAAAAACTAGCAGTTATTGTTTTTAAATTTTCTGATGTATGTGCATTATTTGTGTTACAAATAATCTACAAAACTAGTAATTATTCTCTAATGAAACCTTATTAAAAAATACAACACTTTTAAAATATTTAGATTTAATATCAATATTTTCGGAGCATGTTTTTAAGAAAGTTTACAAATTAAATCAAAAGCTTAAACATGCATTATTTAAACATTTTGCTGGTTTTAAATAAAAACCTAAATTGCGTGTGATTTTTTAATTGATGATAATCTGTCATTTATGAAATAATTTTCTCCAACGAGTGTCATATTCTGAATGCTTAGACAGTGTAAAATTAATCGTAAATACTTTGCATGGCATGTACTGTCAAGAAAAGAGGATAATTAATTAATTAAATGAGTTTATCATATTTTTTGTTTGTTTTTGCATATACACCAAATTTAATTTATAAAAATTAGAACAAAAATGCTTAGGATATAAATTTTTTCAAGACATATAGAACTGAAATGAAACAACGCTTAATTGAAATTCTCTAGCCATTTTATAGGTTGAAGTTCTCTTTTTTTACGTATGTTATCGCCAATTGTTCATATTAATGATTTTAGGATTACTCATCGTAAAAAATATATATATTATCTGTAGAATACATTGCACATTTTTTAAATAAATGCATTGGTGAGTGTTTAAAAATAACATAAAATTGAAAACTTGTCGGTTGTGGCAATCCCAAAATTTCTTCTATTTAATATAAAAATATACATCTTAATATTTCAAAAACAATTTATTAATGTTAATAGTTCAATAAAATTAATATAATACTAATTCATCATTTTCATACCAATCAACAACTGTACAAGTGTACCACCAATCAACAACCATACAAGTTAACCCAAAACAAATCATAAAAATTTTCAAAAGTCAATATTTTTAGTTAAATTAATTTTAACAAACACGTCATCCATTCATTTTAGCGATTTAAATTTTAAAAGCGAAACTTAATTTCAACATTTATCGTATAGACTTCATGGCTTGGGACAAAGTATCTCGATAGTAGTAAACAGAAGGTTCTTAGTTCGAACCCCGGTATTGTAACTTGACATTTTCATGCTAAGATGGATTAAATTAAAATAAATTTCGTATTTTTTTTTTTTTTGTCAATTTAAAGGTTTGTATTATGTGTTTTTTTATCACTGATATTCATAATATTTTTTGAAATTCAATTTTCAACTCATTTTAAAAATTATTACGATTTAGTAATGATTCAGTATTTTAAATGTCTTTTAAATATAGATTTTCGCTCATAGAATTTCCTTTAAACATTTTTTGAAATTTAAAATTTCATTCATATCGGCGCTGGATATTTTTTTAAATTTCAGATTTTTACGAGTTTTAAATTTTGAATTTTATTTAAATAGTTTGATTTGATTATTTTAAAGTTCATTAAAATTAATAAGGGTCATTCTACGGAATCATTTAGAACCATTTTTCTGCAGTAATTTTAGTAATCGAACACTAGAAAATATTTAAGTGTAACATTAACATCATTTATGAATGAAACCTGTCTAATGGTCAATTTGGATGAAAATTACCTAAAAAATTATCGATAAAATTATACTTTATATCATAACTTACTTTATTTTTCAGTAATGGCAGTTACCAAAGTAAATATAGCAACCGAAATTTAAAAAATAATATTAGAATTAAATAATTTCGATCTAAATTGGGCTTTGAATAAGTTTAATTAGCAAACCATGTCGTATTTACATCTTGAAGAATTTGTTTGTGTGTGTTATATAACTAAATTTGCTGAAAATAGTTCTAAATTTAACGCAGGTTACGATGGAATGACCCATAACTTATTTTTATAATTATTTTTAAATTGAATTTAATGGTGCTACTATCTGTGTAAGAGTTTGATAATTATAAATTAACAACTTGGCTTTATTAATTAAAGGATAAATTATTTCTGAAATATATATTAAACGAAACCGTCTGTTCGATCTGCAATCACACATACCCACTTGTTTATTGAGTAATTACGAACATTGTAAAATTACGCAAAAACATTTTAATAAACACCTTTGCCTTCTTTATGTGCAACATTTATGCGGAATTATTGCAATGAACAAAACAAAATTGCATTATGTTTTGCTGATAGAATTTCTCTCTTTTGATAAGTATTTTGCATCAAAATGATTCTCCAAAATGGAACCCAACGCTGAGGGAAGAACCAAAATACACAAAATCAATAGTCTAATGGTTAATGCTGTGTACACTGATACTTCTCAGAAAATCAAAAGCAGCAAAAGAAACTTTGTTTTCTCAAACTTTTTATTAAATCTAAAATAATATATATAGGAAATTCAACAGAAAAGTGTCATTTTGAAGAGGAAAATAAAATTAATTTTACTATATATTTAGAAAGCTTCATGCTTTTATGTTCTATAAAAAAAATCCAAATAAGAAAGCATTGTAAATTACTGTTCTCGAAGTTATTTTAAATTTGGTTAAAAATGATTCCAATGTGCTATCAATTATGTAAGAATTTAATAATTTTAAATTATCAATTTGGATGCATTTATTAAAGGATAAATTATTTTGAAAGAAATATTAAACGGAACCCTCTGTGCGATCTTCGGTAACGCTTACCTACTTGTTATATTTTTATTTTTTTTATCCGAAAGAGAAAAGGGCCCTCTCTTGTGAACTATTTTACACGTGAGTATAGTTTCTATACATTCCATGATACTCTTGACAAGAATTCTCGAGTGACACCCATTTTTTTCAAAATCCAGAACTATCAAATGGGATGCTCCCTACAGCCTGGAAAGCGACAACACAGACAATCAATTCATCGAATTGATTGTCTCTGTAGGATTAGTTAAATCGCGATTCGCATATTAAAATGCAATCTGTCAGCCAAATCATACCTTGGTGGAAAACACCTAAAAACCCGATTTTAGCGGTTTGAGAAGTAGCTTTCTTATTGTTCTTTCCTGTACTCAAAAGTATGAAAGCATGCAAGATTGGAAGCAGGAAAACCTAAAAATAAACCTATGGGTCAATCGCTAAAATTGAATCTGTAGGTGTTTAACAGCAAGATACGACTTGGCAGACCAAATGCCTTTTAATATGCGAATCGAGATTTAACTAATCTTAGAGTTTCATCCGTAAACTCGATGAGATGTTTGTTTGAGCTGCTGCCTCCCAGTCTACAATTTAGTTTATTTGACCAGTAGCCGGCACGTTTGTCAGAACATGTATAATGTACTTTTAAGAATAACTTACCACGTGAGTCTATAATAAATAAAACTTTGTATTTCTTTATATATTTTTAATGTGAATGGTTTATAATATGAAGAACATTTTCGAGAACTTCGTCTTTATTCACATGGTATCCTATCAAGATCGACCAAACTCCGCGCAGCAATCATTACTTGGAGTACACAAAAAATACCACAAGAATGATACCCCTACATTCGGAAGTTTTCGAAAAACTGTGAAAGAAATGTTTTTCGTCATTCCTGGTGAACAAAAAAAAAAAAACAAAAAAAAAAAACAAAACCTTATCGGAAACCGGATCATCGGGTATGTTCTTATTTTTCACTTAGGGAAAGGCTGAAAACTTACTTTTACACAAAATAAAGATAAAACGCATGTCGCAATATTCACGAATAGAATACATTATCACTATGCCTACATTACCAGTAGCTACTGTAGATGTAGTCTTTTAAATACGATTAAAACAACGACTTGACGACATTGAACGGCGTGCACATGCATGTCTTGACAAGCCTGGCAGATATTTTGCGCATTTTCAATTGCAAACATACTATGGAGACGTCTACGAAAATACGATTTTCATGTTACCAATACTTTTTTATCTTTATCCGGATGTGACGTCATTCTTTTCTTTTGATTTTTTCTCGAAAACTAAGGGTTGTAGATGCATAGCTCATTGATAATATTTTTTTTCAAAAGAAGAATTTGGCTGTGTACAATTAAAACGATCGTGATGGGGCACACTGTATATTACTATATAAAATATCTACTTGTCTATGCATCTATCAATTTACCTACCTACTTATATTTCAATCTATTTCTATATTATATATTTCATATGCACGTTATAGAAATATTACTCATTTTTATAATTTGAGGGGAAAAAATAGAGATTTATTCATTCGAAACAGAACGTAGTTAATTTTAAATATAGGAAATATTTTTAAAAAAGAAAGAAATATTCTTTCATGTTTAGAAGCGTGTGTGCCTTTGACAGGGAGCAATCAATTTTCATTTTCTTCGTTTTCCGACTGCATGCAATCGTTTATTTTAAGTTTAATAATTGATGTTTTCTAAACAGTTTACAGTTCAAATGATATTTTAGCCATTTTATGTTAGATGGAAAAGAACCTGGATCTTAAATGTTGTTTATACTTCATATTAAGTGCTTTTCTTCATTTAATTGATGTGTTACATACCAAAAATGAAGCACTGCGGTGTTGAAAATTTCTTTCAAAGTCTTGTCTGAAATATTTCTAATTTATTTACAAATTATTAGAGGAGTAATATTGAGAAAAAGGAATAAATTTTATTTCTATATAAAGAATCTCACTCATAAAATTTGCAATTTAGCCTTATATCACTAATATATGTTTATTATCATAAAGGAGGTGGATCAATAAGGGCTGGAGGAAGGAGGCTGGAGGTGGAAGGGCTATTTTTCGTCCATCATATATCCCCACCCAAAAAAAATTCGAATTCAAATGATTGTTCTGTAGCTTTGTATAGTTATAGATATGTATTTTTGTTTAATATAAGTTTTACGTGATAAATAAAATAGTAAGTCATGGAAATTATAGCCCGAAAGTAGAGTATTTTGGCTTTTTTCTGCATTTTTGACGTTTTTTGCATCTTTGAATTAATTTTTTACTAAGAAGTGCTCGAGGAACCCAATTAATTTTGACATGCAATGATTCTGATCTTTATAAGCTTTTATATGTGCATTATTTTATTTGGGTTCAGTGTACGCTTCTACCTTTAAAAGAAAAAAATGTATCATGTGAGCGAATCAAATGCACTACTATCGGAACGCATTCAGGCTTTTTTGCCGTACTTAAAAAGAATTAACGTTGTTCAGACGTGAGTGTTGTTTACTAAAATTGTCTTCGTAAATATTTATTAAAGAAATTGCTAATAAATAATGCTTGGACCAATGTCATTGCTGTGAAGTCTCGCAGAAAATTTTTTGTATCTGTTCTCTTTCGTACTTCCTTAAATTTTCAGTCCCGATGACTTTGGGAAATTCTGTTCAAAATACCCTTTTGGGTAGCCTTTTTTGTAATATATTCTATCTTTATCAGAAAATTGACCAATGCGTTATTTATACAGTTTCTAAATAGGAGGATCCACCATTTGGATGCGTTTAAAATAAAAAATGAATTGAAAAATAAGTCAGAATACAGGCAGTTTGGATTTGAGGTTTTTTCTCCAACTCCTATTTTTGTTTAATTTATTTTTGCTATACGAATTGGTTCTATGAAAAACTTCTCAGTATAAAAGTTGTAGATATTTTTGAGAAGATGTAAAATAACTTTAATCAGATTTGATATCTTTAAAATTGACGGAGTTATGGATTTTTTTCTATTTTCACCGCCCTTTTTCTTTTCACCGCCCCTCGTTTTTAATTTTTTTCATCGGTAAATGTTGGTCCTTTCAAAAACTTGTAAATACAAAAGTTTTAGATAATTTTCAGAACATTTACAAAAAATTTAGTTGGACTTGATATCTTGAAAATTGACGAAGTTATGAATTTTTTCTCTCAGAACCCCTGTTTTTTTTCACCCCTTGAGCCCACTTCTAAATTTATCAAAAATCTGCCATGCATAAACTTTTGGCCAATTTTTAAGAAGTAATATAAACTTTAAACCGATTCGATATCTACTTTAATAAAGAAGTTATGGCGTTTTTTCGGTTTTCACAAAAACGCCCCCTATTCCGACCCCCTTGGTCCGATTTTGCCCATTAACGAACTTAGCCGAGATTTTAACCCCTTTGATTTTATGTACCAGTTTATCCGGATGTGACGTCATTCTTTTCTTTTGATTTTTTCTCGAAAACTAAGGGTTGTAGATGCATAGCTCATTGATAATATTTTTTTTCAAAAGAAGAATTTGGCTGTGTACAATTAAAACGATCGTGATGGGGCACACTGTATATTACTATATAAAATATCTACTTGTCTATGCATCTATCAATTTACCTACCTACTTATATTTCAATCTATTTCTATATTATATATTTCATATGCACGTTACAGAAATATTACTCATTTTTATAATTTGAGGGGAAGAAATAGAGATTTATTCATTCGAAACAGAACGTAGTTAATTTTAAATATAGGAAATATTTTTAAAAAAGAAAGAAATATTCTTTCATGTTTAGAAGCGTGTGTGCCTTTGACAGGGAGCAATCAATTTTCATTTTCTTCGTTTTCCGACTGCATGCAATCGTTTATTTTAAGTTTAATAATTGATGTTTTCTAAACAGTTTACAGTTCAAATGATATTTTAGCCATTTTATGTTAGATGGAAAAGAACCTGGATCTTAAATGTTGTTTATACTTCATATTAAGTGCTTTTCTTCATTTAATTGATGTGTTACATACCAAAAATGAAGCACTGCGGTGTTGAAAATTTCTTTCAAAGTCTTGTCTGAAATATTTCTAATTTATTTACAAATTATTAGAGGAGTAATATTGAGAAAAAGGAATAAATTTTATTTCTATATAAAGAATCTCACTCATAAAATTTGCAATTTAGCCTTATATCACTAATATATGTTTATTATCATAAAGGAGGTGGATCAATAAGGGCTGGAGGAAGGAGGCTGGAGGTGGAAGGGCTATTTTTCGTCCATCATATATCCCCACCCAAAAAAAATTCGAATTCAAATGATTGTTCTGTAGCTTTGTATAGTTATAGATATGTATTTTTGTTTAATATAAGTTTTACGTGATAAATAAAATAGTAAGTCATGGAAATTATAGCCCGAAAGTAGAGTATTTTGGCTTTTTTCTGCATTTTTGACGTTTTTTGCATCTTTGAATTAATTTTTTACTAAGAAGTGCTCAAGGAACCCAATTAATTTTGACATGCAATGATTCTGATCTTTATAAGCTTTTATATGTGCATTATTTTATTTGGGTTCAGTGTACGCTTCTACCTGTAAAAGAAAAAAATGTATCATGTGAGCGAATCAAATGCACTACTATCGGAACGCATTCAGGCTTTTTTGCCGTACTTAAAAAGAATTAACGTTGTTCAGACGTCAGTGTTGTTTACTAAAATGGATCCACCATTTGGATGCGTTTAAAATAAAAAATGAATTGAAAAATAAGTCAGAATACAGGCAGTTTGGATTTGAGGTTTTTTCTCCAACTCCTATTTTTGTTTAATTTATTTTTGCTATACGAATTGGTTCTATGAAAAACTTCTCAGTATAAAAGTTGTAGATATTTTTGAGAAGATGTAAAATAACTTTAATCAGATTTGATATCTTTAAAATTGACGGAGTTATGGATTTTTTTCTATTTTCACCGCCCTTTTTCTTTTCACCGCCCCTCGTTTTTAATTTTTTTCATCGGTAAATGTTGGTCCTTTCAAAAACTTGTAAATACAAAAGTTTTAGATAATTTTCAGAACATTTACAAAAAATTTAGTTGGACTTGATATCTTGAAAATTGACGAAGTTATGAATTTTTTCTCTCAGAACCCCTGTTTTTTTTCACCCCTTGAGCCCACTTCTAAATTTATCAAAAATCTGCCATGCATAAACTTTTGGCCAATTTTTAAGAAGTAATATAAACTTTAAACCGATTCGATATCTACTTTAATAAAGAAGTTATGGCGTTTTTTCGGTTTTCACAAAAACGCCCCCTATTCCGACCCCCTTGGTCCGATTTTGCCCATTAACGAACTTAGCCGAGATTTTAACCCCTTTGATTTTATGTACCAGTTTATCCGGATGTGACGTCATTCTTTTCTTTTGATTTTTTCTCGAAAACTAAGGGTTGTAGATGCATAGCTCATTGATAATATTTTTTTTCAAAAGAAGAATTTGGCTGTGTACAATTAAAACGATCGTGATGGGGCACACTGTATATTACTATATAAAATATCTACTTGTCTATGCATCTATCAATTTACCTACCTACTTATATTTCAATCTATTTCTATATTATATATTTCATATGCACGTTACAGAAATATTACTCATTTTTATAATTTGAGGGGAAGAAATAGAGATTTATTCATTCGAAACAGAACGTAGTTAATTTTAAATATAGGAAATATTTTTAAAAAAGAAAGAAATATTCTTTCATGTTTAGAAGCGTGTGTGCCTTTGACAGGGAGCAATCAATTTTCATTTTCTTCGTTTTCCGACTGCATGCAATCGTTTATTTTAAGTTTAATAATTGATGTTTTCTAAACAGTTTACAGTTCAAATGATATTTTAGCCATTTTATGTTAGATGGAAAAGAACCTGGATCTTAAATGTTGTTTATACTTCATATTAAGTGCTTTTCTTCATTTAATTGATGTGTTACATACCAAAAATGAAGCACTGCGGTGTTGAAAATTTCTTTCAAAGTCTTGTCTGAAATATTTCTAATTTATTTACAAATTATTAGAGGAGTAATATTGAGAAAAAGGAATAAATTTTATTTCTATATAAAGAATCTCACTCATAAAATTTGCAATTTAGCCTTATATCACTAATATATGTTTATTATCATAAAGGAGGTGGATCAATAAGGGCTGGAGGAAGGAGGCTGGAGGTGGAAGGGCTATTTTTCGTCCATCATATATCCCCACCCAAAAAAAATTCGAATTCAAATGATTGTTCTGTAGCTTTGTATAGTTATAGATATGTATTTTTGTTTAATATAAGTTTTACGTGATAAATAAAATAGTAAGTCATGGAAATTATAGCCCGAAAGTAGAGTATTTTGGCTTTTTTCTGCATTTTTGACGTTTTTTGCATCTTTGAATTAATTTTTTACTAAGAAGTGCTCAAGGAACCCAATTAATTTTGACATGCAATGATTCTGATCTTTATAAGCTTTTATATGTGCATTATTTTATTTGGGTTCAGTGTACGCTTCTACCTGTAAAAGAAAAAAATGTATCATGTGAGCGAATCAAATGCACTACTATCGGAACGCATTCAGGCTTTTTTGCCGTACTTAAAAAGAATTAACGTTGTTCAGACGTCAGTGTTGTTTACTAAAATTGTTTTCGTAAATATTTATTAAAGAAATTGCTAATAAATAATGCTTGGATACCAATGTCATTGCTGTGAAGTCTCGCAGAAAATTTTTTGTATCTGTTCTCTTTCGTACTTCCTTAAATTTTCAGTCCCGATGACTTTGGGAAATTCTGTTCAAAATACCCTTTTGGGTAGCCTTTTTTGTAATATATTCTATCTTTATCAGAAAATTGACCAATGCGTTATTTATACAGTTTCTAAATAGGAGGATCCACCATTTGGATGCGTTTAAAATAAAAAATGAATTGAAAAATAAGTCAGAATACAGGCAGTTTGGATTTGAGGTTTTTTCTCCAACTCCTATTTTTGTTTAATTTATTTTTGCTATACGAATTGGTTCTATGAAAAACTTCTCAGTATAAAAGTTGTAGATATTTTTGAGAAGATGTAAAATAACTTTAATCAGATTTGATATCTTTAAAATTGACGGAGTTATGGATTTTTTTCTATTTTCACCGCCCTTTTTCTTTTCACCGCCCCTCGTTTTTAATTTTTTTCATCGGTAAATGTTGGTCCTTTCAAAAACTTGTAAATACAAAAGTTTTAGATAATTTTCAGAACATTTACAAAAAATTTAGTTGGACTTGATATCTTGAAAATTGACGAAGTTATGAATTTTTTCTCTCAGAACCCCTGTTTTTTTTCACCCCTTGAGCCCACTTCTAAATTTATCAAAAATCTGCCATGCATAAACTTTTGGCCAATTTTTAAGAAGTAATATAAACTTTAAACCGATTCGATATCTACTTTAATAAAGAAGTTATGGCGTTTTTTCGGTTTTCACAAAAACGCCCCCTATTCCGACCCCCTTGGTCCGATTTTGCCCATTAACGAACTTAGCCGAGATTTTAACCCCTTTGATTTTATGTACCAGTTTATCCGGATGTGACGTCATTCTTTTCTTTTGATTTTTTCTCGAAAACTAAGGGTTGTAGATGCATAGCTCATTGATAATATTTTTTTTCAAAAGAAGAATTTGGCTGTGTACAATTAAAACGATCGTGATGGGGCACACTGTATATTACTATATAAAATATCTACTTGTCTATGCATCTATCAATTTACCTACCTACTTATATTTCAATCTATTTCTATATTATATATTTCATATGCACGTTACAGAAATATTACTCATTTTTATAATTTGAGGGGAAGAAATAGAGATTTATTCATTCGAAACAGAACGTAGTTAATTTTAAATATAGGAAATATTTTTAAAAAAGAAAGAAATATTCTTTCATGTTTAGAAGCGTGTGTGCCTTTGACAGGGAGCAATCAATTTTCATTTTCTTCGTTTTCCGACTGCATGCAATCGTTTATTTTAAGTTTAATAATTGATGTTTTCTAAACAGTTTACAGTTCAAATGATATTTTAGCCATTTTATGTTAGATGGAAAAGAACCTGGATCTTAAATGTTGTTTATACTTCATATTAAGTGCTTTTCTTCATTTAATTGATGTGTTACATACCAAAAATGAAGCACTGCGGTGTTGAAAATTTCTTTCAAAGTCTTGTCTGAAATATTTCTAATTTATTTACAAATTATTAGAGGAGTAATATTGAGAAAAAGGAATAAATTTTATTTCTATATAAAGAATCTCACTCATAAAATTTGCAATTTAGCCTTATATCACTAATATATGTTTATTATCATAAAGGAGGTGGATCAATAAGGGCTGGAGGAAGGAGGCTGGAGGTGGAAGGGCTATTTTTCGTCCATCATATATCCCCACCCAAAAAAAATTCGAATTCAAATGATTGTTCTGTAGCTTTGTATAGTTATAGATATGTATTTTTGTTTAATATAAGTTTTACGTGATAAATAAAATAGTAAGTCATGGAAATTATAGCCCGAAAGTAGAGTATTTTGGCTTTTTTCTGCATTTTTGACGTTTTTTGCATCTTTGAATTAATTTTTTACTAAGAAGTGCTCAAGGAACCCAATTAATTTTGACATGCAATGATTCTGATCTTTATAAGCTTTTATATGTGCATTATTTTATTTGGGTTCAGTGTACGCTTCTACCTGTAAAAGAAAAAAATGTATCATGTGAGCGAATCAAATGCACTACTATCGGAACGCATTCAGGCTTTTTTGCCGTACTTAAAAAGAATTAACGTTGTTCAGACGTCAGTGTTGTTTACTAAAATTGTTTTCGTAAATATTTATTAAAGAAATTGCTAATAAATAATACTTGGATACCAATGTCATTGCTGTGAAGTCTCGCAGAAAATTTTTTGTATCTGTTCTCTTTCGTACTTCCTTAAATTTTCAGTCCCGATGACTTTGGGAAATTCTGTTCAAAATACCCTTTTGGGTAGCCTTTTTTGTAATATATTCTATCTTTATCAGAAAATTGACCAATGCGTTATTTATACAGTTTCTAAATAGGAGGATCCACCATTTGGATGCGTTTAAAATAAAAAATGAATTGAAAAATAAGTCAGAATACAGGCAGTTTGGATTTGAGGTTTTTTCTCCAACTCCTATTTTTGTTTAATTTATTTTTGCTATACGAATTGGTTCTATGAAAAACTTCTCAGTATAAAAGTTGTAGATATTTTTGAGAAGATGTAAAATAACTTTAATCAGATTTGATATCTTTAAAATTGACGGAGTTATGGATTTTTTTCTTTTTTCACCGCCCTTTTTCTTTTCACCGCCCCTTGTTTTTAATTTTTTTCATCGGTAAATGTTGGTCCTTTCAAAAACTTGTAAATACAAAAGTTTTAGATAATTTTCAGAACATTTACAAAAAATTTAGTTGGACTTGATATCTTGAAAATTGACGAAGTTATGGATTTTTTCTCTCAGAACCCCTGTTTTTTTTCACCCCTTGAGCCCACTTTTAAATTTATCAAAAATCTGCCATGCATAAACTTTTGGCCAATTTTTAAGAAGTAATATAAACTTTAAACCGATTCGATATCTACTTTAATAAAGAAGTTATGGCGTTTTTTCGGTTTTCACAAAAACGCCCCCTATTCCGACCCCCTTGGTCCGATTTTGCCCATTAACGAACTTAGCCGAGATTTTAACCCCTTTGATTTTATGTACCAGTTTGGTGTAGATTGGTGAAGAATTATAGAAGTTATCGTGTCCATAAAAAAGTGATATATATATTTATATAGATATATATATATAGTATATAAACTGGTGCGATTGCAGTAGGTAGTATTTCATACGAAATCTACCCGAAAACTGCAGGAACCGAAAATGAATGTTTTTATAAACAGGAATTTTAATAAATTTTCTTCAGCTCAAATCTCATGAATTTAAATGATTTTGAAATAGAAATAGAAATAAAACTATAAGTAATAGATACATGCTCGTGAAATAAAGAGAAAAATGTTTTCAATGAGAAAAGCACGAAAAGAGCAAAAGGAAAAAATTAAATAATCCAGCAGACCCAATATCATAAAAATAATCCTGAAGCTATCGCACAAATTATTTATAGTTCGTTTTTGTGTTTTCTTAACAACAAAAACAGGATCAGGAAATCCCTAAGCCAAAAATCTTATTTGAATGTAATTTAAGTACGAATTTAATTCAGAAAATAATTTAGGCAACATGTGTATTATGATAATTAGAAATGAAAAGTGCGAAAACATGTGTTGATGTGAAAATTATATTAATTAAACTAAATCCTAAACTCTGAATTTGGTTTCTTCGCAAACATATTTCAAGTAATAAATCCTCATATTCGTTATATTATGCTATTTTATAGTTATATCCTTTATTGTGGCTATTCAAAGTTCCATATTGTTTAGTGTAGAGAACATAGGCCATGGACAGTAAACCTTCTCTTAACCACGTGCTAAATATTTCCAAGAATGGATTTTACGTGATGATGAAGGGTAATCAATAAACAAATTGTCGGATGTGGCAATCCGAAATCTTTCTTCTATCTTATACTTGTTGAAAAATGTTGTTAACATAAGCCACAGTTTAGATTATTTACACCAAAATCTGATCAGTCGCAACTTAAGTGAATAAATTTCTAACTGAATCCTATTTTTTTATGCAGAACCATTGCAGAATTCGCAAAAAGAGCTGGGTAGAAGCACCACCTATTGAACGATTTACTCCAAACACTAAAGAGCATTACTTTTTATTAGGAACTTGCTGAATCTGACGTTTGATGAAAATGCAAGCATTAGTTCTTGAGATAGAGATAGTGGGGTAATTATATATAATATGCCCTAAAGCACCCCTTCTGTTTAACAATCATATAATAGTGTAATGCAGCGCTCAGTTACTAATTCATACATGATGTGTACGGAACCCTTTGTAGGCGAGTAATGTTCGCACTTGACTCATTCATTAATGAATCTTTTAAAGTGAGACATTTAATAGCCAAATAAACTAGACGTTAGGGATCACCGAAATACTTACCCATTATGGCTATGCATAGTATAAAAAAGGAAAATAAAATGTGTAAATTTCTAAGAAAATGTATTGCAATTCCAAAATGAAATTTAAGCGTGTATTTAAATATTTTTAACAAAATATGACTATATTGCATTACAATGGAAATCAATGGAAATTTGGTTAAATACCAGAAATAGTGCCAAGTTGGTGTCGATTTTGGCGAGTATTGTTTTCGCCACATTTGGTGATATGTCATTAAGTTGACGACACATTTTTGATTGACGAGATAATGAATTAGTACAGAAATTCGTCAAAGAAACATCCTTATAACTCCTAAAAGGATAATCATATTAGCTAATAATGTACTGCTTCAGATTAAGCATCTTATTTCAAATTAAAATATATTTTTGAATTCAAATTTAAAGAAAATACAGGGTCATGAAAAGTCGAAGATTGTCGAAAATAACATTACAAATATCTCTGCCACTAATTATACGGTTGACTTCCTTTTTAATGAAAAATTTGCGTTTTTTATTATATTTTAGATCCATTCCTTGAAATAGAAGATTTCGAAAATTTTTATGTACATTTTTTATGTACCCGAACAAATATTTCGAGAGTGCGAAAAAAGTTCCTGATAATTGAGATTACTCCATTCAATAGACATCTTTCATCATTACATTCTAAATACAAATTAAATTTCAAGTCTCTATCTCAATTTGTTCGTGAAATAGAGAGTTTACAGAAACACACACACACAACAGACATACTCAAATAAACGGACAACATTTTTTTTTCCTTCTTAAAATAGGCTTTTCGCAATCTCTAATATCTCAAACCTGTAAATCCGTCAAAAAAAGTTTTCGATTTTTAAAACGATTACAAAACCATGCTAGGTATTATGGGTAACTAAAAAGAGGGAATTTATACACTATATTGCCATTGATTATGGGACACTTGCGATTTTAGACATTTTACTAAATATCTAGAAAAATACATGAGGAATCATCTCGAAACTCTTAGTGTATAAATATAATAGTATAAGTCATACATCTCCGTGGAGATTTTTTCCCGAAACTCCAAAGGGGACCGTCAACAAATTAAAAAAGAATGAATATCTTTTGAATAACCCTGTCAAAACTAATGTAGCAAAAGCGCTCAAACTCTAGATTGTGATTGAATGCCTTATTGTAATAAGCCTTGTTCATTTTTATGCAAATAGCATGCATACTCGCAGAGTAATTAAGGTTTTTATAAAAATGTACCGAAATTTTTCCAAGTTTTTTCCTTATAATTTTCAGAGTTCTTAATATAAAATATTATTTTTTTCAGAAAATATGAAAAACAACATTGCACACAGTACCCTGTAATCAGAATTAAAAAATAATGAAAATTGTATAAAAAATGAGTTGGTTTACTAAATAATTGTTTACTGCGCATGCGTCAACGATATCAAAATTTCATTTGCATATTTTGTTAGCTAAATGTATAGAGCAAATTTTGTGAAAGTCACAAAATCATAACTTGAAAATTCTGACAATAATCGTCAATTGAATAAGTCGAAAATCCGTTATTCTCAAAATGAAGCAAAAACAAGAGGGGTTGTATCCATATATTCATTGATTAGTGTCAATATAGAATACACAATATGGGATGTACTACTGCATTTGGATAAAATCCCTCATTTTTTTGCTTCATTTTGGAAACAATGGATTTTGTCCTTTTTCTATAGACGATTACTTTCAGAATTTTCAAGCTATGATTTTGAGACTTTTACAAAAGTTGCTCTATACATTTAGCTAACATAATATGCAAATGAAATTTTGATACCTTTGACGCATGCGCAGTAAAAAATTATATAGTAAACCTATTAATTTTTCATACAGTTTTTATTATTTTTTAATTCTGATTACAGGGTACTGTGTGCAATATTGTTTGTCATATTTTCTGAAAAAAATATTATTTTATATTAAGGAGTCTGAAAATTATAATGGAAAAACTTGGAAAAATTTGGGACCATTTTTATAAAAACCTTAATTACTCTGCGAGTGAGCATGCTATTTGCATAAAAATGAACACAGTGTATTACAATAAGGCATTCAATCATAATCTAGAGTTTGAGCGCTTTTGCTACATTAGTTTTGACAGGGTTATTCAAAAGATATTCATTCTTTTTTAATTTGTTGACGGTCCCCTATGGCGTTTCGGTAAAAAATCTTCACGGAGATGTATGACGTAGACAATCATATTTATACACTAAGAGTTTCGAGATGATTCCTCATGTATTTTTCTAGATATTTAGTAAAATGTCTAAAATCGCAAGTGTCCCATAATCAATGGCAATATAGTGTATAGGTAAATTCCTATCCAAACAATTTTTTTGCAAGTATAAAGGATTATAAATTATGACCAAACTATGTAGTTATTCTAATACGCAAAAAATTTCTAATCTTTAAATAAAGTAAAGCAAACAATGATATGCGTTTGGTTTTATTCAGTTTCATACTCCTAGATTTAAAAAAAAATGTGCGCTTTTCAATTTTTCTATTTTGAGATGGGAAACATTTAATTAGATTAAACTCTACTAATTTGCTATCTTCTTTTTTCTCTTTTTTGATGATACAGCATAATTAAAAATCTTCGAGAAATAAAATTGCGTTAGTTGATTAAATTATTTCTTTCGAATTTCTCATTGTAACAAAGTAACTTTATTTTTTAGAGGAAATTGTAGTATTACTTTTTTCGTGATGTTAATTTAGCATACTACTGCACTTTTTAAAATCGAAGAATAAAAGAAATATTCTATCTGATCAGATTTGAACATTTCTAATATAACATTTTCTGGTAGTAAATAATATTTTCATTAATTTTATATATGAATTTACAATTACAAGTTGACAAGATATCATATGAATGAAATAAAAAAAAAAGGAAAAGAAAGAAACTGTACCAACCACTGAAGTTATAAAGTTTATGTCATAGGGAATCGATTCTAAAAAGCCACTAAACTGGTGTAAGTAAGTTATAATAACAATTATGGTTAACAAAAAATCTACCATACTTAAATTACATAAGCAAGGAATAAAACAACGTGAAAATGTTCAACGATTAATAGTGCCTAAGCAGACGGTTTGATACAAAATCAAAAGGTTTAAAGAATTCGGACATGATGGTGACAGGCCTAGATGCTATATATAATGAATATGCTAGTATGAAAAATCGTATAGCAGAGATTATTTTTAAAACATGATAGCAGATTAGAAGAATAACATATTGGAGCGTACAAGGCTCAGCATACAATAAAACAAAGTTGCTATAAAATGTTAACAAAGTAACAATTAGTAAACAATAATGCATCGGTCAGAAGCAAAGCATGTTTTATTGTATTTTTTATAATTATTATTCCAGTAGGATTTTCTAATGCTGTAAGCATAGCCACCCACAGATAATATTTTGCTTTTTTCTTTTTTTACTGTTTTTGTATTTAAAAAACTATAATTTCAAATGGATTCTAAAATATTTTCTGATACTAGATTGAACTTACCTGCTTTGGTGCTTTTTTGGAATTTTAATTTAAAATCACAATAAAATCCAGCCGCAGTCTATTCAAAAGCTTTTTTTTTTTACACTGAAGAACCCATTTCGTGAGGGATTTTTCTTTCATTAATTAATAAAAAAAAATCCACTATTTTTGTTATAGTTATTTTAATAAAGCTACTCTTTATCTAGTGCTACCTCAAATTTTCCATTTAGTAACAGCTAGGTGTTTTTAAAACGATCGTTAGGAATATGCCATTCAAGAAGATTTGAAAAAACGACCGTCTAAAACGTGTTATATGAAACTGACTCTAAAAAGTTATAATTTTATGGAAACTTTCTTTTACAGCTACAACCAAGAAAGGAGCTATTCAACAGACATAAATTGTCGAGAAATAACGAACATAAGCATTGAAGTCAATTGACAAGATTGTTTACAGAAACTTGTAATGACTTTCCGTATAAATGAAAAAACAGAACATCTATAATGATCTTTTTTTTTTATAAATGATATCCCTATAAATGTCGTACAGTCTCAAATATGAAGGATTCTCGATCTTTGTAGAAGATGCATTAAAATCTGTTCTGTTTACTCTCACAATGAACTAAGTCTGTAAACAGATATCGTATATGAAAAAATCTGTGTAAACAGATCTGATTTCACTATGGGAGTCGAAAAAAATAATTTTGTGCACACTGTGCATGACCTATCTCGTTTTTAGATGCGTTCATTGTTCTTCAAATAAGTAGCACCTGTAGTCGTCGTTCAGTCTGGCCGTCTTTCCGCATATAACAGAGCAAAAACTGCCCAGTCGAATCTTTTGAAATATAAAATAAATAATTTTTGCATAATTTTGTCGGGTCATATCATATTTTGTGAAAATACTCTGTTACATTACGGTCAACAGGAAAAAGTAGTTTCAAGTGCATTTTAATGATGTTCGAACATTTTGTCTAACATAAGAAGGTGTCATATAGGTGTCACCCTTTCGAACATAATAAAATCGATATGGATTTCTGAAGTATATACTACAATAAAACATTCTGTGCAATCTGGTGTGCAAAGTATATTTTATCTTAATTTACAGGGCTACATAAACATATTTAATACTCAATTACATAATGGTAAGAGGAACCATTGCTTAGGGCGCGTTCTAATTATATTAAAATATTTTACATTTTATGAAGATGATATACGTTCCTGAGTTTTACTACAAGTTACTTCCAGTTTAATAGAGATCAGAAAATATTTACAGGGACGCACAAAATATTTTTGCTACTACACAAATAAGAAATACAAAATACTCCCATATCAAAACCGCAATGTTTTTTAAATTTCGTTATATTACGAACACACTCCCTTTGCCACACTCGTTGCACAATTTCCGACTAGTTTTTCTACAGGCTTATTCTTTTTTTAATTAAAGTCTGAAAGCTATACAGATTTTATTGGAACACACTGTATATTAAATTATATATTACATCTTATATTGTATATGTAATACAATTTTTGACAAAAATACAAAAAAACAAACGTAACGTTGCTTGATAATCCTGTTATTCCAAAAAGATTTCATTTATTTGTAATAAAGGATTTCTTTCCTTTGGATTTCCACGACGTTTAATTAAATAGAGATTTCAGATGATAAATGTGATAAATGACACAACCATCATTTAAAAATACGAGGTGTCTCAAATCTATTTGCGTGTAATGTCAACTTCAGCATTATTAAGTAACAATCTCTGAGTGTTTTAGGTTTTATTTAATAATAATTTAACATATGATAGACGACCATTGATTATTATTAATCATATTTTTGTTATTACCATTTTTTCATACAGAGTATGCAAACATGAGTAACCCTTCCAAAGGAATGTATGTGTTGATTGTAAAAAGCTTCAGAATTTCTTCCCAGCTTTCGCTACCAACCAATATGCTTCTTTTTTCTTTAAGATTCATATTTACTACTCGATAATTAAAAATAATAAGTTATATTCAAAAAACACTTTCAAATTACAAATTTTAAATTTTGTAACTAAAAATGTTTTCTTAAATCTGCAAAATGAAGCATACCAATCGATTTTACTTACGACAATTTTAATGTAAATTATTGATTTTAATTGCAGAAGAACTAATATTTTCAAAACATTTTTTAAAGAGCACAAGAAAATAAATCATTCATCAAAATATTATTTTTTAAATGTAGTTTTTTTTCTGCATTAAACAATCTAGAACATGTTTTTTTATCTTAACTTTAAGAAGATGCTTTCGGTTTTTCACGATGAAACAATCAATCTTCATTTTATACGCATTCCGCTCTGACCACCATAAGATGTAAAAGGTCAATTACTTTCGGTATCTAAAAAATTTAAGGCTCACATACTTTTTTCCCTAATAATTTGTTAGTGAACTATACTAAACATGAAATAAAGTTGCTTTTACTAAATACTTTAATTCTAAAAGTGCCAGAAATTTCACGCTAGTTTTTTTATAAAAAAAATACATACTTCAGATTTTTTTTTTACAGTATTTTAAACTATTTTTCTAACTTATTTTTTGGCGTGATATACATCTTATACCCAGATCTTTATTTAACTCTTTTTTTAAATATTTCTGGTTAAAACTGAATTGTTCATATGGGGTAGCAATCAAATAGTCTGCTCTCGGCGCTTCTAGCGTTAAAATGAATATTCTTTTTTGTATAATGAGTACTACGTATTATGTTTAGAAAAAAGTATTAAAAATAGAATTATATGATGTTTTCATTGATGTGTGTTTTGCTGTATTTTAAGCAAGAATTGATATAAAATTTGTTTTTAACGATTGTATTTTGAGGTGATCAAAAAAATTGCAAAAATGTATTACACATATTTTAAGGAAATTTTGCAGAAAATGATTTCTACATTATTTACAACGTTCTGAAATAGAATTTAAGTTCATGTGATAACGTAAATATTTTATAATTACTCGTATATAAACTAGTCGTTGGGGGCCACCGTAATACTTACCCATCATGGATATGTATATGAAAATAAAACATGTGAAACTATTTATACAATGCATTGCAATTCATAAACAAAATTTAAATATTGTTAATGTACATAGTAATGCTATATTAAAGAACTGCTGATGTACCAATTTCGACAAATTATATAAAACGCCAAACCACTCAAGTAGTAACGAACTGCGTAAAAGAAACATCCTTATAACTCCAAAAATAATAATTCTATTAACTAACAATTAACTGTGTCGGATTAAGCGTCTCATTTACAATTAAAATATACTTCTGAATTGAAATTTGAATGAAATACAGGGTCATGAAAAATCGAAGAATGTGAAAAACAAGATTACAAATATCTCGGCAACTAATAATCCGATCGACTTCGTTTTATATGCAAAATGTGTGTTATTTTATTGCCTTTTATGTCCATTCTTTAGAACAAAAAAATTCGAAAATTTTTATATACCTTTCATCAGAACGAATTTTTCGAGAGTCTGAAAAAAATAGTTCCGTATAATCGAGGTTGCTGATATTAAATAGGGTTCGTCCCATTCTTACATACTAACTGCATACAAAATTTCAAGTCTCTATCTCAATTTGTTCGGGAGATAGAGCGTTTACAGACAGACAGACTGACAGACAGACAGACAGACAGACAGACAGACAGACGGACAGACAGACAGACAGACAGACAGACGGACGGCAAATTTTTTTTTCTAAAAATATGTTTTTCGGAATCTCCACTATCTAAAACGTGTAAATCCGTCAAAAAAAATTTTTCGATTTTCAAAACGTTTGCAAGACTTACTCTATACTACGTATGATGGGTAAGTAATAAATGGTATTTGTTTCATAAAAAAATAAGTAGTACTTGACACAACTAGAAATAATTTATATAATTTTAAAGATATTCTTAATTTCACAGTTCATTGTACGAATTAAGTGAAATACAAATGAAATTGAATGTACACTATCAGATGGTGGGAATTTTGAGGTCGAATCATCTGCTAGAAATTTACTCTCATTTGCATACTTGTTTGAGTTTTTTGAAGTACTAGAGGGCACGGCCCACTTCTAGCTACGCTTGTCATTTCCTTGTCCCCACTGTAAAAATCGGAAAAAATGCAATTACACTATAAATGGGTTTTTATTCATTTCTCCCTGACGGAGAGGGTTTAAAGTCAAATCGACCGTTGTTAATCACTTCTTTTGCGTCTGATTAAGTCACATTGCTTAATCATTTCAAAACAGTCTATGTTGTTTTTGTTTACTTGCATTTCTTAACAATGCTATGACGAAATTGTTTTAAATAAATAATTTTAAATATATGGCTTTATATCTGACGTAATTTTCACCAAAATTTCCTTTCTTTTTGCAATGTTCACGCGAACATATTTTTATGGTTAGAAGGTAAATAGCAAGGTTAAAAAGTTCATAATTTGCTTGGTCTTAAAATTAGGAACAATAAAACATATTATCACAAAATATGAAATAAATATCTCATGTAAGTGTAAAATATTTTTAATTGAATTTTTCGGCAATATAATTAATTAGCCATTTTAAATCGGACATAATTTCCTCCCTTTACGGTTTTAATGGATTTTAATGATTTTTTTGCTTTATAATTATCTTTTTGTGTTAAAATTCACGTGTAAATGTATTTTTATTCCGTAATTTTATTTTATTTTATTTTATTCATTTTATTTTATTTTATTTTATTTATTTTGCTTTTTATCCGTTATTATTTACTTTTAATTTGAAAGTTTTTTTCTATTTCAAATAGTCTCGTGTAAATAAATTTTTTAAATGAAGAAAATATTATTCTTTGCTTTTAAAACAGCTAGAAACAATTAAAAAGAATATCCCTTTCTCAAATATGTAAAGAATATCTCTCGAATTGCTGCAAATTCTAATTTAAAATAGAAATAAATCCAGAAAAACTTCGAATTAAAAAGAATTATATGCAGTCTACACAGCGGGAACTTTCAAAGTATAAAATTCTAAAAAAATATTAATATCCTATGTATAATTTTTGCTTCGATACGTTAATCTTTTGAACCTTTTGATTACAGGGTAGTACAGTGACTATTTTTATATTCATTCGTACCACGATTTACAAAGAAATTTCTTTGTGGTTGGTTTTTGTTGAACTTATTCTATTATAAGTATATGAGTTGAGAATAGTTTACATAAAGTGGTGCGAATAGAGTATATTTATAGACTCTGTGACGATATATGTCCAGATATGGAACGATATTGACTAATTTTAATATTAAATATTTCTTTAGATAAATATTCAATTTCAAAAAATTCCTGCATCAATGTGTTTATCAAGCAATTCTCTAGAATACCACTCATTTTCACATTTTTGTATGAATTTTAATTTTCTTAATATTAAGCAAAGAAAGACTCCATCACAAAGAATTCATTGTCAGCGGCAGAGGCAACATAAGTTTGTTTTTAGGGTTTCGCTCATCTAACGAAACACTATTCGTTTCTATTCTTTGTCGGTCCGACCGTCATAGAGTCCGTTCACAAAAATTGTATCAGTCGGAGAATTAAAATTTTGTGTACAAATTGCAAAAATTTAAAAATGTTTGTTATTTTAAATTAATTTTTTCGACGTCATCTGTTTATTTTTACGGTTTAAATTTGAAAAGATAACCTTAATTTCAATGTTTTAGACATCATGTCTTTGGGGTAAACCATCTAGCTAGTAAACAGAAGGTTCTAAGTTGGTTAACCAAAACTGGAACTTGAAATTTTCTTCTTAAGATGGATTTAATAAGAAGAAATTTCATTTTTTTTGGCCAATTTAAGGAATTATATTATTAGTTTACGTTCATCTTATATTTATAATATTTTTTCGAAATTCAGTTTTCTTTCTATTTAAAAATCTGTTGCGATTTATTAATAATTCAACATTTTAAATTTAATTTAACTGTGTAATTTTATTTATATTTCCGCCATTTTCTGTTAACTTCCTATTCTCAAAAAATTTAGAATTTTGCATTTTTATTTAAATAATTGAATTTTAACAATTTTAAGTTCATTAACATAAATAAATTCATTTTACAATTATTTTGAAATTAGGTTTATTGTTACTACCATCTATGTAAGAATTAATAGTTATAAATCAACAATTTGTATTTATTAATTAAAGGATACGTTACTTTGAAAGAAATAATAAACAAATCCCCTGTGCCATATGCGATCACACTTATTCATTTTTTTTTAGACTAGAGAAAGAACAAATTACACACTTAAGTATGCATAAATATAAGTGAATATCTATGACAAGAGTGTAAATTTTAAGTTAAAGGCGCAATTTTACAAATTTGCACAGATACATATGCAAAAGGGACTGTAAGGATTTAACTGCTGTAAGAATCTAATTTGGCTAATTAAAGCTAGACAATGGTCTGGTACATCGAAGTCTGGCGATGGTGGAAGCACTTAAAAGGATTAAGGGCCTTTTCTTCCTGTCGACAGTAAGTCTAGCGCGGCCTTTTTCATGTGACATTAGCATATTAGTTACGGCTACCATTGATTAATCGCCGGACCTCCCAGAAAGCCAAGAGACGGAGAAAATAGTTTCATTATTCCCAGATGGACGATGGCAATATGTCGCCAAGGCGTATCCCAGCTGAACCAATAACTTTGATCTGGGAGGGGCCAGAAGAAGAGTGGCTCTCCTGATGAGGAGGAGAGAGAGGGAGGTTGGAGAGGACTCTCGATGATGGGAGCTCGCTGTAAAGGTGTGTGGTAGTTTTTCATATAGAACCCAGAGTTCTACTAACTGTACTATTTTATCAGTATCTTGAATAAAGAGATTTAACATGGAAAAGGATTTGCATCACTGAATATGCTACCAAGTAATTACTAAACCATTAGTGAAGCAAATTCCTCACAGGACTAATTTACACATTTTTTTAGAATGTAGTTATTCTTTTTTTAATATAAAAAAGAAACACATATTATCCAGAGAAACTCTAAATTATACTTTAATGAGACTTTGTATTCTATGTTTTGAATTAAAATATAGAAAACCAAGTAACATATAAATTATATGGAAAATGCAGAAGTCCAAATCTGTTTCCTATGCATTTTAGGAAAGAAAGTAGAGTTTAATCTACAGAAATATATATATAGATACAGAGTTTCCGATTTTGTATAATGAACAGGAATTTAATGTAAACATAACTTTTTTGTTTTAGTTTCATTTTCTTAATACATTGTCGTACATGAGATCAAAATTATTTTCCCAGAAGTCACTGAATCGGAAATATTTTACAACACATTCCGATAGCTGTAAGAAAACTTCGCTATTTGATAAAGTAAATAATAGTAGTAAAAAAAAAAAAAAAAAAAAAAAAAAAACACTTAACACTTTTTAAAACTCAATTTCAGCAATTACAATCTATAGTTGGAAAAATATCTTATGTTATTTTGTGAAACCCTGTATAAAGTCCATAGTCTTGTCTATATACAAAATATTATGATTAAAAAAATCAAATAGAAAACGCACACATAGTTCGAAATTTCTATTTAGTAATTTCCATCTATTTGAATTATCTACTAAAATTATTTTGTGTAACCCGTATTTTGTATTTTTAAAAACAAATAATATAAAAGAATATTTATATTTTTAAATGCATATCAGTGTTGAAAAAATACTTGCATCATTTTTTGATCATAGACAGTACTGTAATCGAATTGTTTTGCGTATCATTATGAATGCCCATAAAAGGAATAAACACCAACATGTATTTGCATCTTGTAGTGTACCTCAGTGACATATATCATTTGAATTATCTGAATCAATGATGTATATCTGTTTTTGAAACGTTAGACTTCATTAAAATTCTCTGAAAATGATTTTTACGATACCATAGTGCAAAGGAAATCTTTTGGGTAACTCTGTAAACCGACTACAAATTCAAAACACTTCATTTTCATTACCGAACATGATTTGGAAAATCTGAGTAACATGTATCAATCATATGGTAATACAAGTATATTTAGGCGAGTTAAAGCATGGGCAGACAGATAACAGGAAAACGGAATTGGTTAACCCCTTAACTTGTTAATTCTTTTCCGTTCAATAAATTGAAAATAGCCGACTCACACCACTATATTATTTAAGTAAAATATTCGTAAAATTTAGTCTAAACATTTCTGCCTTTCAATAGTATGAAAATTTTCTTAAAAATAATAGTGGTGTCAAAAAGTTTTAAATGATGAAATAAGCAGATTCGTCTTACCCGAACGGCCCGGCGTTCGGTCAAACTATTTAAGGGTTTAACACATTTTAACGATTTTGTCACGAATAATTTTTTTTCTTTTAGAAAAAATTCAGAAGAAAATGCGGCTTATTTAATCGTGTATTTTATCCAATAAAAAAGCATATTTTACATTTGAATATTGTGGTCTTAAAAAAAAAGGTTTTCAGCTGCCAAAGCCATTTTTTCTTATACCTCAATGGATTATAAATAAGATTTCTCACCTGAAAAAAGAAACAGGTATTCATAAAAAAAATCCTGTCTTTATAGCAGAACTATAAGAGAGTATTTTAGTTACGTTGTAAAATGCGTTCGCATTTACAAATTTTAACATGAAACCATGTAAAATGCTGTCATAACATTTCATTTCTATCTAAAATGAGTTTTAAAAAATGACATACTAAGAACAGCGCAGTATAAAAAACTTTTATGTTTACAAGAAGAACTAAAATTTTATGCCTCTTTTTTATGGATTGTTTAAAGGTACTTAAGAGTACATCTTTCGATGCAATGGATACAAGTGGGACATTTGCTACCAGTCTAGTATAGAAAATTTTTTACCGAAAGAGATCAAATTACTTCAAATGACATACGTTTTCAAGCAGCATATGTTATCACCTAACCTTATTCTCCAGTTTGTTCTCGGACATTTGCAAAAAACCTCAAGCAAACGCAATTTTTTTTCATACATTTATAAGCATTTGCATTTTGCACACGAACGATTTTTTGTCCTCTGAGTATAATATCCTTTTTTCATGAAGTTGTAAGCATTTGAATTTTTTGTCCTATTTTATGCTTTTTCATAATAGTTATTACTCTGTGCATTTGTTACTATTATTTAGTATTTATTGTCGCGTTTTGAATCAAGCAGCTATGCTGAGAATTTTATTACAGTTAAGTTAAGCTAGTTACAGTTTTAATTACAGATATATTTATTTTTTTTCAGTGTATGTCTCTGACTAAATTATACATTTAACCATCGTACAATCAAGAAAAAAGAAATTCCCCCTTATTTTAAAATAAATTTTCCATAAGAAAATGCTGACTAATTTGAATCCTGTGCAAGTGATAGGTCAAGATAACTTTTTTTCCAACGAAAACAAGACAATTCGTCAATTTAAAAATTATTCATTTGTTATTTTTTACAAACTATTATTTTTTGTTTATTTGCAGTTTATTTTAATAGTTTTTCGTTGTTTTTTCCGGTGCCTAACAAACGTAGAAAATCATTCTACAATGTTATCTAATAAATTAGTAAAATAAAGTATAAATTGAGACATAGAAATATTTACAATTTTTAAAAAACTGCTATAGTTTGTTTTTATAAAATTTAGCTTTCCAGTTCATAATTTTACACCTAGAATCTCTTGAAAGTAAAATTTTCGTATTAAATAGTTCTGACATTTTATAAATCCTCTATCGATGTTCTTTTTCTCGTTTCTTAAACGTTCCTTCTGACTTTTGATATTTTTAATGGCATAATTGCCGCACAGATTGCGAAGTATGTTTAAATCAAAATAGTTAATAATTATTATACTTATTTTTATTTTTATTTAATCATGGAATGCTTGTCATCGATTAAAGAGAAGAATGGTATTCGGAAATAGTGGTAGATATCTTAGCTGTTAAAAAATTACCAAATCTGAAACACTGCAGCCATGGCAACTGCAAGTGTTTTTGTGTAAAGTGTATTTTTCAAGAAATCAACAGCATCAAATAAAAGGGAAATGTCAAAGGCTTGAGTGGTTGCGCATGATTGTCAGTGGCACCAAATTTTGCACTCCTTCTAGATGTCTGATAAAAGCAATTCTAGGTTGAAGATAATTTTTTTTAGATACTTGGGTTATTCCAAAAATAAAGCTCTCTTTCGAGAATTTTTTTCAAAAGATTTTCCTTTTAAAATGAAATAGAAATATCTTTGAGAGGTTTATATATACAGGGGGATTCAAAAAAGATGGCAAAATTTTTAAGAGGTGATAGTACACACCCAAACAAACATTTTATATCAAAGAATGCATGGTCGAAAACTAAACGTGAAAAAGTTAGAGGGTGCCGAAAGTTATGTTCTTATACGAGGCAAAAACACATAATGAACGATTAAGTTAAGTTACGAAAACAAATTTATGGCATTTGATTACAATAAGTGCTCAAAACATTGATCGCCAGCTGTTATACACGCAGTACAACGGCGAAGAACAGATTGGCGAATTTTCTGAAACACACCAGGCATATGGCGAACTTCCCCTACAGCAGCCGAAAGTTTGGCGACAAGTTCTTCTGCGGATTCAATGGGACTCTCATACATAAGAGCCTTAAGCTGTCCCCCCCAAAAAATCGAGACATGAAAGATCTGGCGAGCACGGTGGCCAAGCTGCAGGACCACCTTGCCCAAATCCATTTGTTTGGAAAGGTTACATCCAGATAGTTTCGCACTGCTCGTGTGTTATGAGCTGGTGCTCCATCTTGTTGAAACCACATTGCCTGCTGGATGTGTGGACGAACTTCGTTCAACATGTCTGGTAGCACCTGTTGCGGAAACACGAGGTAGTCATTCCCATCAAGGTGTTTTGGCAGAAGATAAGTGCCGAGTAAGTGGTCGCCGATTATTCCTTCCCAAACATTCATAGAAAAACGTTGCTGATGCGAATGTGGATAAGTGGCGTGCGGATTTACTTCTGCCCATACATGCTGATTGTAGGTGTTAAATGCACCATCACGCGTGAAGGTACATTCATCCGTGAAAAGAACTGTTGAAATAAAATTTGGATTTACAGCATTCTGCTGCAAAAACCAGCGGGCAAACTCCACACGTCGAGGATAATCGCTTTGTCTCAGTGTCTGGAGTCGTTGGTCTATGATAAGGGTGCAAAAGGTTCATCATGGAGTACTCGCCATGTTCTGGATTGCGATATCTGTAATCCTCTACTCACTGCTCGTGTACTTGGCGCATCAGCCAACATATCGAAAATGGCTTCTTCCACCATAACATCCCTTTTTTGGACGACCTGCATCCAACCGGGATGCAAGAAAGGAACTCGTCTCGCACAACTGTCGATTTAAGCGTTCAAATGTTTTCGGATTGGACAACCGCCTGCTGGGAAATTGATTTTATGTTCTTCTATTTTATGTAAAAGTTTGAAGAAGATCTGAGCATAATTATGGAAGTTATCGTGTCCAGAACAAAGTGATATACACCGATATATATATATATATATAGCTAGATAGATAGATAGATAAATTTTTTTACTGATGTAAGTTTTGAGGTCTAGGAGTCATGATCGGTGTAGATCTGCAAAAAATTTTCAGAAATTCAAACATGGGAGAGAATGCAATAGGTAGTATTTCATACGAAATCTACCTAATAGGATTTAAAAATCAAACATTGTAGCTGGGACATGGCTTTTTACAGGACACAATTATTAAGAAAGTTGTTTGTATAACAATAAATGGAATTTATCTCAAATTTAAAAATTACAACAAAGAACAATATATTTAAAATATATTTTCCAATATTTAAATTTAATTTTGAAACAAAATTTTAGAAAATATAACAATCCAAAGTGTCGACACGAAAAGGGTGCTTTATTTTTGGAATGACCCACGTATGATATTGAAAGAATTTGTAGAAAGATGCGTTTTCAACAAAAATAGAAGTATAAAACTCGATTTATTTGCGCAAAAATTTTCTTTGGTATACATAAAAAAATGGTGAATTCTAAGAAAATGTGTAAACTATTTTGTTAGAAAGCTGTTACAAAAAATAAAATAAAATAAAATCCATAGTTAAATACTATCAAATAAGACACAATTAGAATCTTCGATCATTTCAATTCATGCAGAAACATAAAACTTGTACGAACATTTTCTTTTCTATGTTCGCCTAACTTGCTGCAACGGCATAGTTAGGGAACTTTATTAAATGTGCCGTCATGTGCAACTCTGGAGTTTAAAACATTTAATTTATTATTTAACATTATTTAGCATATTTTTTTCTTGTGTGAATATTTGAACACATTTATGAATATAAGAATAATCCAATTATTTTAAATTACTTGCAAACTTTACATTTATATTAAAATTTAATATTATTTTACTTTTAATTTTATATTACTTTGCATAATTCAAGTATACACCAGGGAATTTGTGATCCTACTAACACTAGGAGGAAATTATGTACTTGTGCATAGTTTAAATCTTACATTTTAAGTCACATTTTGAATAAAGTTCACTCTTGAATCGCATTAGGTGTATTTTAGACTTTAATTAAAGAAAAAACTTCCATTTCATTCACTTGCAGTCACCTCTTTCTGTAACACGTATACAATGGAGTCTACTCTGAAATTAATTCATTTAATAAACGAAGTTTTAAAATCGCTTCAGTTATATCAGTTTTTTTCTGACAAAGAAACATTTAAAAAATATTTTTACAGTATTAATATGCATTTATTCACAATAAAATTTAAAATACCGCAAAGTAATTAATTGGGAAACATTAGTTTTATGCATTTAACCTTAATTTTTTGTGGTAAATATCAAGTACATGCTTACTTAGTTTCCGATTGCGTTTCCTTATTAGTAGACTCTTCTTTAGTAACATAATATTAATTTAAATCCGTCCATCCGACCTTCCGTCTGTGTCCTACTCTGTCTGCCCATCCATCCGCATATAACAACGCAGAAACTATCCTATTGAATCGTTTGGAATTTACAATATATAACTGCTGCATAATTCTGTCAAGACATTTCAAAACTTATGAAAATAGGATGTATAGCTCAAGTACAGGGCTATCAAAAGCATTCCGTTAGATTATAGTCAAAAATTGGTTTCAAGGAACTGAGAAAAATTAGTTTCAAGTGCATTTTAATAGTGTTACACTCTTTCGAAGATAATAAAACTAATATGCATCTATGAAGTATATTCTAAAATATATTCTGTACAGTGTGGTGCAAAAAATATTTGTATTACTTTTCAAAATCACACAAAAGTATTCCTTTACGTAACGGTATGGGGGAGGGAGACATTGTTATGTTGCTGAGGTTTGCTTCACATTACTTCTTGTACAATAGAAAACTTATAATATTTGCATAAACACACAAAAGATTTCGGATACTATATTGTATCCGAATATAGTATTTTATTATACCAAGATCTGAATATTTTTATAATTTCGTTATAGTACGAAAGTACCTCATATGCTACTTTTACAGTGCAAATTCCGACATCTTTATTTGTAAGCTTTATTTATAAATCTGTAAATTTATTAAATGTTTACATATTGTTATTATTTTTTAAGGGATAATTGTTTATATTATCCTTTCGTAAGCTGATTATTTTTTAACTAAATAAAAATATATTTGTGATAAATCTGCTTTATTACTCATTTTTCCTGAGACATAAAATATTTGTTCGGATTAATTTGACTCTCTTTTTTTTATTAAAAAGACAAAATATATATCCTTCGTTTAATATTAATGCATAATTAAACATTCAAATATACTCAATAGATTAATTAGAAATATTTGTGTAATTTTCTTTGTATGATAAATAAACGTAATATCTTTCATATGAGTTTACCAGGATTGATATTTAAGCGCAAGTTGTTGTTTAAGTTACAATATTTTCATAAGATTCATTAAAAAAATTTAACTCCTTAGTCAAAATACCTTTAGTTCCATTTGAATAGATTTCCCATAAAAAAATCGTACAGATTCAAGAGTGTACGATATCAAAAGTAGTTTTGCCATCGACATTGCTTTCGTTTGGATAAATTTTAATTTTGGATTATAAAATCAAAACAAACTGGATTATGCTTAGCATGGTCAGTGTATGATACTAAAGACAAAGGAGATTAAACTCATGATTCGTTTGAAATTATATTCGTTTAAAAATATAAAATCCTACAAATTTGAGTCTGTATTAAAAAAATATATAATGTATACATAACTTTAGATTGTAATCAAAGCATTTTATTTTAAAAATATACAATTCTTGAATAATGATTTTAAGAATATTGAAATTTGTCAATACAAACTTGGCGGGTCAGATAATTCTAAAAATGTAGAAAGTCTATAATGTGTACAAACTGTTAAAAAAAATAAACTATTAAATTAATAAAAAGCAAAAGAAATTTGAACATTTCGTTTATGTAACAGGTATATAACAATTTCATTTAAGAATCAGAAATGACGGAAATTTTGAGAAATTATAAGTGCAATTATTTTTGCAAAAAAGTTCTGTTGTTATTGTGACATTGTGAAGTAAAATTAAATGTTTTCATAATCATGCCACCGTCCTTGAAAAACGGTATTGGTTTCTTTTTTTTCAGAAATGCTGTTATAAATCACTGTAATGAAAGCACTGAAAAAAACATACATCACTAATCTTTACTATGAAACATATATTAAAAAAATTAAACTTTTACATTTATCCTGTTTAATAGAATAATACACTGAAAAAATGTAATTCTACAAATCTAAAATTATATGTATGTCTTTTAAAATTTTATCTGCGCACTGTATAAAAAACATGTAATTTTACAAAACTTGTTTTTGTCAAACTACAGAAATGTGTAGCTTTACCAAAGAATCTACTAAAATTACACTAATCTTATTAAAATATTATCGATAACCCTGGATGCAGTTACATTAAAAATTCTAAGCATCCCAGTTTAATAAAACCTTCTTATAATCTTATTGATTTTTTTTGTTTACAGTGTAAACGTGTATTTGTTACATGAATTTGTTGTTGCCGTTAAAAAGAAAGTTATAAAAATCCCATTTTCCTAGAAAAACTAACTTTACAGAGTTTTTTACAATGTATATTGCAGGCAATTTAGTATTTTGCAGATATTAAGTAAATTATGGTTTAAATATACTAAACATTATTATCTTGAGATGTATTATTTAAAATGAAAAAAATACAGCTAATTACGATAAAATAATTTTCTAATTATCTTTTAATAAGATAAAATGCATTTTTTAAATATTTTTTAAAGAGATCAAATGCATTATTTAAATTAGGCACTCAAAATTGCTTTTAATCTGAACTTTCGTTCACCAATAGTAGTGATAGTATATTAGTTAATGAAAACATACATAGATCGTACTCTTTTTCCGCTTTATCTTAAATAAACCCCGTAATATCACTTATGATATTACGGGAAAAATCAAGGAATTACTTGATTAAATATTAATGCAAAATGAAATAGTCAATTATACTCCAAGTAATGAAATATATTTTTATGATAAAAAAAAACATTTATTTTTTTACTTAGTTAATTAATGTTAGTCATTTTGTAAAACATGATATACAAAGTAATAATGTTTTAACAAGATATATTCATAAAATCATACTTGATTTCTTTAAGGACACTATTTTGTTTACATTAATATTTACATTTAAAACATAACAGCTAATGTTTTTATAATTTATAGATAATTGGAAATACATTTAAGGAGCTTAATTTATGCAACAGTGAATTACAATCAACTAATTAAGAAGCAAAACGAAATTTTTGAGTTTAACCCCCCTTAACTTATTATACTATCAATTAAAACAACTTAAATGTAAGCTCTTAAAATAAGTGTGTTACATAAATATTTATTTAAAGATTAAAGAAAAGAATAGATGAAAAATATGTTTAAGGCTTAGCACTGATGAATAAAATTAATTGACTACACAAACAAAAGGCTTTATCGCCAGATACATATATATTTTTACAATTTATCATTATTGGAAGTATAGACAAAGCCTATACATTATGCAGCATTAACATATTCTTCAATTAAGAAGAATTAAGTAATTAAATGAAATTTGCAAGTATATTTAACTTAATAAATACATTCTATTACTAAATACATGTATACTCACACTAAAAATGACTTTAATTTAGATTCTTAAAATGCGTATGTACCACTAAGCTTTAGTTTATTTTAAAATTTTAATTATTTTAAAATTATTAAATTTTTAAAACAATAAATATTTGTATTTCTGGTTTAACCTATCCACAAATTTTCACAGAATAGTACTTCGTTGCTGCTATACAGAAGGAAGATTTTTTTTTTTTTTTTTTTTTTTTTTTTTTTACTAACCATTTCAAGTATTTTTCTCGGGAAGGCTTCTGAAATTTGAGATGTTCATCACCCCCCCCCCCGAAACTGTAAGATTTGATTATACATATATATATTTTTTATCAGCAAATTATTTAAATCTTTTAAGAGGATTTCATTTAAAACTACACGCATCAAATTCAAGAATATTATATTACCATCTGAAATGTTATTTATTTTGTTATTATACAAAATTTAGCATACAATACTATCCAAGTCCAAGTACAATCCAATCCAATTTTCATGTACGGTACCTGTACCCAATAAGGACACCATAAGGAAAATGCATTTTTTCCACCCCCATCTATAAGTCATAGGACTCCAAAAATAAGTGACCACTATCCTTGGACTATTGACTATCAATATTAAAATTAGCGACCTTCTAATTATTCTGGTTTAATTTTAATGATAAAAACAAAAAATGTTTACAAGTGTCCATATAAGGAACTACCTATCCCTATTATGGACAGATGTTTCCTTATTGACTTTCTACACAGAATGGTATGTATGGAAGAGCCACTTTTCCAAGGGCTTTTAGAGGAGAGAGAATAAAAAAAATGTATCTTAAAGTATTCGGAGGAAGAGGGGGTGACAGTAAATATCTTCAGAACATGCATTTTAGAAAGGGGGGGGGGTCATTCTCGGTTTTTACCCTTCGAAGACCCATATAAACCCCCTTAGTTACTAGTAAATATTATGAAATAATATTGTTGTTTTTGCTTAGCTTTATTGCATCTGTCTGCGAATTTACATCTGTTATTGCTCAGTCCTCAGAGCATGGACAAATAGAAACTTTTTCACCATGGGAAGTAAGTCTCACATAATCCTCATCAACATATCTGCTACACGTGATGCATGGCCGCATGTTTGAAAAAGCATCAATACTGCAAAAGAAGCAGTACCAGCTCTCCTTTGTTGAGGAAGTCATACCATTGGTACCTACGATTTCGCCAACAGATATCCTACTGTGGCGGGGGGCTTCTTTTTATTTTTCTGCAAGGGTTTTTTGGAGGAAGGTTTTTGGGAGATTGTTCAGATGGCATCTTGTTGAACAAAGATTTTACCACTTTGATGCCTTTTAAATTTATTGCTTGGCAACGTTGAATTTTCTTTTTTTTTTACAGTTGTAGTCGAGGGGACATAAGCTGAACATATTGAGAACCGGGCGTAGTTTCACTAAATCTTGTAATAAATGAATAAGGAAAATATTTTTAAGCAAAATATGCAATAGCAATCGAAAATTTGCTTTATTAGCTTTCTAAAATACTCCACTTTTGAACATTTAATGTAATTTTACCATAGCTAATAAGAATTTAAATTTACAAGTAATTGAGAACAGCACATCTCGAAACAACAAGTTTCCTCCTAAATGGCGAACAGCGCGCTTTTTTACACTTTCCAGTCTTAATTATTTTTTCAACTGCTTTTCTTCGCGAAAATGTTGAGTCATATCCCGAACAAAATTATTACCTTTAAAAATATTAAGGGTGTCCATATTGAGAGCCCTGTCCATATAGGGCACAAATACCTTATAAACATTCTATAGTGATTTATGCAATTAAGAAATATTCTGATTTTAGATTTGTACCCGCTCTTAAATATATTTATAATTTAATGTCGAAGTGCAAATAATATGAATGTGCTTACACTTTGTTGGATTTTCCAAAAGTTCTACATCAATACTTCGGTTTTAAATATATGCATGTATACATATATATCATATACATATGTAACCATTATATAGTAGTACAATTCTACATATACAATGAATATGGAATAAGCCAATAAGCAAACTTAAACAAGACAAGAGGAGATATCAATAGTGGAACAATAGCGAATAATAATGGAGATTGTGGTACATGGCTCGCTCTCGAGGACCATGTAGATACAACAATTACGATTAATTTCTGATTAGAAATCAGGAAAAAAATTTAAATATAATTTCTAGATTACCCTATTAATCGTATCCTTAAAATATAAGTCAAAGAAAAAACAGGACATATATTAGACCATTTAAAATAGAAAAAGAAAAGAGAGAAACTTACAGTATACAATCGCCGACATGTGGGGGGGGGGGGGAAATTCAAATGTGCAAGCTCATTTTACTAACTGTTAATATATGGGAAACAATTATGAATATACTGTAAAGAGACTAATAATAGAAAGTAAATATATCTATATAATTATTATTTTAATTAAAAAGGACTATTATTAATAATATTAAATTATTAAAATAATATTAAATACGAAATTTATGCAAATTAATGGAAATAATGTAATTTTATCAAAATAATAAAAAGTTTCAAATTGAATTAGATTAAAATTTGTTAAGACGAGGGAATTTAAAAATTTGTTTAATGGCGCCATCTACAGAACATTTGGAGTGATTAGTAGACAAACGGATAAAAATTCCATTACGTGGAAATTATATTCATTATAAATTTAAAATAAGAAGTTATCATTACATTTAATCTTAATAAACTAAAAGAGAATTAATAATATATTTCAACATCTAAATAAAAAATGTACTAGTAATATGGATAGTTTAATATGATAACTTGTTAAATTAAAGACTATTAGCAATTACCAAGCCACAATTTGAATTGCGAATTAAAGCCATTAGGCATTATCAAGAAATGTTAAGTCAACAATATATATATACATACATCATTCCAATTATAAAATTATATGCACCCTGTTACATGTGCTTAAAAAATATCTTTTTATTTCCTTTAGCTTTTTCTGTATCAAAATATTTGCCAACGAAATCTAAATGTTTCAATAAAAAAATCCCCAAATCCTATAATTTCTACATGCGCCAGAAAAAAAGATAAACTCAATATCCATTAATGAATTTCCTTTGTATGTAACGATATATATATATATATATATATATATAAATACTTTTATAAATACATCCAAAGTTATTCAGACAATACCAATAAAAGAACCAATGAAACCAGTATTTTTACATTCATATTATTAAAACAGTTGAAGTTTGAAGAGAAATAGAAGGCAGATTACCAAATTACTAAGAAATATGTGGATAAATGGACATTATATAACCAGAGTAATTCATATATTACCATACAATAAACCAATGAAACCAATATTTTTACAATCATCTTATTGAAAACAGTTGAAGTTTGAAGTGAAATAGAAGGCAGATTATTAAAACAGTGAAAAATAAATGGATAAAAAGGCAGTAGAAGGCTTTTCCATTAAACTACGTCATCAGGGGTGTATAGTTTAACAAAAAAGCAAAAACATCCAACCAGTTTCTGTTATGAGTCGTGCTGAAAGCTAAGAATTCGACTCACAATACACCCGACTGGCTGGAAGCTATTCAGATGACAAATTAGTAGAAAGATACACATAGAAGAAAATAAAATCAATATGACAAAATAACAATAATAAATTATTCCATAAAAAAAGATATATATACTAAGATATTTACCATTACCCATATCCTAGCAAGATTTGTAGTGCAATCAGATACAAACTACATGTGACTTACTAACAGTCACGGTTATGGTCATAGTATAAATCACATAGATAATAAAATAAAGTTGTAACAATAATTATAAAAATTAGTAAAACATATATTATACTATATAATTCATAATATATTTAGAAAAAAATAGATGCTACTATTAGAAATTATTTTTAATCAATTATTAATATTACTATATTAATTAATTAACTAGAATATATTACTACAACTTCTAGCGGAAAATTATTTTAGTGCTGCCATCTAAAGGATTAATATATTAATTAAATTATATGCTTATGGTGCTGCCCTCTATTATAGGAAAAAAATAAATTATTTATTAGCTAAGAATTTCCAAGAATAATTTCTATTCTATTATTTTACAAATAATTTCTTTAAGACAAATACAATAGACAACCACAGCTTATCTCAATAACTTGATCATTTTTAAGTTATGCATATTAGTTTTTAGGTAAACATAAACTTTAATACTATGTGTAAAGTTTTTTTTTTTTTTTTTTTTTTTTTTAATTAAATATATAATAGTTAACCATTGCGTATTATCCAGACAACACCGCCCTCCTCCATAATGTAACATCTAACCCACCCAACCATCCTATAATTCATATTATTTTTTTTATTATTTTTTTTATTTATTTATTTATTTTTTTTTATTTTTTTTTATTTTTTTTTATTTTTTTTTGTATTTTTTATTTTTTTGTATTATTTTTATTTTTTATAGTTTTTTTAAACATTTTGTTACGCAATGTGTTAATTATTTTTAAGATCATGTAATAACTTATTATATATTAAAGACTATAGGATGAAGAGAAAATAGACAGTTAATACTAAATAAATGTTTATACAGATAATATTTTTTTAACCAAATGTAAAGGATAACCATATCTTATAGCAGTTTCTTGTACAGTTTTTAAATTATGCATTTTAAAATTATGTGAACAAATATTTTTAATTCTATGGGCAAAATTAAGTAATATATTGACATAGACAGATTTATGTAGGCAAGAATTATAATGAGTAAAGAGGTTTACTTTAAAAGGAAAGTCATTACGTTTGTCATAAATATCAAATAGAATTTTATTATCAGAAAGCGTAAGATTAAGATCAAGTGGTATTTGATTGGTAGCGAATAGTTAGATGACTTTTTAAAATATAAAATTATTATATCATCAAGATACCTGTATAGAAAACAATTAACAATAGAAGTATTACGTTCATAATAATGTAAGTAGAGATCAGCACAGATGGATGATACAATCCCACCTTGTGGAAGACCAACTATTTGTTTGAATATTGTATTATTAAATAATATATAATTATGATAAAGAATAAATTTGGTTAAAGATTTGAAGTAAGATAAAGATACATGTATGTTTAGAGAATTCCTATATTCCTTGAATAATAAATTTATGATCCTGAACATATCTGCAATATCAATTGTATTAAATAAATCATTAAAGTCATATGTTTTGATGTACTTAATGTTTTGTAAATTTTTGATATTATTTACAAGATGTAAACTATTTTTTATACTATAGAATTTATTATTAGTTTTTGCAATATCTAGCATTTTTGTAAGTATTGTTAATAATTCTTTACCTGCATTATTGTTATAAGAATTACACCCAATAGTTATAGTACGAAACTTTATAGGAATTTTATGGAATTTTGGAATAACCACAATGTAAGGATAGTTATAATTATGATTTTTTAATTTTAGTAATTTATAATATTGAGCAATATGTCTATTTTTAATAATAGTATCAATATCTGTTTTAATGAAATTTGAACTAGAATTTATTGCTTGATTTAATAATGTAGAGTAATAGTGTTTACATATGAAAGCATAGTTGTTAGGAGATTTATCGACATATGTTATGATAAATTTATTTTGTAAGTTTTTTATTTCATCATTTAATTGTTTAAAATTTAAATTGAAGGTATCGATATTCCTATAAAGTTCAATATTTAATTTATCTAAAACATTAAGTTTCCATTCAGTGAAGTATTCCAGAGGCTTATTGTAGTCTATCGAAATTTTATAAATAAAAAGATCTAAATCTAAATTAAACTGTTTAATGATTGATTTGATATTAGTACATGAAGGAACACGATATTTAGTACCATTAGCCATTAAATTTCTTAAAGAATCATTTTCAACGATATTAATATCCCCAGTAATAATGTGACCATGATCTTGATTTACGAAGTTACTATAACATGGATCATTACAATAACATGGATAATTAGTATATATATTATTCTAAGTTGTCTTTCTCGAATGAAAGATTTAAGGCTTTCAAAATTTCCATACTCAAATACAGACTATTTTTAATTTTAAAAAATCGCAAAACTTTAAATATAAAAATAAAAATATACAAATGTACTAAAACTTAAAAACGTGAAAGGCATATGAAAATATATCTTTATATTTTATATTCTTAGAAATGACATTGTTATTGCTTAGAAAACTTTAGAAAAACATTTTGACAGAATAGAATATTTTTGAGATTTATTACAAAGTAGTATTCTGATGTAGAAAATTTATAAATGGCAAATTATCTTTTATGGCATGTACAATTTTTAAACAGATACAAATTTAAGTACAAAGATTCAAGTATCTTATCTCAGTTTTTCTAAGGAACTAAGAAATGTATATCATATATATTTAAACAATTTTTTATAACACTTAAGCTTTTTTTTAATGCATTATTCGTGTTCACTTATAAAATGAACTTTTATTTATTTAATAAAAATATACCGTAAACTCCGGCATACAACACGCATTGTCCAAGAGCCGACAGCACAAAAACCTATGTTATCGAGTACAAGAAAAAAATATTGAAGAGTTGTGATAGGGGAATCTAACGATGCATGTCTGGCAGAAGTCAAGTGGAGCATAAGCCAAAAATTGATACTACCAGTTGTTTACTCGTAGGTTTAACATTGTATTTTGCGTACAATCAAAGGTATGAAAACATGAAAAACTGGGAGCAGGAAAAAATAATGATAAACCTACGACTAATTAACCTACGTATTAATTTTTGGCTAATGACTACTTGACTTCAGTCCGAAATGCATAATTAAATTCCCCCATTACTACTTTTCCATAAAATAGAAATATTTTTTCTTGTGCTCGATAACAGGTTTTTGTGCTTTCGGCTTTTAAAATAACACTTTTAATTTTAAAAAAATTGAAATTTAAAGGGGGAGCGTAACACCCCGAAAAGAAAATAGGTTAATTTAATTATCTGGAAAAGATAAGTATAAAAATTTAGACTTCCACAAGCACCTTAAATACTGTTTATTTAAAAGAAATTTCATTACCTTATGAGCATAAAAATTTCGATTTTCGGGTAAAATGAAAACCTCATCATATTCATCTTGTGTTATTACATCTTCAATCTAACTATTAAGAAGGTATTTATTAGAAATACAAAACATTGTTCAATTGTGCACAAAATGAACATGTGCAATTAAAATAATAATATGAACTTGTGCAATTAAAATAATAATATGAACTTGTGCAATTAAAATAGCAATTAAAATAAAATAAAATATCAACGTTTCGCGCCGTCTTCTCCGGCCTCCTTCCGGAAAATATGATATTGAAATGACTAAAAGTTTGCTTCCTGATCGAGAGATAATATTTCTAATATAATTAGAAATATTTCTCTCGATCAGGAAGCAAACTTTTAGTCAATTTAATAACATATTTTCCTCAAGACGGCGCGATACATTGATATTTTATTTTATTATACGAACCGATCTTTTTTTTTTTAATTGGCGTATTTATTAATATAAAAGATTATGTTTTACATTTTCCACAGTTTGTGCTTGAAGATTTTTTCTTGAGATAAGGTCTATCTAATATCCTTGCAAAACTTGGTAAGACGTCTCTGTATTTTCATCTGCAGATTTTTTAGGTGTCGTGTTAATATGTACTTAATGCATATTGAACTCGCTATTTTCGTGTAGATCATAGGTTCCCAACGGGGGCGGTACCGCCCCCCAGTGGGCGCTAGAACTTTCCAGGGGGGCGGTGACGGGTCTAGAGGCAAATGGGGGGCGTTAAGACAGCCAAGGGGGGCGTTTCCGTGGCGTACCTAGCAATTTAAGATATGTGCAATAAAACTAGCTTACCTCCATGGTTTTATTTGGGACCATGATCAAATCTTAAAATATTACCTTTAAATGAAAATCTATACAATCAAATTTACAGCTGGGTCACAAAAATCTAATTTCTTTTACGAATGTCAAAAAATTTGTCCACTACTACTGATGGTTCTCCAGCAATTACAGAGCGTCATAAGAGATGCATTTGAAACAAGCTATATCATTTGTATACTCTATGTTATTACCCATCATCAGCCATTGGATACAAAATAATTTAATGTACAACTGCATATGTCACTTCATTACGTTATTAAAGTAGTCGTTAAAATTAAAAGCATTTCATTCCATGACAGATTATTGTTTTTAATATTGTAGTAAAAATGATGAAGATTACAATCGCTTGCTGCTGTCTACAAAAGTTCATTGGTTCACAATAGGCATTTGTATGAATCATGTTTCAATCCATTTGGACTCAGTGCTTGACTTTTATTAAAACATAGACGAAAAATAAAGCAAAAACCTAAGTTACTTCCAAAAATGATTTAGCTTATTTAACAGGACTGAGGATGAAAGAGGTTCTCAAAATTTCAGGAAGAAAATAAAATGTACAATGTTTCAACTTTGGCTCAATTGATGCTGATACTTCTTCTGTCTTTATAATCCTTACAACTGACGTCCGGAATTTAAGCGCTATAGGCGCTGAAAACAGCAAAACCTGTTTTGGATATTAAAAAAAGTAGTAAATTCTAATCTTGCATTTATTTTTTCTCTAAGAAATTAATATTGAATTTAACGTTATAATATTTATGTCATTTAGCTGTGTAAAGTATGCTCTTTATGTGTATACCAGTATATTTTATTAGCTAAAAAACTGTCATGCCTGAATGCATTTTTAATTTTGCCAAATGGGTATGGAGCTCAAAGAGACAATAACTTGGGAGAGTTAAAAGTGACGGGAAAAATACAGTCTAACAATATGTGAAATACAGTAGATTGTCGATTTAACGACCTTCATGGGACTACGGCAAATAGGATATTAATTTGAATGGTCGTTAAATCAAATGTTGCTGATATTGGTTGTTCTTAATGCACTTTAAAAATACCTACATTCTAATGTAGTAAAATCTACTGATTTATACAATAAAAAAAATTGTAGTATTTAGACTAAATTTTAAGTATCAAAAAATAATTTTACAAAATTCTAAGCATTTCACAAAATAATAATAATAAAAAAGATTTAGATTAGTTAATTAACAATTTTTTGATAATCATGTTATATGTTTTTGCTTTAAATGACAGTTGGAAAATTCATCATATATTAGATTTTTCTGGCCGTACAACATCTTCACGTAATTATTGTATGTTAGATGATTGGAATCTTAAATTGTGGTGTTCTGTTTTTTCAACTCATAGGCAGCAGGTTCAAGTTCCAAAGCTTGGTTCTTTAAACATATCCAGTGGGATGGGGGCAAAACTGTGTAATGAGAAATCGCTTGCCAATCATTATTTGCTGTATGAATAGCCACTAAGAATTTGTTTTGGGAAATTTCTTTCCGTTTAATTTGATTAGGATACCATAGACTAGCTTCTTCGGTACCTTTTTTTTAAACACTGCATAATATTTGACGCTGTAACACTTTTTGGAAAGAAAAATATATTTACTGCTTCTAGATTTTAAAAATCTGGAGCATGTGAAAAGGTCGCTAAATCAAGATTAGGATTGTTTGCGGATCGTTAAAATGAGCGAGATAAAACATTGTAAGTATTGAGAAATAGTCCGCACTTCATCCAATGTTCGCTAAATCGCGAAAGGGTCGCTAAATCGGGGGATCGTAAAAATCGCGAGTCTGCTGTATCAGTATTTTGTTAAAGAGAAAATCGCGTTTTTTAAAACCTTTATATTACTGGAAGTATTTTTTTAATAAGAAAATCCTGGTACCTTCTCTTCTTTTTTTTGACAGTGTTTTTACCTTTACCATTCCTCACCCTATTAATATATTTTGATGAAGTCACCTAAATCCGTAACTGGTGTTGAGATACTTGTTTCTCTTTTAGCATATGCTGCAATATATTATATTTTTATTTGTATATTATTATCTTTTATTTTTGAATAATGCAATCGCAAATAGAAAGACAAAATGTTCATAAAAGCGTTTTATTTATGTGTGTCCCTTTTAACAACGCTCTCATTCCCTACGATGGGATTAAAAAGGACATTTCCCCAATTTTTAACCATGCGTACAGATTTTTAATTGCTGAACTTGAGTATAAGAGGTTTTACTTGTAACAAAGCCAAAGTTTTAGACGAGAATCAGGCACAAATATGAGAACGATATCTTTTAATTTCATTAATTTATAAACTGATAAAGTCAAAATGTCCTTTTCATCCGCACACTCCCCTATTAAGAATGCTTAATAAAATCAATTTAATTAAAACAAAACAGTCATATCTGCTTTTCTAGGAAAACTTCTGTTCAATCGAAATGTAAATAAAGGTCATTCCTACATTTTTTAGCAGTCTCTGTAAAACAGGAATATTTATTTGCATTTTTACGTTGGAATATTTGATATAGATAATTACAATAATATTCCACATTTTTATAATTAACTTTTACAGAAGATGCGAAGAGGGGCGTTGGAATATTTTTTGTTGTAAAGGGGGGGGGCGGTGGCTCAGAAAAGGTTGGGAACCTATGGTGTAGATGATCGTAAGAATATGTTGAGGATAAAACAAAAAAATATATCGTCGAATCAATAACTATCAAAAGGATAAATTCTTTTAAATCCAGGTCTAATATTTGTTTGAGTAAATGATATCGGAAAAGCTTTATCAATTAATGCTCCTTATCAATTTTAGTAGTTCTCGTTGTAAAATAATAATGAATATTTCAGTTCTATACTGGTTCAACTTAAAAAAAACTATTAAATTTCAAATATACAAGTGTGCAATATCTCCCCATTATTAATGTACATTTCATCCTGTCATGACGTTTTAGATTTTCAACCACTTTGTATAAATGCAGTTACAGAATAACGATCTACTTTAGAGTAAATTTAACACTGTCAATTAGCTACGTAAATAAAAATATTACAGATAATTATCTTTACAATAATAAAAGTTGTGAAAAAAAACAGTATTAAAAAAAATACTTTGCTATTCCAAATTTCTTCAAAATTAGAGGAAAAACACTGTTGTCATTTCTTCACTGCTGACAAGGAATAATTCCTAACTTGGCATACTTGTACTGCGAACGTATGTAATGAAGAATCTGTGAAATATTCCGCAGAATTTCAGTAGAAAGTCTATAAAAAAATGAAATATTTTCGAATATTTGACGCGAAAATAAGAAAACAACACGAGATTTGGCAGGATTTTTCTTTGCCAAAAGAAACTGTTCTAATTTCATCTGAAAATTGCTTGTTAATTGTCGCTTAGAATCTTTTATTATCCCCACAAGCTATTTTTTATTTCAAAGTTTACCTTATTTGATCAGAAAATTTTCGTGATTCAATTACTTTTTTTTTCTTTTTTCCAAAAACTGGTGATAAAAGATTAAAAATTAAGCAAACGACTCTCGTCATGAAGAGATTTAAGAGTATTTGACATAAAAGGGTATATTTTAAAATTCTGTTTCATCGCCAATTGCTGATAAATCATCATATAAACGAAAATTTCATTATTTTTTATAGACCCTCTATGGTGGTTCCGGCAAAAAATTTATTCTAAACGTTTATATCCCCATAAAAAGAAGAATCTGTAATTTTTTTTCAGATTTTTCTGAGCATGAGCGTATGCAGACCTTCCTTGTTAGTCCAGCTAATGATGGCCTCTGAAAATAACAGACGTCCTTACATATTTCAGAATGACTGCTAATGCTCACAGTTCTCCATGCTTTCATACGCTTGGGCAGGGTTCTCGCTCTCTTTTGAACAACGTTAGCTATTTGGTGAATAAGAAATTAAAAACATTAGCCAAATGAAAGGAAATTTAACAGTATTGATTCGGCATGAAAAATTGAAAAAATTAACTTTAATTAATTATTGTACATGCTTTTTTCAATATGTTATAAAATAGTCTAACTTTTGTGACTGCTTATAAAATAAAAATTCTGCGACAGTCTTCGACAGAGATACTATAAAAAATAAGTACAGTCTAAAATAATCCTAAATATGTAAATGTTTCAGATGCTATTTTAGTAAACTAAATAAATGCTATAGAATTTCGACTTGATCATCCAGTGATATTTTGCATACAATTAATAAATAGTAAGTGGCTAATTTCAACTCCGTATTCCAGCAAAACCTTTTGTTATTTGGCGCTTGATGCGAGCAGTTTTGTTTATGTTTTTACCGCACGAGACCGGTGCATACATAGGGATAAACTGCAATTTAGATGTACCTATATAATTAACTTTTCTATGTATTTGACTTTTGCCAAATTTAATCGGTGTTGACTCGGTATCACTTTAATTAAGATACTGTAAATAACACGCTACAATTGAGCATTAAAAGTACATCAATCGTTTAGTAAGATGAATAAAAACACATTCATAAAAAAGAACAGAAATTGAGCACTCTTAATTTAGCAAATCTAATTATTCGTTTACTCGCCAAGTGGAGCCATTTGTCGCAATGGCAAACGACAGCGAAAACCCAGCACAATGATAAACAACCTACAAGTCAAATGCTATAATCGTTTTTAGGTGTTTCCCCCCAACGTATGACTTGGCAAACTGAATGCGTTTTAATATACGAATCGAGATATAACTAACACTAGATTTTCAAGATTTTCACTCGTGAAATCGATAGAGTGGTTGTCTGTTCTGACGCCTCTCGGTCTATTACGTATAATCACTATCTGGCGCCAAAAAATAGTTACTTTTCAGTTAATAAAGACTAAAACTCAAATTCATTTTTCCATATTTATGGCTAGATGTAAATTTTAGAAAGCACATTTTTTTTTTTTTTTTAAATAACAAATGTTCAATTCCTGTTTAATTTTAAACAACATAAATTTAAAATATAGCATATTATAAAAATGTACACCAATCTTAAATCCATGTTGAAGGAAGTTTAAAACAATATTATTAATCTCTTTTTATTCATAAAAAATTAGATTACGTAAAACAGATTTATTTTGAAATTTAATGTCTGTTTCATTCAGATTTAAATTACGTAATATACATGTCAAACATAAATTATAACCAAAAGAAAAGCCCAACATAATCATTTAAAAGTATCTTTTTAAAACAATGTTTTCCATGATGTATTAAAGCCCAACTAATTGGGTAGTTTGAATTACTAGCCATCAATCGAGCAGTATTTTTTTCTGTGGAAACACTTTGTAGCATAAAAAGAAAACAAGAAATATTGTTTTTTACTTTTTTATGCCAGTTGCTGAAGAAACACATATTTTCGTGGAATAAGACGGCAAAAATATAAATATAGGAATTTATATATTTTTAATGACGCACATACGTCTAATCAAGAATAATTCGTTTTCTTCCAGTATTTTATATTAGAGTTTAACGTTTTTTATTCATATGAAATATGTTCTAATTTAGAAAATCTGATACCAAATCGCTCAGTAAGTTTTAATGGCATCTGAAAAATTGAAGAAGAATATTTTATGGATATTAAAGATTATTGTTACTGATATTTTTAATGCAAGGTATCTATCACTTGAAAGAAATATTTTTCTTCAATTTAATAGCTAACAAGATAATTAAATTAATTTATATAACAATGTAAAATAAATTTTGTAAAAAAAAAAACGTTTTTTTAGAGTAATAATTAGAAAGTAAATATTTTATTTTCTTTATTTATTCATTGTTTATTTTAATATCTCGACAAACAGTGCGGCTGAAATTTCTCCAATTAGAAAACTAATCTTGTGAAAATACGTTAATTTGAGTTATTTCCCAAATATGGAAAATTCACCATGTGAATTAAATTTGGTAGAAAGCGCAAATTATTGAATTTATTTTTAAATAATATTTTTTACTCACTAGGAAAGTGCAGAAGTGTAAGTCACCGATTTTGACGAAAGTGTTATCGTTGGAAAGATCTCATCGTAAGCAGTAAAAAAATTCAATGGAGCTACCCGTCGCAAATGAGTCGTTTTTGAGATATTCGACAATTAATGTCACCTAGCTAGTGCACACTTAATGGGGGACTGCAAAAAATTTTAGTAGCGATCTTAACAAAACTAGTATTATTGAAAATATATCAAAGTAAAGATTAAAAAACTCAATGGAACCACCCGTCAGAAATGAGAAGTTTTCGAGATATCCTACAATTTGTGTCACATCACAAATGCACACTTACTGAGAAACTGCATTAAGTGACATAATTTGCCGGATATCTCAAAAACGGCTCATTTCCGATAGGTAATTCCTTTGAGATTTTTACTTCTCACAATGATATCTTCCCAACGATACCATTTTCGTCAAAATTAAGAAAGCAATTATTTACGGTATCTCGTTAAGTGTGCACAAGCCCAGTATCCACTAGCTACGTGACATAAATTATGGGATATCTCAAAAACGGCTCATTTCCGGCGGGTGGTTCCATTGAGTTTTTCAATCCTTGCGATGATATCTTTTCAATAATACCAGTTTCGTTAAGATCGAGACTAAAATTTTTTGCGGTCTCCCATTAAGTGTGCTCTAGCTACGTGACATAAATTCTCGAATATCTCGAAAACGACTCATTTGCGACGGGTAGTTCCATTGAGTTTTTCACTGCTCACGGTGAGATCTTTCCAACTATACCACTTTCGTCAAAATCGGTGACTTACCCTTCTTGCACTTCCCTAGTCAGTTTCTTTTTTTAAAATATCGCAAAAAGAATGACAAAATATATTGAAATTACCTATTCAGCATTTCAATTTTTTTCACAACGTAAAATCTTAATCTACTTTAAATTACGCAATTAATTGATTAAACAGTATTTTTAAGACAATATGATGCACGCTTTATTTTGTTTCTATTTTTTAGTGTTTAAAACAGTTCGTTGGGGCAATTTCAGAGTCAGTTGCCTTAATTTGGCGACAGTGATTTGGCGCATATAATAAAATTATTTTTAAACTTTGTTCTGTGTAAAATATACAATGTAATCGTTGGTGATTGTATATATCTGGTAATTTATCACCTGTGGCTAACAACAGAGAAATTCCTTAAAATGAATTTAAATTAAGCTGTAAAAATATTAAGAATTTTTTTAAATAACAAATATTAAAATTTCTAACAACAAAAGGTGTAAAAGATGTAATACGGATGTAATAAGGACTTATTAAAAATACATTTCTAAATATATAAAAATATAACATCTAATAATAGTATCAGTGTAAAAATTTTTTCATTAGTGTTCATTTTATTAATTTTTATCATTTAAAGAATATCTTAAAATTAATTTACAACAAAATTATCTGAGTGTATTTAAAATATTAAAGTAACCAATAATCTTAAAATTACTTTTTTGTTTAATATATTAAATATTTAATAATCTATAATTTTTCGTATTTTTGTGATTCAATTTATCTCGGAAATTTATTGATCTTTGATTAAATCAAATGTCTACTAACTTCCATTAGTATCAACTATAGCTGTTTCACTGGCATTTTTCTGTTGTTACAGTAATGTAATGGACCGATAATTCCTACTTCAATCAACTTCTTTTTTAGTATTTCTTTTTTTCTATATGGATTATCCAATAAATTTCTTCTCTTCTTTTGCTCATATAGAAAATTTTTCGTTAAGTATAATCTTAAAGTTTGTTGTGGCATTTTTCAGTTTACTTCTTAAAATGTTTTAGATTTTGCTCATTAAATGGCGTGAATAATAGTAATTATTTTCCAAAAAAATACATTAAGATAAATCCACATATCCGATGCTGCATTACAGCTACATACATTTTTAGTAAGATTACTGTTATTCTAGTAAGTTCATTTGTAACGTTACATATTTCTGTAAGTTTGTTAATACGCTTTGTAAATTCACACCTTTTTTTAAACAATGTAAATATAAATTTTTTGTAAGCATTCAAATTTCTTTTAGTTCACATGTGTAGAGTCACAGATTTTTTTTTTTTTTTTTACCTTCAAGAAGAAAATATTGGATTCGTGAAAATTTTCGACTTCCAGTTTTTGATGGATGTATACGAGGCAGAAAATTCTGAACACGACTTGATGGTTTTTGCTAAATGTCTGTCTGTCAGTTTGTCACTATGTGAGTCTGTATGTGACAAAAAAATTGTGGGTGGTTCTATCTGAAGAACTAATGCTCGGAATTTCACAAAACTTTAGATTCAGCTAAACCTTAACTGAAACTGGGGCCGATTAGTTTTATAGTGAATATGTCACAAAAGAAGGCACTGCTATACTGCATAATTACCAATTTCTACAATAGTTCTATCTAAAAAATTAAAGCAAGGTTTTTATCATAAAACTTTACATTCTATTAGTTTTTAATATAACATGGTTTTGACTACGTTTTCGTACAAATCACACATCAAGTAGTGCTGCCATGCTGCATTATTCATGATTATCGCAATAGCTCTATCTCAAGAACTAATGTGCAGATTTTCCTGAAACTTCAAATTCATTAAGCCCCTGATATAGATTACTGTTACATAGTTTTTATAGTAAATCGCCCTCCAGATGGTGCTGCCATGCTGCATTTATCGCGATTTTGCAATAGCTGTATCTGAAAAACAAATGCATGTTATATATATATATATATATATCAAGTCTGTCTGTCGGTCCGTCTGTCTGTCCTCTGTCTGTCTGTCAGTCTGTCTGTCCGTCTGTCCGTCCGCATATAACAACGCAAAAACTATACAACCGAATCGTTTGAAATTTAAAATATATAATTATTACAAAATTTTGTCGAGTCATTTCAAATTTTATGAAAATCGGATGGATAGATCAATTACAGGGACAATCAAAAGGATTCCGTTACATTACGTCAATGGGGAAAAAAGTTTCAAATGCATTTTAATCGTTTGAAATTTAAAATGTATATTTATTACATAATTTTGTCGAGTCATTTCAAATGTTATGAAAATCGGATGCATAGATCACTTACAGGGACAATCAAAAGTATTCCGTTACATTACAATCAATGGGAAAAAAAGTTTTAAATGCATTTTAATCGTTTAAAATTTAAAACATTTAATTATTATTATATAATTTTGTCGAGTTATTTGAAATGTTATGAAAATCGGATGTATAGATCAATTACAGGGACAAACAAAAGTATTCCGTTACATTACGATCAATGGGAAAAAATGTTTCAAATGCATTTTAATGGTGTTACACTCATTTGAACATAATATAATTTACATGAATCTATGATGTATGTACTAAAATCTACATTCTGTACAATCTGGGATGCAGAGAATATTTATTATTAAATTACAAGGCCACACAAATGTATTACACTAAATAATGTTATACGGGGAAACATTGTTTGGGGCGTGTTTTAATTATATTAAACTACTTCACACTTTATGAATAAGATATACGTTAATGAAGTTTAATAAAAATTACTCCCTGCATATTTACAGGAACACAAAGATTTCGACCACTGTCCTGTATCCAAAGTACGCTCTACTATATCAGCAAGATCTGAATATTTTAAAACTTATAGTACGAACGCACCTCATTTGCTACGCTTCACGTGCAATTTCCAACTTGTTTTAGTTGTAGTATCATGTATGAGATAAGAAGAATTTTTGGGATTGTAACACCTGGTTAGTTTTACTGTGTTTATTTTTGTAAAACATACATAAAATATGTTTTTAACATGTTTCTTATAAAAGTAGACACTAAAAAACATCAAATAATTACTCATAACTTTTCATAGAACACTTACTCTGAATGAAAATCCCAAAGTTGTATCACTCAGTACCCATCAAATTTTTTATGATTATAATAAAAACCTAAATTGAATTTTTTTAAATCGAGTAAATAAAATTGGAATTTATCGTCTTCGCAATAATGAAAAAAATTGTTACTCTAGTAATCCAAAGTTACCGAAATCTTTAAGTTTGCTAAAATTGTGTCTTTATATTATACAAAAAAAGAATATCAAATTACAAAAATTATAAGCAAAACTGAAATCTGTAACTTTACTAAAAAATCGACTAAACATGTGATAATCTTACAAAAATTTTATTTTTGACCCTAGTTGCCGTTACTTAATTCTAGGAATCCAATTTTTCAAAAATAAATCTTAGTAACCTAAAAACTTTTTGATTCACAGTGCAAATATTTATTTGCTACATTAATTTTTGTTGATGCCGTTGCATAAAAAGTTCTTGGAATACAATTTTCCTGTAAAAATTTCAGTAACTTTCCAATTTCTTTTAGAGTGTGCATGTTTTGTCAAAAGATACATACAGTATATTTTTTTTTTTTATCTTTCTTGAATGTAAATTCATACAATGACGAAATAGTATCTTCATGAAATTTCGTAGAACATTTATTCTAAATGAAAATCACAAAATTGTTTTACTTAGTACCCACAAAAAAATTTTAGGATTTTCTTAGTGTAGAAGAGAAAATGCAGTGAATAATGCTTACTTTTTGTACTTCTAAACAATATTAAATTTCTCGTTAAATATTTAACGAAAACCTCAAGATAAAATTTTACGTATGACATAATCTTTTGCGTTAAAAGCTTTTTTAAATGTTTTATGCTGAGCGGATCTGTTAAATATTTTTAAAGAAAATTTCTACGACGATTCTCATTTCGAATTTCACTCTCGGAAGGGTTTAAATAAATATACATATTACTTATTATTAACAAAAGTATTTTTTGTTTAAAAAAAAGAAAAAATGTGACAATTTAGGTCTTCTGAGTCTTAGTTTATAAACAGGTAATTTTTTGCTACACATAATGTCATTGCATATACCATTTGTTAATGCATTATGCATAAAGAAAAGAAGAAAAACGTAAGTGACGCATAGATTTTGAAACTAAGCACTTCTAGAAAAATGTAATTCAAAGTCATCTTTGGATATTTCAAAACAAGAAAACGCAGAACATAATTGATTTGAACGCAATCCTATTGATTGGTAAAATTATCACAAAAATTCAGTTTTTTCAAATAAATGAAAAAATACCCAATCGGGATCTCGAACCAAGAAACATTTACTAAAATTGTCAATGCTCTTCCGTTTGAACTGCCTGTGCTGACAATCGGCAGACATATTATGCTGAGATAATTTTATCGGTTCTAACATCTAATCTACCTTGTAGACAACTAAACATAATAACCCACATGTAACAGAGGTCCATTTAAACGATGTGTATACGGAGATGCCCTATTATTTTTAACTCAGTCATACTAATTGCTAATGTTATCAAACGAATTAAATCTTTCTAACCAAAATACTCAAGCGTGGATCCTAACTAAGAACCCTTGACTTATCTTGTCAATGCTCTACAGCTATTCGATAAGTTGGAATAAATTGAAATCGTAAAACGGAACATACTAAAAGCCACATTTAGCAATTATCACACCTTAGTGGATAAGATTTTCCACATGCAGTGTACATGATCTATATATTTTCATGCACAGTACTACTTTCAAAACTTAGAGGTCTTGCAAAATACTTAGGAGCAGATGGAATATCTCGACAAGTAAAATAAAGCAGTTTTTGCTAAATGAAAATTTAACATCATGTATTTTACTTAAAAATAGAGTTAGAAATCACTTTTTTTCTAGTAAATCTACACATTACAGACCATATATAAATAAAAAAAATAATTTCATACATATCGACTTCTTATTAAAAAAGAGACAATGTAAAATATAGTCTTATCTTTCATTTCGAAAAACATACATTTCTAAGAATCGTTTATAGTTTTAAAATGTAAATTTTATAAGTGCTTCTAAATACTATAGCTCTTATTTTTTTCTATTTTCGATTAGCTATTTCAGCATTCATTCAAATAGATACCATTCATACAAAAAAAAAAAAAAAAAAAAAAAAAAAAATCCAATTCATTCGTATTTAGTTTACATTTTTTAAATTTTATTTTTATGAGAGATTTGTTATTTTGTAACTCCCATTACAATTTTTATCTTGGATCAGGATATTTCAGTTTTCATTCAAAATGTTACCACATGCTGAATTATTCACATTAAAAAAGAAGGAAATTCTATTTGTGTTCAGCTATAAATATTGCTTAGACGTCAAAAACATATTTCGATAGAATATCTTTTGTTACTTATGCTCTGACAAATTGTATTGTCAAATGCTATATATCACTGAAAGAAATTTCAACTAAAGAATAGACTCTGTCAGTGTCTTTCTTTGTAATTTCAAATATATCTTTACATAAGTAAGACATTTGTAACTAAGGAAAGAGTTGATAAAATAGAGGTTTGTTTAAAAAGTTATAAATGCGACTTGCACTGAATGTTGTACAACAGTAACAAGAAAAGAAAACGAATAGACTAAAAATAAACAAAAAACAAACTACAATTTGTAGTTTTGATTATTTTTTTAATATTTTTTTTAGCTCACAGGCTATCATACATAGCCTGAGAGCTTATGTGCCCGTCCGTTCTGTATGTATGTTCGTATGTACGTAACGCGATAACTCATGATAAAAATATCCGATCCACTTGAAATTTTGTATGTAGGTATATCCTGACAAGGCGCTTCCCTGATTAGTTTTTGGAGTTCATTCGATATGTATAAGAGGGGGAACGGGGGGCTCATGCCCCCCGTTAGTTGATATAGATGGGATTTTCATGCAGAATAAATTTTTAAAAATTTTGATTAGGATCATTCTGATGAGGCGATTCCGTGACTGTTATTAGGTGTTCATTGTTTAAGTATAAATAGGGGGAACAGGGGTTCTAATGCCCCCCCCCGTTAGTTGATATAAATGGGATTTTCATGCAGAATTAAGTTTTCAAAATTTAGATTAGGATCATTCTGATGAGGCGATTCCGTGACTGTTATTAGTTGTTCATTGAATAAGTATAAATAGGGGGAACAGGGGTTCTAATGCCCCCCCCCCCCGTTAGTTGATATAAATGGGATTTTCATGCAGAATTAAGTTTTCGTTCAAAATTTAGATTAGGATCATTCTGATGAGGCGATTCAGTGACTGTTATTAGTTGTTCATTGAATAAGTATAAATATGGGGAACAGGGGTTCTAATGCCCCCCCCCCCGTTAGTTGATATAAATGGGATTTTAATGCAGAATTAAGTTTTCGTTCAGAATTTAGATTAGGATCATTCTGATGAGGCGATTCCGTGACTGTTATTAGGTGTTCATTGAATAAGTATAAATAGGGGGAACAGGGGTTCTAATGCCCCCCCCCCCGTTAGTTGATATAAATGGGATTTTCATGCAGAATTAATTTTCGTTCAAAATTTAGATTAGGATCATTCTGATGAGGCGATTCCGTGACTGTTATTAGGTGTTCATTGAATAAGTATAAATAAGGGGAACAGGGGTTCTAATGCCCCCCCCCCTTAATTTATATAAATGGGTTTTTCAAGCAGAATTGTCAGATTTCGTTCAAATCTCTGAATAGTTTTGGAAGTTTAATGGTTAAGTATAAAAGAGGGGGAAAACTCCTTTTAAATTATATAAATGCTAAATGGGTTTTTATTAAGAATTATCTCATTTGCTCTGAATTTTGGATATAGATTTTTTATGTGATAAAGCATGTCTTTGATAGTATAGGAGTTTCAATGATTAAGTATAAAAAAAGAGGAAAGGGGAGAGCTGTTTCCCCTTCTTAATTTTTTTTCGAACGGAATTAACCCTTGAAAATATAAGGCTTTAATGTACAATTAGTATTTGTAGCCTGTGAGCTCAATGCCATCAGTTTAACTGGGCAGTATTCTTTATTTACTTATTAGCTCACAGGCTATCATAGCCTGAGAGCTTATGTGCCCGTCCGTTCTGTATGTATGTTCGTATGTACGTAACGCGATAACTCATGATAAAAATATCCGATCCACTTGAAATTTTGTATGTAGGTATATCCTGACAAGGCGCTTCTCTGATTAGTTTTTGGAGTTCATTCGATATGTATAAGAGGGGGAACGGGGGGCTCATGCCCCCCGTTAGTTGATATAGATGGGATTTTCATGCAGAATTAAGTTTTCAAAATTTAGATTAGGATCATTCTGATGAGGCAATTCCGTGACTGTTATTAGGTGTTCATTGAATAAGTATAAATATGGGGAACAGGGGTTCTAAAGCCCCCCCCCCCCGTTAGTTGATATAAATGGGATTTTCATGCAGAATTAAGTTTTCGTTCAAAATTTAGATTAGGATCATTCTGATGAGGCGATTCCGTGACTGTTATTAGGTGTTCATTGAATAAGTATAAATAGGGGGAACAGGGGTTCTAATGCCCCCCCCCCCCGTTAGTTGATATAAATGGGATTTTCATGCAGAATTAATTTTCGTTCAAAATTTAGATTAGGATCATTCTGATGAGGCGATTCCGTGACTGTTATTAGGTGTTCATTGAATAAGTATAAATAAGGGGAACAGGGGTTCTAATGACCCCCCCCCTTAATTTATATAAATGGGTTTTTCAAGCAGAATTGTCAGATTTCGTTCAAATCTCTGAATAGTTTTGGAAGTTTAATGGTTAAGTATAAAAGAGGGGGATAACTCCTTTTAAATTACATAAATGCTAAATGGGTTTTTATTAAGAATTATCTCATTTGCTCTGAATTTTGGATATAGATTTTTTATATGATAAAGCATGTCTTTGATAGTATAGAAGTTTCAATGATTAAGTATAAAAAAAGAGGAAAGGGGAGAGCTGTTTCCCCTTCTTAATTTTTTTTCGAACGGAATTAACCCTTGAAAATATAAGGCTTTAATGTACAATTAGTATTTGTAGCCTGTGAGCTCAATGCCATCAGTTTAACTGGGCAGTATTCTTTATTTACTTATTTGCTATGATAAACAGCATAAAAGAGTAAATGCGACTTGGGATATATCAAACAACTTCTTGCTCATACTAATAATTTTTTGTTTTTATATGGTGCAACTGTTGCCATTTTTAAGTAGACCTTTAAATTTAGAGAACAGTCTCACTGAATATCCTTTCGCAAAGTATAAGCTTGATCAAATTATAAGTACGTACTTGCTGATTGTTTATACTTCAGCATAATCTAATACAGCTGGTTAATGAATAAAAACTTAATAATAAAGCTCGAGAATTTGTGATATGACATTTTTTCTTTTATACTTCTAAAAATCAACATAAAATATTAATAATTTTAAATACTGCGTACTTTTATGCTAGCTAGTAGCAGGTGCTAAAACGTCTAGCACTGATTTCATAATCATCATCCGTAATGCAATTATTACATTTCAATCATTAACCTGTCAGTTTTTAAAAAAATAGATAACTTTGCATTATACTTAATTTATACATATTTCTCTCACTCATTTCATTTACATTACAATAGAAAGAAAGAAACAGGTGTGTAAGTGTGATCGCAGATCATACAGAGGGTTTCGTTTAATATATCCTTGAAAACATTTTATCATTAAATTTACAAACGAAAATTTTCAATAGAAAATTAATCATTCCTTACATAAATGGCTGCACTATTATATTTAGGAATGTACCTCATGGAAATTATCCTCTATCCCATTTCACATTTTTATATTTAACTAATAATATTTAAAGCAGGGCTTCGTCAAAAGCAGCATTTAAAACGATAAGAACCGTAACGGTTAAAAATAAAATAAAATAATTTAAAATAAATACAAAAATGCGATTTTACGAATTAGACGAAACCCTTAAGAGTAAATAATCAATTTGGTTATGCATCTGCTTTATATATAAGTAAAATAGTGAATAAAAGTAAAATATTGCATAGCTTAGCATAAATTTAAGAGAGAACAAACTAGTCACCAGAGGTGGCGAGTAATTTAAAAGAATAAAAATTTAATAAAAAAAAAAACTTCACTTCGCGTGTCAAAATAAATTATAATTATGATGAAATAAAAACAAATACTCACGTAATTGTTCAATTCATTAATTTAATCCATTAAATTATGTTACATACGTAATATTTTTTATACCTATTTTAACTTGCGTGCAACAATCCAATGAAAAAAAAACAAAAAAAATTGAACTGTTGATGTTAAGAATATTTTTTTTAATTTAAATAATAGCTTTTTTTAATTTAATGATTCGTCGTTTGACAATAGGTATCCAGCTGTGAGTACACAAAATTTGAACTCTCTGGCTTTGTTCAGTTCTAGTTTTGTGTACAATCTCTGTGAAAGAGAGATAGACAGAGGACAGAGACGAATAGGGTTTCGTCAGATAAACTAAACTTTATAAAAAGGAGAAACAGAAGAACAAGCCCCATACACCTTATTTCGATATCAAAACATCATTTTAATTTACATATGCAAAAAATAAAAGCTGGTAGTGACGAATAAAAAAAATACTATTGGTTAGATTTGTCTTCAACTAACATAAAATACTAAATATTTCTTATTAATTTTATGCAACCAAATTCTACTTATTTTCGACCTGATGATTTTTAGTATTAAATTTCTAAATTGATGATTGGATAACCTTTGGTGTTAAATATTTGATTAACCATTATCGACATACTCTGCCAAGCACAAAACAAATCTGTGCATCCATCTATGTTTTTTTTAAGTCTCTAAAAACCTCCCTGGATATGCAGTCATGAAAAAAAAATTAACATCAGAGAAAATAACGTGTACTTGTACAAATTATTTGTAATAACATTTTTGCATAATTCATAATACAGTGGTGTTTTTTCGTCTTTGTTTCTCTATAATTCCCATGGCATGTAAAAGTGCTATTACACTTAAAAATTTCAAGTGACAAAAATTCGCCTACGTTTTTTCATTTTCTAAACATTTCATTGGCTGTATCAGAAAAAAAGTTTTGCCATCATCAGGTTTCCAAGAATTTGATTGGCTCTTACTGGCGACTCGCTTTGTTTTAGGCGTCAAAGACTCTCCGACACAAGGGAATCGCGCACTATCCCCTGGAGACATAGGACAACATAGAGACGCCTGGAATTTGAAGCGACTTTGACCCTTCGTGTAATAGAACTTTAATTGTGCACAAATAGAGTAACATTTTGTTACTCACTGTTCAACAAGCTTCAAATTTTCGCAATGAATTTTCATGTACAAGATTTTGACTTACTAACAAATTGCTTTATTTAGAAATAAAATTTTTTTAAATGATTTTTTTTTTCAAAATTAATCTTAAAAGCTAAGCATTCTATAAGACAACACGTTTGTGAATAAAATTTCTTATTATATTTCGCAAATATGTGCTATCCCGCATTTAGGTGACTAAAAAATGTGGTGAATTAGGTGATAAAAATTTTTTTTGGGAAGCAGGTACAGTAAAATAATATATTACACCTAATTTTTAAATTGTTGGTTTGTTTAGTAATGTAAGATTTTTGTATTAATATCTAGCTTTATGTATAAATTTGCACCTTGGTTTTTATTTATAATCGATATTTTTCACTTATTATATATTTTTAATTAATAAAGGCCATAAAAAGAACATACTTATCAAAACATTGTGGTTGATTTTCTTAAATGAGATATTTTTAAAACAAAAGTAATCAAAATACGACATATTATCATAATTAAAATTTTTAATTTTAATAAGTAACATTTTAGATTTCATGATATTTTTTAATAAAGATTAAGTGGACAGATTTGTAATCACTGATAACGGCTGGTTAATTTTGTTAAATTAATAAGCTTTATATGAAAAATTAAAGAAACAAAGTACTCGTACAGTAATTTATTTTCTAATACTGATCAAACTCTTTTTCTTTAAAATATTTTTTATAAAACAAATTTCATTACTATATTTTAATGAAAAAATAAAAAAATAATAAATGTTTCCATTAGGTATAATAATACTTCCATTTATTTTAAGCAATAATTGTTTTAATGTTTCAAAATTAATGAATAATAAAATAAAATAATTCATTGAAATTTTATTCCGTTACTTTGTTGAATAATACGTAATTGTAGATTGCAACATAATTATTTAGTCTTTTGATAAAATTATAAACTATTTTTAGGTTTAACTAATCGTTGTTTAATTAATTTTACTATTTCATAAAGTATGTAGTGAAAAAAAGAAAGTTGTTTTCTTAAAATTTATTTTATTTTATTTTTATTTATATATTTTATTTATATATGTTTTTTAATCTATTTATTTATTTATTTTGGAAATGGTACTTCTAATAAAAGATGAAATCCAATTAATTACTCAAATACAAAACAAACGTCTATTAAAAATAACTGTTTTATGTTTTATTTCCACAATTTTATTTTGTCCTGATATTGTTTTCTCTGAAAATTACGCTTTTTTTAATACCTAACAAAACAAAAATAAATCATTAAGAGTATGTTTGAATGCAGTGGAGTTTTCTTAAGCAGCGTATTTTATTAAGAGGAGAATTTTAAATGAGCCTTTTTATTAATAGACAATTTTAAAGGAATGTATTTTATTAAGAGGAATTTTGTGAAAGAGCCTGTTTAAGTTGATGCATTTTTAAGAGGGACTCCTAAACAGGCCCCCAATCCTTTCCTGGTCTGACCCCTGAGTGAATATATAATTTGCAGAGGCAACAACTAATCGGATATCTGGGATATTTCGGAAATGCTTATAAAAATAAACAAAAAATGACAATACATTCATAAAAATATAGGCCACAAAAATATTTCTATATTAATATCGTTATGAATAAAAACATACTTTATGAAAAACCTCTGAAAAATTACATAAAAAGTTGTACAGCACCCTTGATTTAGCATTAAATGATGTCTCCTAAGCAAAAATAATCTCATTATGCACTGTGAAATGTATTTTTTTAAATATTCAATCAACTAGCATTAATATGAAACAAATAGCAAGCACAATGTTTCATTGTAACGGAGTCTTACACCTGTTAAATGAACACACACGTGTGACTAAAGTGTAGTCTCTTTTAATAAGACATTCAAGTTAAATGTTTTAAATAAATTTATCATTGGCAGCTATTCACATGTGTTCCGAGTTCTGATAGTGGATACATTAAACGTACTTCATTTGATATTATTTTTAAAAGCAACTTTGACTTTCTTACATGTGTCAGTTTTATTAGTGAATATGGTACTTTTGGATGGAATTTGTGCCAGCATCATGGAAGCGCATGGTAGGATACAACATCATTTCGTACTAAATCGATAACATTCTAAAATTCAATTCAATTTTAGTCAGAGATTGAATCAGAGACGAGAAATGTCAATTAAAAATTAACTTTTCTCTCGTAACTCGCGTCGTTTTTGAGGTAGGTTTGTTTACTTCGTAGTTTCTCACAAGGGAACATTTTAAGCAGTCTCAAAACCTAGCACGTAACTTATTTACTATGCCTAGTGACCAATTTTATACCTAAAGTTTTCGCAATTTTGAAGTTAATAGTTAAATACTGGACTTCTTTGGGTACTCTGTAGATATAGGCATTCATATTTTAATCAACACTTTTTTTTATGCGCAGCATACTTCTCGCATTCCTTAGGAAACAAATCGGGTACATCGCAATTCAGTGCACGAGAGTCAAAAATGATTCCAAAATTGACTCGAATCCCGAAAAATCAGAATGAGCTCTTCATCGATCCACTTAATCCAAATTTGATTGATAATAATAAAATTTAAAGTAATCGCACATACAAGTGACTGGTCGTGCTCGGGTGAAATTATATTACCTCTCAGAATTGTATTTTCTATTTATTGACTCCGAATGGCGTACAGATTGTGACACAATGATTCGATGAGAATCATTCTGCGTGGTAAATCTCGACTTATCACTGAACAGAACATGCCCCCGTTCTTGTTATGTCCAAGAGGCTGATGTCTTCGTCTGCTATGTAACCAGGTTTTCTTGTTGGGTGCAGTGAATTGTACACAAACGACTGGACGCCGGAAGTGAAGGATGAGGTCTATGTAGCCTACGTGAAGATATTCCGGGTTGCAGTAGGATCAAACATAATGTTTATGGATGATAATGCGAAGTTATACAGAGTTTATATTGTTGATGATTTTCTTTAAGAGCAGGATAATCATTGCATGTATTGGTTCTTGCGGCCTTCGGAGCTCCGTCCCATTGAACATGTTTGTGGAGCCATTGTACAATTTTCTCCCCTTCCAAGTCACGCTAGAAGTTAAAAGCCGCGTTTTTGAAAGAATCAGCTTTGTGACCACAAGCATTTATTAACACCCTCATAAACAGTATGCGATCTCGTTGTGGAGTTTATAAAGCAGTACACGGCGGTTACACTTCATATTAAACAGACATTTCCCGAGATAAATGCTTTATCTCTGATTTTTGATTTAGCAGTTTTTTTATGTAACCTGTTTCTTAATTTACAATTAATATCTTTTCCATGTTGTTATGTTGCTATATTATTTATGTCTTTATAAAATACCTCTATGTAAAATTTCGTAGCAGTACAGTGACTAATTCGCCAGATTTTACATTTGTAATTTTAATTATGAAACATAACAGTAGAATTTTAGAAAAATGTACCAAACAATAAAAAAAGGAACATTTTGAGAGGTAGCGAAAAAGCATATACACACTCACAATACATAAAATACATTATTTAGAAAACTTCCAGGACAGTAGTGTTTTAGGTCCATAGTCATTTAACACTATAATTTTTTATGTAATTTTTTTAGGCTGATAATTAAAAACACTAAAATGTCAGCCATTTTAATTTTCATGTTCCCTTCAAATTCAAAACTTATGTTTAGAATCTATTAAGATTTTTTATTTCTATATTACATATATATTGCTTGCATATTTCTTTTGTCTTTAAATATTTAGGGTAATGTTAACTTCGATGTGAGATTGGCTCAAAATTTTATAATGTTTATATTTACTGCTTAATAGAAGAAAACTAAGAAATAAATATTTAAAATGAAATACAATGAAATAAAAATTTATTTCCTAAAACAAAAGTAGATGAAAATATTTGTAAATAATAATAATAAATAAATAAATAATAGAAAGACTCTCTGAGTTTTTTTTTTTTTTTTTTTGTTGTTGTTGTTGTTTGTTTGTTTTTCTTCATTGGAAGTCGGACAAGTAGAATTCTATGCGAAATTTTAAAAGCAGCATTTTAATTAAAAGTGTATAATGCAGAAGTAAAAAAAGTATACCAAACGTAGTTTGTTGTTAAAGATGTGTTTTGTTTATTCTATGAAAAAACAGTTGAAAGTTTAATGATAGCAAATTACCTTGAAAATTCTTGCCTCATAAACATCAAGAAAAAAAGTTACGTGGCAAAACTAATAAAAGCCATTACCATTACCCTAAAGAAATCCTCTAAAAAAACTTCACGCTTTTAGTCAACACCTTCAGTGAATGAAAATTTAAGAATATCTGTAAACATGTTTAACAAGAAAAAATGTTCGACAAAAAAACCTGAAATTTACTACATTCATTTTCAATCCCTTTTTTCTGAAACACACTTCGCGAGTCTCTTAAGATAATCTTAGATAGTAAAAGAAAATCCTCAAATGCAGATAGTTCTTATCAACTCAAAGTTTAAAGAACGTGTAGAAAAGTTCAAAATTGTTTAAAGTATGAATTAGTGTTGGAATTTATTATACACTATATTGCCATTGATTATGGGACACTTGCGATTTTAGACATTTTACTAAATATCTAGGAAAATACATGAGGAATCATCTCGAAACTCTTAGTGTATAAATATAATAGTATACGTCATACATCTCCGTGAAGATTTTTTACCGAAACGCCATAGGGGACCGTCAACAAATTAAAAAAGAATGAATATCTTTTGAATAACCCTGTCAAAACTAATGTAGCAAAAGCGCTCAAACTCTAGATTATGATTGAATGCCTTACTGTAATACACTGTGTTCATTTTTATGCAAATAGTATGCACACTCGCAGAGTAATTAAGGTTTTTATAAAAATGGTCCCAAATTTTTCCAAGTTTTTCCGTTATAATTTTCAGAGTTCTTAATATAAAATAATATTTTTTTCAGAAAATATGACAAACAACATTGCACACAGTAACCCTGTAATCAGAATTAAAAAATAATAAAAATTGTATAAAAAATGAATAGGTTTACTATATAATGTTTTTCTGCGCATGCGTCAAAGATATCAAAATTTCATTTGCATATTATGTTAGCTAAATGTATAAAGCAACTTTTCTAAAAGTCTCAAAATCATAGCTTGAAAATTCTGAAAGTAATCGTCTATAGAAAAAGGACAAAATCCGTTGTTTCCAAAATGAAGCAAAAAAATGAGGGATTTTATCCAAATGCAATAGTACATCCCCTATTGTGTATTCTATATTGACACTAATCAATGAATATATGGATACAACCCCTCTTGTTTTTGCTTCATTTTGAGAATAACGGATTTTCGACTTATTCAATTGACGATTATTGTCAGAATTTTCAAGTTATGATTTTGTGACTTTCACAAAAGTTGCTCTATACATTTAGCTAACATAATATGCAAATGAAATTTTGATATCGTTGACGCATGCGCAGTAAAACATTATTTAGTAAACCAACTCATTTTTTATACAATTTTGATTATTTTTTTTATTCTGATTACAGGGTACTGTGTGCAATGTTGTTTGTCATATTTTCTGAAAAAAATAATATTTTAAATTACGAACTCTGAAAATTATAAGGAAAAAACTTGGAAAAATTTGGGATCATTTTTATAAAAACCTTAATTACTCTTCGAGTATGCATGCTATTTGCATAAAAATGAACAAGGCTTATTAAAATAAGGCATTCAATCACAATCTAGAGTTTGAGCGCTTTTGCTACCCTAGTTTTGACAGGGTTATTCAAAAGATATTAATTCTTTTTTAATTTGTTGACGGTCCCCTTTGGAGTTTCGGGAAAAAATCTTCACGGCGATGTATGACTTATACTATTATATTTATACACTAAGAGTTTCGAGATGATTCCTCATGTGTTTTTCTAGATATTTAGTAAAATGTCTAAAATCGCAAGTGTCCCATAATCAATGGCAATATAGTGTATATAAAAAAAAAATCAGAAAAAAAAGAAGTATTTTTTTAGTTTTTTTTTCTTTACGTTTTCTGTCTACTTATTTATTTAATATAGATGCATGTTTTTATTTATTTATTTATTTATTTTTTGCATAAACTGTCGTTTATTTAAATTAATGATAACACAATTAAAAAAATTTCCAAATCTGTACCATCTATAACAACATTAATCTGATACTAATTACGATTCGTTTATTTAAATCGAATACAAATTCTTTTAATTAAAACGAATAAATCTATCTATATTATAAAGGCCAAACGTATCTGTGCGTAACGCATACGTCATTTTGCGAATGGCAACACTTTCCCATGCAATTCGGTTTTACAATATTTTGCTATTGCAATTTTTATACATCTAAACATCGCACACTCTCAATTTTTACATCAGGGTAAAGAGAAAAAAATGTACTTTTAAATGTAATTTATTTGAAAGCTATACCTCAATTTATTTTTGAGATATTAATTTTTTTATAGTTTTTGTATAAATTTTGAAATCGTGGCAACAGAAATGCGCTATTTTCTCTTAAAATTGAAAAAAAAAAATGAAGTTAAAATTCGTATGTAGATTTTGAGAAGATGAAAATCATGACGTTGTTTAGATTTCACGTGAAATCTTATGATCGTGTCTGTTTGATTTTTTTTAAAACCAAACATAAGAGATTGGTAACTCCATCACAGTAACTTATCTTTATCATATTTTACTTATTATATATGCGATTAAAGTTTAATTTTAATAATTTGGACAACTCACTTTTATAGAAATGGTATTTTGTTAATTTTAACTTAAAATAATATTTTTTAGAGTTAAACGGACCAGTATTAGATGCATTTTTAACTGTAGCTAATTTTGTACGTTGCTATAAATCAATGAAAGAGTTCCTTTTAAAACATTTTCTTTCGCCGAAGTTCGACGGGTTCCACCTCGTACTAATAAAAGAAAAGAGCTTGTCTGTGTGTGTCTATTTACAAGGTGTATCTAAACTCTTGGGCAAAACTTTAAAAGGTGATAGTACACGTCAAGACAAGCCATAATAAATGGGAAACTAAGGGTCCCAAACGTCATCAGAAGGAGATAGACGCCATTATAGTTTAAGGTCCAAAATTTCAAATAAACATGAAAAACGGAAAAATTGGTGGAAAGATTTGCGGTTTTCACTAAAACTATTTTTTATGTCAGTATTTTCATAAAAATGAATTATAAAGATAAATTTCAAAAAATGACGATAGCGGGCGCTTTAGACTTTGGAGTAACGAACAACTATTTTTGCATCTCATTAAGTATTTTCGGAAGCTTAGACTAAAATTTAAATTTTGAGCTCAAAACCTGAATAGTTGGGAGTGGTTAAGTAGCGCAGACTGAACTGTGTTTAGAGGTTCAAATTTCAAATGATTATAAAAAACGGAAAAATTGGTCGATTCGTTTGCGGTTTTCGTTAAAACTACTCTTTAAATCAGTATTTTCTTGATAATAAATTTTTAAGATAAATTTCAAAAAATGCCGATAGAGAGTGCTTTAGACTTTGAAGTAAGAAACAACTATTTTTTACAGTTATTTTTTGCATCTCATTAAATTTTTTAGAAGCTTAGACATAAACTTAAAATTTGAGTTCAAAATCTGAATCGTTGGGAGTGGTTAAGTAGCGCAAACTGAACTGTGTTCAAGGGAGGGGGGATTAAAATTTCAAATGATTATAAATATAGGAAAAATTAATCGATTCGATTGCTGTTTTCTCTAAAACTATTCTTTTTACCCGTATTTTCTTGAAAAAATTAAAAAAAAATTAAAAAATTTGTTTAGAGGGCGCTTTAAACTGAAGAGTAACCAGCAACAATTTTTAAACGTTATTTTTTGTATCTAATTAAATGCTTGCAAAAGATTAGACTTAAATTTTGAGCTCAAATTCTGAATCGTGGGGAGAGGTTAAGAAGCGCAAATTGAACTGTGTTCAGGAGTTGAAATTTAACCATTTCCCCTCCACCTTGAACACAGTACAACTTTGCGCTACTTAATTACTCCCTTCGAGTCGGATTTTGCCCAAAATTTAAGTCTAAGCTTCTGCAAGCATTTAATGAGATTGAAAAAAAAACGGTTAAAAATAGTTGTACGTTACTCCAAAGTCTAAGGCGCCCTCTATCGGCATTTTTTAAATTTATCTTTTAATTATCAAGAAAATACTTATTTAAAGAGTAGTTTTAGCGAAAACCGCAAACGAATCGACCAATTTTTCCGTTTTTTAGAATCATTTCAAATTTGAAACTCCTCTCCCCACCCTTTCTGAACACAGTGCAGTTTGCGCTACATAACCACTTAAACTATTCAGATTTTGAGCACAAAATTTAAGTATAAGCCTTTGCAATAATTTAATGAGGTTAAAACATAATGGTTAAAAATAGTTGTATATCACTCCAAAGTCTAAGACGCCCTCTATCGGCATTTTTTGAAATTTATCTTTAAAATTTATTTTCAAGAAAATACTGACATAAAGAATAGTTTTCGTGAAAACCGCAAATCAATTGACCAAATTTTCCGATTTTTATGTTTATTTGAAATTTTGGACCCTAAACTTTAATGGCGCTTATCTCCCTCGGAAAACGTTTGGGACCCTTAGTTTCCCATTTAATATTGTTTTTCTTCATGTATACTATCACCCCTTACAGTTTTGCCCAAGAGTTTAGATACAGCCTGCATGTATATGCGGTAGCTAGGAAAATGTATGCTACGTAGAGAACGATAAATTATTGACGATACTCAAAGATAAACTCTAATATACCTGAGATGAATTTTTTTCCCGGGATGTTAATTAAGATTTTCAATTAAAAAGGTAGACGAAAAGATGATGCGTCGCGCCGCAACTCATATGCTACAGCGCAGCTTGCCAAAGCATGCGAGAACTCCATTCTGAATAAGTGAAGATACGAAATTAAAAGATATGTTGGATTTATTTTTTAAACACGATTATTCAATCGGTAAATTAATTGTAATAGAGCAATTTATTCCATTTTTCAATATTGGGTGAAAAAAGTCCGGGCCAGGATTCGAACCAGGGATGTATTGGCTGAAGCCGCCAATGCTCTACCAACTGAGCCATCTCGGACACGAACACTGGAGGACTATTTCACCCTATTAACCTCAGCGATTACTTTTTCTGGTCTGATACTCTGGATCAGCACAACAGAATAATTCGGAGGTCAGTATATGGAACTGCAGAAAATCGCTGCATACGAAATTACATTAGATTAATTTTTTAAACACGATTATTCAATCGGTAAATTAATTATAACAGAATTATTTATTCCATTTTTTAATATTGGGTGAAAAAATTGTCTGATCCCGAGTATCAGACCAGATAAAGTAATCGTTGAGGTTAATTGGGTGAAATAGTCCTCCAGTGTTCGTGTCCGGGATAGCTCAGTTGGTAGAGCATTAGCGGTTTCAGCCAATACATCCCTGGTTCGAATCCTGGCCCGGACTTTTTTTCACCCAATATTGAAAAATGGAATAAATTAGTCTGTTATAAAAAATATGTTTTTTTTTTTTTTTTTTTTTTTTTTTTTTTTTTTTGGAGGGGGGGGGGCTTGTTAAATTTGGAATGTATTACTTGAAAAGAATTTTAAGGGGGAAAAAAGCTGGAGATTTTTTTCTAGAAATACATATTTAATTTCTCATAAAAATAAATCATCCAATTTTTTTCGAGATTAATTTAAAAAAAGGCTTAAAAAATAAATTTTCGAAAAAAATATATAGTTTAACTTTTTGTATTCCGCGTCATTTTGAGTATGGGCTACCAGCAACTCCGCGTAAATATGACTGTGGGCTGTCAACAACCCTGCATCTTTGCACAAATTTTATTCAATCGGCCGGCACCGCCTTTTTAAAAGAGATTTTTTTTTATGTACGCTCTTTCAAAAATGCTGTGATTAAATAAGGTCCATTTTCAAATTAAGGTTCAAATTTTATTTTCCTTTATTGCTGGTGTCCAAAACAAATTTTGGAAAGGAAGATTATGTCGCCGCAGCGGAGTTTTCAACTTATCTCACCATTCTCGAGAGAGGAATGCAAATATATATATTTTTAATTTGTCTGATCGAAAATACTGAAATACTATCATTATAAACCAAAACCTCTTTAAATATGCCCCATGTCTTTAAATAGCTCCAAATCTGCTGTCCAAATCTTAATATCGCCAATATTAAATTTGTTGTCAAGAGAATGAGGAGGTAAAATTATCCAGACCTCAGCAGCTGAGAATCATATCTCGTGAGCAACCATTCAGAATGCGCTTTATATTTTGCTTGAGAACCTCCCTCTAATTATTTACTTTTTGTAACAGCTGCAGTTTTTTTTCCAATTGAATACAACGTTACAGTTGTTTTAATAATAAATATTATTTTATAGTCATTTTATGAAAACATAGTTACATTTTTTAAAATATTACACTCGCTGATTTTAATTTGTGATTTATTTTCAACATTATCATTTGGACTATTTTGACGAATACTTATTTCGCATCATTAAATACAATATTTGTTCAACTTGTATACGAGGTTTAGAAAATATTTTGTGATTTATAACCATTGGCACAATACTTTGAGATTTTTATAATACTAGAGTATCGGGAAGTGAACGAAATATATATTACAAAATGTTACCTTTACATTCAAAATTCCGGTTGAGTAAAATGAAAGAAGGCAAGAAAAATATTTATTACTAATTATTATTAGTGTTACAAAGAATAAAATCATAACTAGTACCCCCCCCCCCCCCTCACGACAAAAAAGTCACATATTGATCATAGCATTAGTCAACATGTTCACAGGATGAATATTTAAGAATATAACTTGTTTCTTAAGAAAAACTAATCGACAAAGAACAGACAATTTGTTTTAAATCTTTTATCTTGAAATTCTTTTCACGCGATTCTTTAGATAATCTTAGATTATAAAAAGGGATTCTGAAACGGAGATTATTTTTATTGTGTTAAAAGTTTAAAGAACGTGTTTGGAAAGTCCAAAATCATTTAAAGTTCCTATTGGTGTTGGAATTTATTACATTCTAAAGAACTGGAGCAGTAAAGAAAGAAATTTTCTGTTTAATAGAGTAGCTCTTTGTTAGATAACATATACTATATACTTTGTTAGATAACATATACTACATATACATATATAAGAATATAATTTAGATATCGAAATAGCTAAACATTTTTGGATCAAAATAAGAAACTAATATTGTTTTCAATTTCATTAAAATTATTTTCAATAGTTTTTAATATTATTATGAAAACGTTTTAACCCTTTAACGATCATAGCATTTTCATTGCAGCTAAGATTTCGAAATAAATGATTGACACCGGTAATTAAGAACAAACATATTTCTAAATAAGAAAACGTGATTTTTCACATACAAAATAAAAGGGATATTTTTAGATAAAAATATCGGTGTGAGTGTTGCGTATCGGAATTAAAATTTTATGGTTTCGTGGCGAAACCAATGAACGTTAAAGGGTTAAGGGATAGCGTACAAAAATGAACGTATTGTACAGTTTGTAATTGTTTGTTGGCATAATAGCAATTTTGTATTAATTGGTTGCCTTTTTTTTTCAAATAGGCAGAATTAAAAAAATTTGAAGTTGTTTTCCATAATTTTGTGTGGGTATGGGCATTAAAATGTACAAAAGTTCAAGGAGAAAATATAAATAACAGAACATACAACACTTTAAAGAATATACACCACAAATATATACTATAAATTCATAATATTAGTTTAATTTTTTAACTGTATGTTTAAATTATATTTTCGAAATACGCAATTAAATTAAAATTTATTGGGAAAAACTAAAAATATGACAAAGAATAATTCACATCATGACTATCATCCTGAAAAAAGAGACGTATAATGTTTTTACGTAACATGTATTTTACGTAACACGTATGCAAAAAGCTTTAGTCAGCATGTTCAGTTGATCAAGATTTAAGAACATATGTATGACATCTTACATCTACGTTAATGATTAGCAGCAGATTTTCCGCAGTATAACACGGATATTCAATAATAATTCATATTTTTTTTCAAATTTAACAGAAAAGAATATGCTTATTTCACATTCATTCAAACTTTTCGGAAAAAAAGGAAAAGTAAATATATTTATTTGTAAATACTAATAAACTATTCTTGTATTTAAAATGTTAAAATCGGTTTGAACATTAATTCATAAATTATAACAATATAAATGTTAACTAGGACTTCCCTCAGAGGGATTAATCTGAGCTAGAATGCTGATAAAAAATATTCAAATGCTTGCGGAGGAAAGTGAGATGAAACCTTTAATTGGCCATATATTGCGTTAAATTGAAATGATGAAAATAAGCTAATTTAATCGTAGAATTAAAAATTATAAATTATTCATATACACTGTATTTTTAATTGTAAAATTAACCTCATTTAAATCAAAACAATTTCCTGATTTATTTACCGAAAATTTTCTTTTTTGAAAAACCGAAGGTAAAAGAATTAAGCAAACGACTTTTGATTAAAGGGTTTCAGTAAATTCCCTCTATTGCCCTACTTAGGAATCGAATAAAAAATAATAATGTCCAATTCCTCTATTGCTCCCAAAATTACATACACATTCCTAATTTCAAAGATCTTTGCTACAGAAAGTGGGTGAAAAATTGGCACAGATGTCAAACACGCATTTATTAATAAAATGTTCTTTTACTTTCATTTTCTTTTTTAAAACTATGTAAATTGTTTGTTACTGTGGTTATTAATTATTATTTTTTAGCTCACAGGCTATCATAGCCTGAGAGCTTATGTGCCCGTCCGTTCTGTATGTATGTTCGTACGTAACGCGATAACTCATGATAAAAATATCCGATCCACTTGAAATTTTGTATGTAGGTATATCCTGACAAGGCGCTTCCCTGATTAGTTTTTGGAGTTCATTCGATATGTATAAGAGGGGGAACGGGGGGCTCATGCCCCCCGTTAGTTGATATAGATGGGATTTTCATGCAGAATTAAGTTTTCAAAATTTAGATTAGGATCATTCTGATGAGGCGATTCCGTGACTGTTATTAGGTGTTCATTGATTAAGTATAAATAGGGGGAACAGGGGTTCTAATGCCCCCCCCTGTTAGTTGATATAAATGGGATTTTCATGCAGAATTAAGTTTTCAAAATTTATTAGCTCACAGGCTATCATAGCCTGAGAGCTTATGTGCCCGTCCGTTCTGTATGTATGTTCGTACGTAACGCGATAACTCATGATAAAAATATCCGATCCACTTGAAATTTTGTATGTAGGTATATCCTGACAAGGCGCTTCCCTGATTAGTTTTTGGAGTTCATTCGATATGTATAAGAGGGGGAACGGGGGGCTCATGCCCCCCGTTAGTTGATATAGATGGGATTTTCATGCAGAATTAAGTTTTCAAAATTTAGATTAGGATCATTCTGATGAGGCGATTCCGTGACTGTTATTAGGTGTTCATTGATTAAGTATAAATAGGGGGAACAGGGGTTCTAATGCCCCCCCCCCCTGTTAGTTGATATAAATGGGATTTTCATGCAGAATTAAGTTTTCAAAATTTAGATTAGGATCATTCTGATGAGGCGATTCCGTAACTGTTATTAGGTGTTCATTGATTAAGTATAAATAGGGGGAACAGGGGTTCTAATGCCCCCCCCCGTTAGTTGATATAAATGGGATTTTCATGCAGAATTAAGTTTTCGTTCAAAATTTAGATTAGGATCATTCTGATGAGGCGATTCAGTGACTGTTATTAGTTGTTCATTGAATAAGTATAAATAGGGGGAACAGGGGTTCTAATGCCCCCCCACCCCCGTTAGTTGATATAAATGGGATTTTAATGCAGAATTAAGTTTTCGTTCAAAATTTAGATTAGGATCATTCTGATGAGGCGATTCCGTGACTGTTATTAGGTGTTCATTGAATAAGTATAAATAGGGGGAACAGGGGTTCTAATGCCCCCCCCCCGTTAGTTGATATAAATGGGATTTTCATGCAGAATTAATTTTCGTTCAAAATTTAGATTAGGATCATTCTGATGAGGCGATTCCGTGACTGTTATTAAGTGTTCATTGAATAAGTATAAATAAGGGGAACAGGGGTTCTAATGTCCCCCCCCCCTTAATTTATATAAATGGGTTTTTCAAGCAGAATTGTCAGATTTCGTTCAAATCTCTGAATAGTTTTGGAAGTTTAATGGTTAAGTATAAAAGAGGGGGATAACTCTTTTTAAATTATATAAATGCTAAATGGGTTTTTATTAAGAATTATCTAATTTGCTCTGAATTTTGGATATAGATTTTTTATATGATAAAGCATGTCTTTGGTAGTATAGGAGGTTCAATGATTAAGTATAAAAAAAGAGAAAAGGGGAGAGCTGTTTCCCCTTCTTAATTTTTTTTTTCGAACGGAATTAACCCTTGAAAATATAAAGCTTTAATGTGCAATTAGTATTTGTAGCCTGTGAGCTCAATGCCTTCAGTTTAACTGGGCAGTATTCTTTATTATTTTTTACTTACTGTAAATTGCTTTTTAAAATAATGGAAAGTAATTTAAAAATGTACATGTAACCAGTATTCGAAAACAAGGTTTTCGCCAAATTGCCGTTAGAAAAAAGAAAATCGCGCCAAAAAAGTAAGTCACGAGAATTGACTTCCACCAGCAAACAAAATGTAAGTTAAAAGAAAGCGTGTTATAAAAATAAATAAAATAAGTAGAAATGACGTCATAAATCGAAATATTTTATATAATTGTTTTTAATTTTCACACGTGAAGTATAAAATATTCTTTTGGCGATTAAAAAATGCTATTGAGAGATTATCTCAAAATCAATGTTTTTATGACTTTTTCTTTTAAATAGAAAAAAAATATAACACATTTCTCTTCTTGCCTAATAAATTTTAATATGTTTTATTGTACTTCAATATTACTGCGTGCGTAAATGTTTTCTATTTACTCCAACTAATTCGATTGTCTACGAAAACATTCAGCCGGTGAAAAATGACGCATACCAAATTTCTGTGGCATACGCAAATTGTGCTTTTTTACAGTTTTTTAAATGTAATTTTTAAACTATTTGAAACTAATTTTTGTTAGTAGGTGCGTTCAGTAGGTTACCTTCATAGGTACTTTCTGTTACAATCAGAATCGAAATCAGACGTGTATTTTTTCAGATTTGCTTGATGAAAGAATTATGCTTGATTTTCAATATCATTTCGTAGCTGTGTATTAGACTTCGCTTCGTTCACACTATTACTATTTGCTCCATGTACTCTGATTCGGTTGTCTACGAAAATACCCAGCTGGTGAAAAATGACGCACACCAAATTTCTGTGACGTATGCAAATAAATTGTGCTTTTTTATCAGTTTTTTAAATATAACTTTTAAACTATTTGGAACTAATTTTTCGTAGTAGGTGCGTTCACCAGATTACCTTCATAGGTACCTACTGGTACAAATAGAATCAAAATCCGACAAGTACTTTTTGAGATTTGCCTGACGAAAGAATTTTTTTGACTTTTAATATCGTTACGTACTCTGAGTATAAGTCTGCGCTTCGCTCAGACAACAATATGAATTTTTCATATTGCTGTTTCTTGTAATTTACTTGAAGAGAAGAAAATGTATGAAAAACACATTCAAACTAATTACTACAATTTATTTGTTTAATTATCATGGTGCTTAAATTAATTTAATTATAATTAGCATAGAATAAACATTTTTACATTTCTGAGTGTCATTTTCACCAATCTGTAAGAGAAATTCGAAAACAAAAACTGTAGAAAAAGCAAATATATGTAAATTACAGTGTTGAGAGATTCTACAAACATGTTTTCACCAAATATCTGTGTATAAACTATGTTGTGATTTTTATGAAACTATAGAATTCATAAATTAATGTTAATATATTATGTTTCATTATCGTACATGAAATTCATATAACCTCTCAGAAGAAACTAAAATGCAGCAACATTTCTCATCGATGTAAAATCCATGTCTGTATTAATCGATCAAAATCAAATTAAACTTAATAAAAATATTCATTAAAAGCTCATATACATAAATTTTTGCAAAGTTGTACAGTTCAATCTCAGCTGAGATATAGTAATTTACACATGTCACCGTAGTCCCATCTGCTATTGCCCAGTCATATGGTAGTTTGAGGTAGAAGTTTTTGTAAAATTCTTTTAAATGGCTTAATTTAAGATTTTGGGGTGAAGAACAGCAATCTGAACTTGGTAAAAATTTTTTTGTCAGACAAATATGAGAAATCATGAAAAAACCAGTACTAACCACAAATTAAATGTTTGTTCTTTGGCTTATAACTTGAATAATAAACTTTTTTACGAAAAAGGTGATCCTATATTAAAATAAAGATGAAAAAATTACCTAAAACTCATATTCTTCTTTCTTTTTTGTACGACGTATTGTTCCTGTAAAAATGATTAAAATTTGTCAAAAATCTGTATTTTTTTTTCTTTTTTTTAATTGCAAAAACACCTTTTTGCGTTAATACCAAAAGTAAACATTTCACAATACATTAGATCAAGTAAAACTTTCTAAGCCAAGATTCCATAATTGCAAGGATCTTTTCGAATTCTTCGACACCCAAAAATAAATTAAATATATTACATTAAAATTATTACAATCTAATACGGGAAAAGTCAGAGAATTTTTTCCGCTGTAGACAATATTACTCCTTATACTAATTTTACTCTCTGTCTATAGATTTGCATGGATTTTATACAGGTTTCATTCATACATGGTGTATGACTTATAGAGAATTTACTGTAATAGATATTTACGCAGCCATGTACGATAGAACCTTTTTTCTTCCCGATGGTGCAGATTGCAGTAGCAGCCGTAGACGAAGCTGCAAGGTTCAGATTGTTGAGGCTTAGACTCCTGGGCAGCAATAGTGCATATAATATATTTTTTAAACGGTGGAACTAATTGCAATTAAGTATATTATGTATCATTCTAGAAAACGTAGAATGGAAAAAAAAGTCTCATCTGACCAAAATATCTTTAACCAAATCTTTTATCTTCAGAAGAGCACAATTTTCATTTTTTTACACTTGTTTGTTTGGTAGTTTTTTACGTTAAAAGAGAAACTGAATAAAAAACATAATAATTGAAATTTAAAATACGTAGATTTTGTTTACCTTTTAATACAATAAATTAGGTCAAAATTTATATTTAAGGTTATTAAACAAAAATATATGCGTTGGGTTTTAATTCTCGAAGCACTGCTGTTAAATTAAACGAAATACCAAAGCTTTGACCAAGCTCACTGTAAAACGTTTTCTTTTCTTAAATGCAGTCGAGTCTCTCTATAACGAAACTCCATACATCGAATTTCTCTATGTAACGAATTTTTAGTAGGAACGGTCCCTTTTCGCATGATTACAATAAAAACAGTCTCTATATAGCGAAATATCTATCTCCATACAACGAATTTTTTCATAAATTGGTCTTAACTTATTCAGTTTTAAAAAGCTTCGAAATAATATGGAATCAATTTCCCATTACTTATTTTTGATTTGTCGTCAGTGCTGAGATTTTTTATATTACTTCTCTCCTTGTTCTTTAAATCCAATGAATTCATCTCA